>JAXIVH010000007.1:3955273-4210273 GCA_036785325.1 Urophycis tenuis | reverse complement strand
GCTTTTTGGGCCGTAAAACAAGTTGATTACCCTTAAGCAACATAATTGAGCCCTTTGGGTGCCAAGAATGCCAGCAAACTCACCCTGCCCCATAACCAGAGAGGGAGAGGGAGCCAGAGCGAGTGAGAGAGAGAGAGAGAGAAACATAGAGTATTAGGGAGCGAGAATGGGAGAAAGATAGAGAGAGAGAGAGAGAGAAAGATAGAGAGAGATCATTTCCCCCTGACAGAATATCCTTTTCTCTGAAAACGGTTTTGCTCGCAGAGGGCCGTTGTTGTTCCTCCTAGTGGTTCTCAGTGAACGGCTTCTGTTGCTTAACAACAGGCGGCATGTCAACACAAGCGGTGCTTCTTAATCTATTCCTTTTGTAAAGAAATAATGAGCCAGCAAAACAGCAACACAACAAAACAGCAGCCCGGACAGCGGCTTTCGGAGCGTAAACATGTCGAGTTTCACTGTTCAGCGTGGGCTTTACTGTTTCTAAACCTCTTTACAAACACCACACACACACACAAACACACACGAATAACGTGACATTTACGAAAAGCAGGGCGCAATCATTGGGAAGTAAGCAAATCTCATCCGCCAGTCTTCTGAATGTGTGTCTTTTTTCCCCCTCTGCCACCGATCCGCTCAATATTTCCACCGGTCACAGAGAGGCACCTGAATGCCTCTCAGGGAAACCAGCCAGTGGGGATTAGCGGCCTGTCGCCCTCGGCCAATCAGAGGGCCGGGATGCATTCCCCGCCCCCCCGGAGAGCCCTGGTGAGAGAGTTCAGCGGGACGTACGAGAGCCTGCCCGCCCGCTCAGTACAGGTGAGGGGGCTGAACTGTGTCCCTAGCAGAACAGAGCTACCAGTGCTAACTGTGCTAACTGTGCTAACTGAGCAGTTAGCTCCAATTTCTATATGAGTTTTTAATTATATTATTATGATATTATTGCTATAATATGTAAAGATGCTGTACAGGGATTTTTTTTTAGATCTACAAAGAGAGAGAGAGAAAAGAAAAACATCATCAACATCAAACATCTGTCTCTCTCACGAGAGAGACAGATTTTTAAAGTAAACTACATACAAAAAGTGAATCGCATGAATGTGATTGACTGGCGAGATGGATTCCCCCTCCTTTCCCTGGTCCGGGGAATCCGAAATGAACAGGGAGTGGTACAAAATAAGAATTGGCTCATGGGGACGCACAACCAAAACAGATATTCTCACCGCATACACATTCTCACAGCACATCAACAGCGTTTTCCTCACTAATAGCTGACGGATGGCTGTGGTATTTCTAACAAAATAACTTCCAAATTTTAGCTCTTCCATCTCATCTACAGCCGCTTTAAGGCAGACAATGAGAACGCCCGATCTTGGTGTTGTGTACAGCGGTGATTGTGAATGTGGAAGTAGAGTTAATCTCATGATAGCGAACGATGATCTCATCATCACAAATTAAGATGTGGTCAGTTAGTCGCTATTCGGTCCGTCTTCCTGCATAGTGATGGAAATAGAACAATACATTCCTCAAGTATCCATCTCTCAGTGCAGATAAACGACTGCACACACTGTTCAGTGCAGAATGGTGATTGTGCAATAGTGATGAAAATGATCACAATCATGTTCCCCTACCCCCACCCCCCCCCTCTTTCAAACACACACACACACACACGCACACACACACACACACACACACACACACAAACACACACACACACACACACACACACACACACACACACACACACACACACACACACACACATCTTCACCCCTACAGCTGTCAGAGTCTCGTGTGATGGAGTGCCCCAGCATCCAGATCACCACCATCTCACCGGAGGACGACCCCCCCCCACCGGGCTCCAACTACTGGGACACGGGGGGCGGAGGCGGCGGTGGTGGTGGCGGCGGCGGCGGCGGCGGCAGCTGGGACCGCGAACGCCTCTACCTCCCCCTGCTGGACCCCTTCTCGTACCGCGACGGAGCCCCCGGCTCCCTCAGCCCCAGCCCCGCCTCCAGCCCCTCCTCCCGCGGCTGGCTGAGCCCCGCCTCCAGCTGCGACTCGCTGCTGGTGGAGGAGGAGGACCTCAGCGAGAGCGCCGTGCACCTGGTGCTCTCGCCGGCCTCGCGGCCCACCTCGCCGGGGGGCAAGAAGCGACGCAACACGCCCCTGGCGTCGCCCTGCACCTCCCGCAGGGGGAGCTACTCCTCCGAGGAGCAGCACGGCTGTGGCCAGGAGGGCAGCGACTCCGCCCCTCTGTCTCAAGCCCCGCCCCTCGGCTGTGAGCTCAGCATCCCTCAGAAGACGAGGAAGACGTCGCTGGAGCAGGTGGAACATCACGCGTGCTTCAGCCGACCGTGCGTCATTTGAGCATTTAGAGTCGATCGTCTCCAGCTGTCACTCGTTTTTTTTTTGTTTCATTGGTGCAGCTATCCAGCAGGGAGGTGGACCAGGAGCAGGCTCCAGGTCACAGCTCCCCCTGCCCAGTGCCAGAGGGCCACCAGCCCAGGAGAGAGCCTCCCTCCCTGGGCATGGACTATCTGTCTGTGCCCCCGGCTCTGGGCTGGGGCAGGACCCGCGCCAGTGCCCACAGCCCACTCTTCAGGCAAGCAAGATATGACTTCAGTCGTCTTCAGTTCAATCAATTCATTTTCTCTCTATATATATAAAGAGAGAGAGAAACGGTGTGTTTTTCAATTCATTACTTTAGGTCCAATGCCCTGCCACCACTTGATTGGCCGCTACCATCCCAATTCGACCAATACGAGCTGCGTATGGAGGTGCAGCCCCGCCCACACCACAGGGCCCACTACGAGACTGAGGGCAGCAGGGGGGCGGTCAAGGCTGCTCCCGCAGGCCATCCTGTGGTGAAGGTTTGTGCTCAAAGGTTTTGAGAGTATGCAGCCAAAGAGTCCTCCCCCCAAAGGCACTGCTCCAAAAAACACAACATAACAACAACACAGAGA
Organism: Urophycis tenuis; assembly: GCA_036785325.1. Taxonomy (NCBI): domain Eukaryota; kingdom Metazoa; phylum Chordata; class Actinopteri; order Gadiformes; family Phycidae; genus Urophycis; species Urophycis tenuis. Next base: position 4,207,310 of record JAXIVH010000007.1, on the reverse strand, counting down.
GTTAAGTATGTTATAATCAAGTGATGGGATTTTATCCTGTTGAAAGTCCTCTTGGAAAAGAAAAACATGAGATTGCAGCAACAAGGGAAGGAAAAGTCCACTTTCCTTCTCTGTGTCTTTGAGGACCATAACATAACATAACATTAACCTTTAGGTGGCAGCAGACTCACTCAGGTCTCCTGTCAGTTCCCCTGAACTTGTTTGTCAGGGTTGAGATGAGCCAAATGGAACTCAGCACAGATGATGATGATTCTGCCCCCTACTGAGCATGTGTGTGTGTGTGTGTGTGTGTGTGTTCTGACAGCTGTGTGGCTATACAGACCGGAAGCCTCTATCACTGCAGGTGTTTGTCGGAACAGCTGATGACCGATCAATCAGGCCACACCCCTTCTATCAGATACACAGGTAATGGCTTGTCTCGGCTGCACAGTTGATATTTCCTTATGCATTGCAGAAGATTAGCGAAGACAACGCAAAAATAAGGTCTTCACGTGTGTCTTTTTGTGTGTCAAATTGTATGCACAGTCGTTTGAATCATTTATTGCATGTGCATCATGAGTCATGAGTTTGGCACGTATGCATCTTAAACACATGCAAACATTTGACTCTTTAATGCCGTGTGCTTTGTAGCGCAAGCGTTTGCCTGAATGCTATGTGTTGGCTCAGCATGCATACGCCTGTTTCCAATTTGAGAACAACGGTTTTAATTGCAAATGTAAGTGTGTTAGAATTTCTAACGCAATTTCTGAATCAACAAAACACATATTTTTGTACGCAGTCTGCCATCACTTTAGCTGATTTGCAGATGTTCACATACTCACGGTCGCCTTCGTTTCAGGGTCACAGGGAAAATGGTGGGAACCGCAAGCCAGGAGAGCGTCCAGGCTGGAACCAAGATCCTGGACATCCCCCTCAGCCCCGAGTCCAGCATGACCGCACTGTGAGAGGAGAGAGGGAGAGGGAGGGAGGCCGGCAGAGAGAGAGAGAGAGAGAGAGAGAGAGAGAGAGAGAGAGAGAGACATACAGGCAGAGCTCTATTGGAGCTGTTTGCACTCTTAAGTGTTTTTGAAGGTGCATGTCAAACAAACACCTACAAACAACTTGAACAATGTAGAATATATAAAAATAGCATCTGACATTAAAGGTAAGAAGAGAGTGCTGCTGCGTGCGCTGGACACGCTGGACCAAAATCACGGTCTGCAACATCAACTCCATACGTCGTTGCTCCTGTTTGGACCAACGGGGAACACAAACCCTGGACCAAAGACGTCAAGGATGCTACTGTTCCACAAGGTTTTAGACAGAAACAGTTGATGTTAATGTTGCAGAATGCTATGTTTACACAGCAAGCATACAAAGCAGTATTAGATAATAGCCAAAACATGATGGGACCCCTTAAAAAGGCACTGAGCGGCACTGCAGGGTTATATTTTTTTAGCATAGTGGACAGGGAATAGTCGGAGGCACTGGTGTCAAACGGCCACATTTCAGTCAATGAAAACATGAGAAGCCGGGGTGTAAGTTTAACAAGGCAAGCCCTGCAGTGGTTTCAAGTTGAACTCCTGGCTGTGTGTGTGTGTGTGTGTCTCTAAGCATCGACTGCGCGGGCATTCTGAAGCTGAGGAACTCGGACATTGAGCTGAGGAAGGGGGAGACCGACGTGGGGCGGAAGAACACCCGCGTCAGACTGGTGTTCCGAACCCACCTGCCCCTGGCGCCCCCTGCAGGCGCTCCTGGGCGGGTGCTGGCCTTACAGGTGGCCTCGCTGCCCATCGAGTGCTGTGAGTCCTGTGTCTTGATTTGACCGATGTCTTGTTGATGATGTTAAGCTGCATTATTACTAATTTTTTTTTCTCTCATCTCTTCTGCGATGCAGCTTTATGGCATGAAAAAGACGAATAAAAAAAAACAAATAATCTCTCTCTCTCTCTCTCTCTCTCTCTCTCTCTCTCTCTCTCTCTCTCTCTCTCTCTCTCTCTCTCTCTCTCCTCTCTCTCTCTCTCTCTCTCTCTCCCTCTCCTGTCATGGCATGGTCTCTCTATCACCCCCTCAGCCCAGCGCTCGGCCCAGGAGCTGCCTGTCATCGAGTCGGTCAGCCTGACTTCCTGTTGTGTGGAGGGAGGGGAGGAGCTACTGCTGAGTGGCACCAACTTCCTGCCAATCTCCAGAGTTCTCTTCATGGAGAGAGGGACAGGTACATGCCAAACGAGAGATAAACAGAGAGAGAGAGAGAGAGAGAGAGAGAGGGAGAGACGGTACGTTTACATGCAGCAAGAAATTCAAATTTCTAATCGTATAAGACATCGTTCGGACTTTTTAAGTGCATGTAAACACCTTAATCCGACCTACTTCGGACCTACTTCGGACATCTCAAAATCGGATAACAACACCTAGATAATTCGTTCATAGTTGGACTTTTAACGGCATGTATACTCAGCAATCTGATCTGAATTGGATTTTGCATTCTGCGCAGGCGCAGCGCCATTCTGCACATGCGCAGCGCCACATAGCGTCCAGAGTCAGCCATGCTCCGGCTGTTAATCCGATTCTCTGAACGGCATGTATACTCGGACAAGTGATCCGGTCTTACGCATGTCATTATCTGATCCGATCAGAAATTCGAATTTCTTGCTGCATGTAAACGTACTGAGAGAGAGAGCGAGAGATAGAGAGAGAAAGTGTGTGTGTGTGTGTGCGTGTGTCTACTCTCTAAATTTGCTTTACAAAAATTTGAGTTACACAAATTCTTACATTTATTTACATTACATTTATCAAAGAGGTGAAATCGTTAATAGTTATAATAGAAACAGGTACGCCTCATTAAGTTAACTGCATTCGGCATACCATAATTGACATCATTAGAAACATATGTCTGATTAAGGTTGATACCTTAATCAGCCTTTATGGTTAGCTGGGTAGGTACACCTGTAGGAGACTATAGCTGTGTCCCGAGGCCTGCTCTGCATGTCTCGGCTGCTCTGTGACCGAAGGCTGTCCGGTGTGCAGCGTCCTCCGTGTTCGGGCGAGAGACGCGGCCCTTGGGCGTAACGGGTGTGTCCTTCATAGCCTTCTGTCACCTCATCTTCACAACAACACAAATGGCAGCGCCTGCATCCCCCAACTGTACTCAAAAAACGCAAAATCACTGCAAAGTCAAATGTTTCTTCTATTCCTCTCCTATTCTATTCTTCTACTTTTTCAAATACAAGATGTTCAATACATCTAGGAAACTCTTTTTTTTTTTTATTCGGAACGATAATAAATCAGTTTTGTCAGATGAATAGCTAGCATTCCAAGCTAGCGAGCAAAGCCAAACAGCATGCCGTAATGTGGTGGATTAGGTCCTCTAGCCTTGTCTTCGCCGAAGTCTGCAGCCCTTACTACTGTTCTGCCTCCCTACCAGATGGCAAGTTACAATGGGAAGAAGAGGCACGTGTTGACCGCGAAAATAGCAATGAGGTAATTCTATGTGCATGTGTGTTTGCACACATGCACACATGGTCACCGGCCAGATGTACGACCATTGACAAATCAGACGGCTGAGTGCACGGCGAGTCCCCGTTTGCTCAGGTGTCCGGATGGTTTTCCTCTGCAGGGTTTGTTGTGTGTGAGGGTCCCCCCCTACAGCGACCTGTCTGTCAGTCGGCCCGTGCCCGTCTGTCTGTACGTCTCCAACGGCAAGCGGAAGCGCAGCAGCACACACTGTTTCAAGTACCTTCCCAGTGAGTGTCTGGCGCCTTTCGAATGTTGTAAAATCAGGCCAGTAAAATCACTGCGCTGCTGCCTCCATGAGGAGCTATGCTGCAGCCGACAGAAAACACAGAATTATTCATTCATTCTGTCCATCTCAATGATGATTACTATGTATGTATATAGGTGCTCATTTTTAGCTCGCATGTCATTTAATCTTGTTTAGGTAAATCTATTTATTGTTTATTGTCTATAGTCAGGTTTTTATCGCACTCCTCTATCCCCTTGTACTGCTGGTCATTGTGAATTTCTCCTAAGGGGGATTAATAAAGGAATATCTTATCTTATCTTATTTCAACTTTTAAAATACTAAATACTAAGTAAATAATATTAAATAATAATTATTGATCTCTGTACCAACTATGATTGAAAATATACTTTTTAATTATATTATACTAGTGATGTATTATTGTGGTAAATTGATGAATCTGCTACCCAATTCCAAAAAAACTTTTCTTGAAAATGTGTCCAATATCCAATGTACCCAACGTGATACTCAGAAGAAGTATGTGTCTGTCCACGCAGTCATGTTCAAAGAGGAGGACTCCCTGCTGTCCCGGCCGGCCGCCCCGGCCCTGGACGGGCTGTGTCCCATGGAGAGCTCTGTGGGGAAGGTGGACGGCAGCCTCCACCCCGCGTCGGAGGAGGCGTCCCTGGGCTTCCACCTGCCGCCGTACCTCTCCGCCTACTCCTCCCCGCCGTACCCGCTCGCCCCGGGCATGCACGACGAGTACTACCCCAAGCCCGACGCGCGGCTGGACGACCCCGGGGGCGGCGGCGGCGGCGGCGGTGGCGGCGGGGGCGACAGCAGGGCGCCCCGGGGCGGCGCCCTGTCCGAGCGCCACCCCAGCTTTGAGAACCTGGAGCTGGGCTTCACCGAGCTGCTCCCACCCCTGTACCCCCACGGCCGGGCGGGGCGGCCGCCCTCGCCGGCGCCGGCGCCGTGGCTGGACTCCCCGTACCTCTCCTCCTCGCCGTCCCCCTCCCACTCCTCCTCCCTCAGCCCCTTCCCCGCCGGCAGCCCCGTGTCCGGCTCCCCGCTGCCCCCCCCGGGCCCGCACTTCCCGGCCTACGGCCAGCAGGAGATGTGCCCCTCGCCCCCGCCCCTCCACGCCCCGCCCCCCGGCGCCTCCTCCTACCAGGACTTCTACTACCTGCCTCCGTACTCCCACTACGAGGGGGGCTGCTGGGATCCGCCCCAGGGGAGGGGCGTGGCGCTGGGGGGCGGCCGCTGGGCGGAGGGCGAGCAGGCGCAGGCGCAGTTCTCCAGCTCCTCCTCCGCCTCCATGCACCACATCACCCTGGAAGAAGGTGAGACCCCCACCCCTCAGGCAGAGCAACGCAGGATGGATGGATGGATGAGAGGAGTGGACGGCTAGTGGATATGTATGAATGGGTGACATTTAGAGAGACGGAGGAAGTGATGGATGGATGGATGCATGAATGGCAAATGATGTATGGAGAGGATGGATGGGGGTGCTGTGTTACAGGGTGGATGGTGAAGATTAGATGAGATTAGATTATATTCAACTTAATTGTCATTGTGCAGAGTACAAGTACAGAGACAACGAATGTAGTGGGCGTTCTAACCAGAAGTGCAAAGGAGTGATTAAGGTGCAGTATTGTACATGAGTAGTGCAATATTGAAAAAGTGGCAGTAGCAATTAATATGACAGTAGTAAACAGTAAGTAACAACAGTAAACAATAAACAGATAGGTAAACAAGAAACAGGAAGGTGAACAGAGAATGAAGAGGTGGCGAGAACAGGACCAGGAGGACAGATGGGGGTGAACTCCATGTCACCTTTTCCCTTCTTCCGTCTCCCATCCGCAGTGAACGAGTTTATCGGCGAGGACATCCAGTCATTCCAGAGCGAGTGTCAGATGGACAACCAGCCCCACTGAGTCCAGGGCTCTGGCCTCACTATGCGATGCTAGGCTCCCTCTGCACGCCATATTAAGATGCTTTGATCCAGTTAAAGGTAACGCGGAGGGGGTACAATCATTGCAAAATCGTTTTGATTTCAGAACCACGGTGAACAGTCCCGATTTTATAAAGGGCAAGCAATGTTTTTAAAGATATAAATTATACAAAAGAAAACAAACCTTCTGGAAGTGCGTGTGTCTTTCTTTCTTCGTCACATTAATCCCTGACCTCTGGCCCCGCCCTTAACAGGGTGGGCCCTGTTAAGGGCGGCCGAGGGTCATGGGAACAGGGTTATGATAAGGACCACTAAGGTCTTTTGTTCACCAGAGTTTCCATATGGGAAGACATTTCTAAGTTCTATTCATCGTTCCTTCAGGGTTGTTGTTTTTTTTTGTCCTAAACCTACCTTTGCTCCGAAACTCAATGGGCCCACAACCACCAAATACAAATAAAAAAAAAAAGGTCATAAATGGTTTGCGATCATAATGAGTGGACCTTCACGCAGAATTCTTGGAAATACCTGAACTTTCCCATTTGAGTAGGATTTACAGTGCTTCTATGAGTAATGTTCTGTCAACAGCAGAAAGGATTGGGCAACACCGTTCCAACTACTCACAGTGACTGAGCCAACAGTGAAACTGAGGGCAAACCAGGCAAATGTTTAGCTGCGAGAGAAGTGGCTTTGTCATACTTACAATGTACGTACATACTGTACGTACATATGTTTCATAAGCATGCAATGTCAAAATCATCACCATTTAGCTTGATGCTTTGTTAAACGTTGTTTAACAAAGATTTAAATTAAACTTTTGTTTTTGTGGTGAGCCTTTTCACGTTCTTAGATAAAGAGAAATTTGACTTTGTTTAAGCAAATATGCCAGATCCGCAAGTATTTTGTTGTAAGTTCAGTAAAGCATTACATATTTTGCTTTCTGTTGTGAGCCCTTATCAGTGTAGAATAGACGTGTCTCCTTTGTAGAAATCCCTTCTGTTGTGGAGTGGCTTGCTTTATTCCTAAATGAAAAACACTTAGCTCGCTGTATTTCAAAGGCCGCAAAGCATGAAAAAGACAGACCACAAGTCTTTAACAGCTACTAAACAGGGACGACCGAAAGCCAATAAAGAACTCGCAGATGTAACACAGTCGTCCCTGGAACAGCTCCGCTGTATGTTTGGGAGACAGTTTTACGGGCCCTATATGTTAGACACGGCCATACATGGGAATGTTGGGAGGGAATCGGCTCGGGACGCACTGGGACAGGTCGGAATGAACGCTGGTTAGAGACAGAATTCCAGGGTTTCGTTTCGCACAAGAGCTCAGCGTTGGGAATACACAAGCTGTGATTCCAAAGCTGTTAGGATTGTGATAGGTTGTGGAAGACCTGATGACATCAGGTTTCCCCCTCCCCCCCCCCGCCCCCCCCCCACACACACACGGAAAGTTCTTGGGAGCTACAAAGGATGACAGTGAGCGAGCGTTTGTCGAAAGAAACAAACAACGCGCGTCTTTCTTCTTCCCGTAACGTCCGTGGACCGAGGTCAAACTGCCACGCCAGAGAACCACCTCACCTCCCCTGTTTCCAACTGCCAAAAAATTAAGAATCGCCGTAGACGACATGTGTGTGTGCGGCGCAGCCACGGAGAGCGGCGGAGAGAGGTTAGCAGGCGGGACAGTTCCCCCCCCCCCCCCCGTCGCCATGCGCAGCTTACTCACAGCCACAGAACCACAAGTGAGTGTGACATGTAGCTCGCCCAGAGTGGTGTGGTCTGGAGTATTTGGTCTTTCCTAATCCCCTGCCGAACCAAACCTCTGCTCTGGGAAGACGCCCTTTGCAAGGCCTTGCGCAGCAAAAGGGCGGACGGGCGGGAGCACTCCGGCTGCTGTTTCGCAGTATCTTTTCCGATCACGGTCGGCCTCATCTCGCCCTCTGTTGCCTCATCCTCTGCTGCTCTGAGTGACAAAAGCTGTCACACACACACTTACACACGCACATACACACACACACACACACACACACACACACTCAATCACATGCAGACATGCACACACTCACACTCACACACACACACACACAGTCACACGCACATACACACACACAAACACACACGCAGACATGCATACACTCAAACACACACACACACACACACACACGTAGACAGTCACACACAGACATGCATACACTCACACACACACACACACACACACACATACTACCACTAGTGTGTACAAGTCTGCACACACACACATACATGCACACACTCACACACACACGCACACACACAACTTGTGTGAGTTACGTTTTGGAAGAGCCCTCAGCACTGGTGGTAGCCAGTGTTGTGTGTGTCTGTGTGTGTTTGTGTGTGTGTGTGTGTGTGTGTGTGTGTGTGTGTGTGTGTGTGTGTGTGTGTGGCCACACACCATGACCACAGAAGGTCTGTCTCAGTGTGTCTGGAATAACCTTCAGCCATCAGCGTGCGTGTACAGTCATACAATTAGTTGTAGAATGAATTCAATTCACTCAACAACTCCGCTGACCTTAGAAGGAAGATTAATGAGTTGATACTTTCTAAAGTCATCGGGGACATTCAGCCGTCGATGGTCCCCGGTGACCAACAGCAGTTGCAGGAGACAAGCCTGACAGGAGCTGGTTTCACGTGTGTCTACGGGGGCTACAGGATGCAAACCTGGAGCAACTTGGTTTCAAGCTGCTTCAGTATGCGAGAGTTTCACAGTTGAAGCCAGCCTTACTTTCAAGACAGAGCACAGCTGTGGTTGGGGATTTCAACGTCTCAAGGCGGTCGCTGTTTACAGATGACTCGTTCGTAGGTTGCGACACATTTTGAAGGCGCCAATTCAACACTTTGATTGTAGCACTGATTTGCAATGTTACAATACATTTATATAAGAGTGATAATAGAAATTCCTATTCCTGCTCTGAAGTCCACTGATTTTCAATGATTAAAAATGTTGTCACTTCATCAACATGTTTTTACGTTGGTTTCACCACCAGAGGCCAGTGTGATCTGCAGCAGTGCATCGGAGAACTTGCAGAGGATTTGACGGACAAGTGTGGCTTGGTTGTGGGTGGGATCAAGGTCCCAGCAGACCACTGCCAGCGCCAGCTGAAGCGTTTACACTAATACCCTCCACTGGACCATCAAGAGAGTCAGTGACAACAACAGAGGGGCCATTACACCAAATCTGGCCATGGTTACTGGAAAACTATACACCCACCAGGACCCTCCCCTCCTATCTATAGAAGGGTTAGCTGTGACATGCAAAGGTTGACTTTTGATCAACTCATTCCTTAACATTGCCTTTAAAGCAGTGTGTGTGTGTGTGTGTGTGTGTGTGTGTGTGTGTGTGTGTGTGTTTGTTTGCGCGTGAGTGTGTATGTGTGATACACCACATATTCTGAATGCGTAGTGGTGCATTTCCTTTGTCATCGTGTATAATCTAACATCTAACATTGAACTACAGAAAGGCAGCTCACAAGAGTGTCGCCTTGAAAGATGACGTGAAGTCAGACGCGCTGTAAAGAAAACTCTCCCCTCTTCACGCGCCGTGCTAGGGATAGCTCTATGGCCTCTTTCACTTGTGATTACATCAAGCATCGGTATGACCGATGACTAACAGGATAGTCATTGTTCTTTTATGGGTGAGAGTGGGAAGTCCAGGAATACATTTTCTCCCGCCGACCATATCTCCCGCTCCCTCACTCAGCCTTTAACGTCACTCAGAGAAAACAGGAACGACACGCCCGGTCACTGCCACTGCGCGATAGGCTCCGCTGCAGATAGGCCAAAAATGCCAACTATTCTTTGCAAAAAAAAGTTTGATACAGACTTGACTGTTGTCTGGTCCAAGAAATAAAGCATTTCTCCGCACCACCATCTTGTCAAACCCAATATATATGTAGCAATTTTCCATTTGAAGAATACAAAGACCTCGGCAAAAGTCCCATATCATCCTTGCAGGTTCAACAATAATGGATAATCCCATGTCTCAGAACCAGGAAGATTGGAAATATTTGCCGTTGGTCAACAGCCAACAATTGTTATTAGTACTGAATAAGCTTTCTTCATCGCAAAACTCCAATAGCAGAATGGCTGGTGCAAAATGCACCAGCACCTTATTTTTGTAGACCGCCGAGCAATTGCAAATTGCACATTTTAAATCATGTGCTGTTTTTTCTAGCAGTGCTGGCTCCTGGAGTGCAGTCGCTGGTTGGGCGTGTTCGCATGTCAATCAACACATCTCCCCCTGATGCAACAAGTGGGCGGTTCTCGATAACCGTTAATCAATGCTGTGTTCCTGACATTCTCTGTGGACAGGCTGGCTCTGCCACACTACTCCCGAATCCCTGACAGAATGGAGATCAGCGGTGAGAAGGGGGAATGGCCCTGCCGGGGCCCTCCTGGGTCCCAGCAGGTCTGTGGGCGGTTGGGTGCCGGACGGAGCATCCCGCCCACCTCGTGGATGGGATGGGAAGGCGAGAGCCGCGTGCGGGACCGCAGCAAACAAAATCCACCCTGACTTTAAATAACTGTCCCACTTGACCCCATGAATGAGCCACGCCTTGGCGGCGGCTCAAAGTCCGGTCGTGACGACACCCTGTTTCCCATTCCCACAAATAGACCCGGAGACCCCCTGCGCCGCCACTGTCCCAGCCCCCTGAGTGTGGAGCGCGTTTAAGGTAGTTCTGTACAGCGCAGGAACCCTTGAACCGGCGCCAGGGACGTCCTGCCCGTGTGAGGACCCTCTGTCCGGGGCTCAGTACCCCCGGCACGGCCGTCTGGGACCAGCTTTCCACGTGTCGCCATCGCTGTTCTGATAATCTGGACTCTCCAGCCTCAAGCCACGTTATAATTTGTTTTGAGTCGCTTGACAGCAGCAATTGACTGTGTTTGGAGGCCAACCAAGGACGAATGTTGTCCTTTTGAAATGGTTCTCCGGTCAGTGTTGCAAGGCGACCGCTTAATGAGAGAGCCACCTGTTTACTCTCACAAGGCATCACAAGCCTTTTCTGCCCTCCGCTATCTCTGGTCATCTGTCTCCAGCATGGGATCCCATATCACTGTTTGCAAAACTGCCATAGTTCACTGCCAAGCATTCTCAACCCAGGTTATAATTTGGAACAACTGAATTGATAAAATGATTGACTCCACAAATAATGACACCAGACATAAACCTCTCCGCATCTAATTCACCATTCATCGTTTTTGGTCCAATGGGTTGGTAATACTGAAATGAATCTGTGGCCAGCCCGCCCCGTCTCTATTCGTGATGCATGCCTATGGGCTTCCTATGCAGCTGTGAGGCGAAGTTCTCCTGCCACTAAGTGCAGCTTGGTTAAGACCACTGACTGGCCGTGGCTTAAATGACACATGATGCCGTCCAGTATAGTCAAAATACTCCAGGGAGGCCCCTCACAAATGGTCCCTGGTATGGCCTTTCACCCCCGTTTTCTTGACTGCACAGACCGCACAGACATGGACCTGTATGGCCAGTAAGGTTTGTAGGCTCGGGTCAGTTGAGGTCAGTGAAAATGTCATCAGGTGTATACAAAATTTGTTGGATCCCTTCTTGACTGTCGCGTCAAGAAGGGATCACTATTACTAGGGATGACTAATTACTATTAGTATGTCTATTACTATTCTTTGCTGTAGAAAAGGGTTAGGCAGGAAGTATGTGTGTTCGATTTTGGGGGCTGTGAGAAGGGGAGCACTTTCCCCGAATGCGTTGCTATATGTCTTCTCAGATTGATCGGGGTGTGGGGGTAGGGGCTATTGTTTTGCAGTTGTCATGAGCTGCAATGTAATGAGGAAAACAGGAACTACCACCACATCCTGCGACTGACATGTAATAAGTAGGTTAGACCTACTTAACCCACAGTACAAGCCAATAAACCAGCTGCGGTTGCTGTTTTCACTTGAAGGTAACCCATCAGTGACCAAATGATATCATATTAAAAAAAAAGATAGAATGAAGAAAAGACTAAAGGATAGAATAGGTGTATGGATCATATGCTTGCTAGTTAAATATTTAACAAAGGCATGAGGCAAGAGGCCCACTATATACATGAGATTACAGTCAAATATTACAATGAGTCCTTAACATGTCTCCTATTTACTGTCTGTATACCCTGATTGCTGTGGAAGCAGTGCATGTGTGATATTCTCTGTATACGCTGTATCTGTTACAGTGACAGTATCATGCCATGTTTATTGACAGTCATCTCGCTGACAACAGCATCACGGCCAAATCAAGACGGATCAGGAAACACGTGACAACATTCATAACCATGTGTTTTTTATTAAAACACCTGATTACATTTTGCCGTAACACACGTGCACAAATGAGGGAATATAAAACATAGACAAGACAAGAAAAAAGAGGCATGTTTTTTTTGGTATATTTTTGTTACTAAGAATTCTTTTACAGCAGGTACCAAATTGTGAGGCCCAGTCGATAATGTATGTGTTTTGTCAAAGTGAGTTCAATACTGATTGAAGCTTTAGCATTCTATGCTTTCATGAAAGGTCTCATACACACATATAGAGCTCTAAGAGCACAGAGGATATTAAGTGTGCAACTAAAACATGGCTGTCTTGTATAAATCCATAATGTTGTATATATATATTCTTATCATTGATTAAAGTAGAGATATGCATACAGTATAATAACAGCAAAAAAAGCAAGTCTACTTTTTCTTTTAACATTATGTAAACCTTTTTTCAAGTTTAAAAGAAACACACCAAAAAAAAACATTTTCAAGGATTACAGATCTTTGTCTGTAAACATTATTTGAAATTATGCTGCACAGTGTAATCCAAGAAAACATGGAACTAGTCAAATGAAACATTGTAAGTTCATTTGGGACATTTATTTTGTTTTAAAGGTTTACTTGAGTTTTTAGGAATAACGAATGAAAACAAACCAAAATAAATTCCTTGGACGTTCTACTGGTATTGCATTGCATTAGCTTTGGTCTGTAACAATATATATGAACTTTTGTTACAATTATGATATTCAGTAATATGTAACTCATATTGGATTCATACATCTATCGATTAGTACTTGTTTTTTTTCCTCGGCATAAATTAGTGTAGCAGCTTTGTTAGTCTCATTCGGTGTGGAACTGAAACTGAAAAGCGACACACGGTAACTCACTGCCATGGCAACAGCAACCCAAACAATGACTCACACAGATGAAGCCACCTTTTTTGCTGTTGTCGTTTTTTTTTTTTTTTTTTCCTCTTCCTCTTCTGTGTAATACCTGGTGAGTCACGGGGAAGGCCCGGTGAACATTTAAACACTGCCAGTGACCCCTTCGATGGCTGCACTCTCCCACGCCTCTCCCACCAACCCTCAACCTCGCCCCCCCCCCCCCCCCCCCCCCCCCACTTCTCCACTCCTTCACTCAGGCGCTGACGAACACCAGGCGGGCCGAGGTCACCAGGTCGGCCAGGTACAGGATGAAGTTGATGCCGGTGAGCACCGCCACCGCCATCAGCTTGTCCCAGATGCACAGGCCCACCGCGTTGCCGCAGTTGCTGGGCCGGACCTTGGCGCCGCCGTTGTTGGGGTCAAAGTTGAAGATGGGCCATATGATGGTGGCCGACAGATACAGCACCACGGCCAGCAGCGCGTACGCCGACAGGAAGCGGGCGAACGGGAAGGGCAGGCAGCCCGTGCACTCGCCCACGCACAGCACGATGACGGCGGCCGACAGGATGAAGCAGATGCAGTACACCGACATGCAGTACTTGAGCGCCTCGTGGCGGTCGTACAGCACCGGGTCGCTGATGAACACGAAGATGATACACGCCACGAAGGTCTCGCACACCTTGAGCAGCCCCGGCGCCGTGGCCATGTAGCCGGCCACCTCGCCCGGCCGCGCCTTGCTGATGCTCACCTCCGAGATGTAGGCGATGGTGGCCAGGCAGGAGAAGACGGTGGAGACCACGCGCAGGTTCCGCGTCTCGCTGTTGTTGTTGATGCCCTTGAGGAAGTACAGCGGGAAGATGATGGAGGCCGAGAGGCAGAGCAGCGCGGCGTAGCAGGCGAACGTGATGGGGAAGTTCTTCCAGGAGATGGGCGCGCGCGTCTGCAGGCCAAACAGCTCCACCAGGAGCACCAGGAGGGTGCCGGCGAAGCTGAAGGCCCAGCAGAAGATGCACCAGTCGCCGGTGCCGTGGTGCAGCTGGCCGCCGTGCACGGCCACCGAGAAGGCCACGCAGGAGAAGACCATGGCGGCCAGCCTGGTCCAGAAGAGAGGGCTGGAGTGGATCACGACAGGCATGGTGCACTCGTGTGTGTGTGTGTGTGTGTGTGTGTGTGTTGAGGAGACTCTTGAGTCCGAGGGGGGTTGAGGTTTGGGGTTGCGGTCCGGGACGTGCTCTTGTGGATGGAGCCTCTTTAATAGGTGGTCGTGTGCGTCTAAACTGTGAAGAGAAAATGGAGTCAATATAACGTGGCCATTTGGTTCATTCTTGACCGTGTCGATCAGTCACTTGGTCAAGTGCATTTTGTGACACTACCACATTCTACCACAGGAGGGCAGTGAGAAAACTTTTACTTGGTGGCGAACCGTCGTCATTGTTGTACACTGATGAATCGCAAAATTCTAGGCATACCATTGTCGTGCGCGCAGACTTTTGTATTTTTTGAGATAATTTGTTTCGCATTTAAATCAAAAACATTTCCACATAGCACTATATAAGAAAATTGATTCACAAAGATGGTAGAGTTCGGGTTGTTCAGAGTTCAGATAATTGTTCAGAGTTCAGATAGTAAAATTTCTAAACTAAGAGCTGACTCGATGCTCTTGAGACAGGCCTTCAGACTAGAATGCGTCACTCTCACATTGTTCCACACAGACATCCCCTTTGAGACAGACGCCGTTTACGGTGACCCCAACCCGACCCTGAAGTGACCAACCAGAATTGGATGACCTTTACATTTGATTAATTCAAACAAACGGGAGACTAGGAAGGAGGGGAGAGGGGGAGTATTTTTTTTTTTTTTAATGAACTCTCCGTGGTTTTTGTTAAGATTTATAGAACTCCATCTATCCTATATCAGAATCAGAGACGGTGTGTAGCGGTACATTTTAAGGTTAGAGACTTGGAAGGGAATTGCCCCGCACGCATGAAGGGAAGCACACACACACACACACTCTCTCTCTCTCTCTCTCTCTCTCTGTCTCCCTCCACCACACCCGATTTCCGTCTTTCGGCACCACTCTCAAGAGGTGGGGGCGAGGTGGGGGGGGGGGCAGATTGTCTACGCGTGTTCAGCACAGTTTACTCAGTGTGACAGTTCTAAACAAGAACGCGCGTGTGTGTATATTAGTCATTATAAATCACCAGGGGGAAAGTGTTGGGAGGGGTGGGTGGGGGGGGGGGGGGGGGGGGCTGGGTGTCCTGATAAAACACGCGCATTTGGGGTAGGAGAGAGATTAAGGTTAAGTTTTGAATTTTGAGGATAACCAAACACAGAAGGTTCGCTGATTACCGCGCGGGGGAGTCCGACGAACAAAACGGATGGACGCCCCGGACCCTACGTTGAAGAGTCACCCTACACTGTTTGGAAAGAGGGCGGGTGTCGGCTCAGAGTCAAGGAGGGGGGAGATGGCATGGGGGGGGGGGGGGGGTGGGGGGGGCGTTCAGGCCAGTTCGCTCGGGGAAGCCCTGTGTGCGCCAGAGCCACAGAAGGACACACAGTTAAAACACAGTGATGGAGCAGAATAGCAGTGGTCTGAGTCACCAGGGGCTCTTGTACGCTACCCCCCCCCCCCCCCCCCCCCTCTCTCTCTCTCTCGCTCTGCTCTGCTCTCTTTCCCTGTCTCTCTCTCACTCCCATTTATATATGCAGTTTTTTCTTTTTTATGTGCCCTTTCCACCCTTTTTCTGGGCTGTAACATTTTCCAGCTTGCTGATATATTCCAGATGTGCTGCTGTCTGGGCTGCTGCTGAACAACTGGTAACTTTGTCATGTTTGCCAATGTATGTCTCTCTTTCTTTCTCTCCCCCAATCGTTCTTTCTTTCTTTCTTTCTTTCTTTCTTTTCTTCTTTTCTTCACTTCTCCATGCCTCCGTCACAACATCTCTCTCAAAACGTGAGTAGGAGTCTCTCTCGTCCTGATATTCCTCCCCCCCTTCCCCTCAGCTCAGTATAAACTCTCTCTCTCTCTCTCTCCTCTCTCTCTCTCTCTCTTCTCTCCTCTCTCTCTCTCTCTCTCTCTCTCTCTCTCTCTCTCTCTCTCTCTCTCCTCTCTCTCTCTCTCTCTCTCTCTCTCTCTCTCTCTCTCTCTCTCTCTCTCCCTATGCCGCTTTAAAGGAAGGGTACAATTATGCTTCGTGTAACCCACTCAAATAAACGCATGCAGAGGGCCCGTAATGGAAAAATCAATCCTCGCTCCCCCCCCCCCCCCCCCATTACACCCCGCGCTCACGGAGGCACGTTAAGGAAAATGGAGGGACGCGGAAAAAACGAGAAACAGAGAAACGACCGTTCAGAGTAGGACGCGGGGAAACGTGGGGGGTGGGGGTTGAGGAGACAGACGTCCGTGGAGGAGAAATAACGCATCTTGTTTGAAACAACAGACGCGCGTTTTCTAGAGAACCGTGACCTTTAGAACCAGACGAATTTTCTTAAAGGTAGAAATGATCAATACACACACACACACGCACGCACGCACACACACACACACACACACACACACACACACACACACACACACACACACACACACACACGTTCATACGGCACAATCATGCCTGCATGCGCACACGCACACACACAAACCCATGCGCGCACGTTCATACGACACAATCATGGATGCACGCACACACACACACACACACACACACACACACACACACACACACACACACACACACACACACGCACACACACACACACACACACACACACAGTGTATCCTGCTCACAAGAGTCATATCAGGGCCAGTATAGACACAAGTGGCCTATAGAGTTGTAGGGCCGTCAGGCAAGAGGGTTGTTGTTCATATTGGACAGGCAGGTCATTTGGGCTGGTTGGTTTGGTTGTCATGGCACAACATCACTAACTCGATTTCACCCATAATCTACTTAGACATCCACCGTGGGCCGAGACACAAGACAGGCTCTGTCGACAAACCATCCGAGAATCCCACATTGGTGGGAGAGAGAGAGGGAGGGAGGAGAGAGAGAGAGAGAGAGAGAGAGAGAGAGAGAGAGAGAGAGAGAGGAGACGAGAGAGGAGAGGAGAGAGAAGAGAGAGAGAGAGAGAGAGAGAGAGAGAGAGAAACCACACACACACACACACACACACACACACACACACACACACACACACACACACACACACACACACACACACAGATGCAATATCACCTCGTATGAACGTTGACCCAAGTCGTTCTCGTGATCCTGCAACCCTCCTACCCGCGATGGGAACATTGGCAGATGGGACGAGGCGTAAGGAAATGCTGCGATAAATCTAACAGCTTTTGGCAACTTTGCGGGGTTTTATCGAAGGTTCGCACAAAATCCGTCGCAATCCCGTAACGCTCCAGGCCCTGACATGGTCCGTGCTCTTATTTGTTGTACGTCTTGGCACTTTAACGCTCTTTGTACCTTGGCACTTAGTCAGAGATGTCGTATACTTGCAATGGTTAACCTCGCTGAAATGCTTGAAACTTGTCCTGGTGACTTTCTTACTGTATTAGCAGCAATGAAATCTTTCACCTTATGACAAATGTACTCTTGAGTGTGAGTCGCTTTGGATAAAAGCGTCTGCTAAATGCCGCAAGTGTAAATGTAAATGCACCGTTACTCTAGCGGTTCATTCATTCATAGCTGTCAGGTGGTGTGCCCCATGCCGCGCCCTACTCCAACTCCACCACCGCATAGTGTCACCCGTAAACAAAAACAAACTTGTACAACGTCGGCTACACACAAACACACACACACACACGTTAAATAAAAGCGAGTATTTTTCTTTAAACTACTTTTAGTCTGTATTCATGCGTTTACTCAAAGGCTACATAGTTTGACCATAACTTAAATATACCATAACTTTTGTCGGCGTGTAACCCAGAACAGACCAAAAAGAGCCTCTCATTTTTAGTGTTTTCTGCTGTGCTGGGTCGTCAACACTCACATGTAGTTTGGGCAACGAAGTTGCAACAAGTTGCCAAACCTTCCATGCACAGGCATAAGTAATTAACCAACTTTTCTCCCCCCATCAACCCCATGACAATACAAGTAAGCCTGGTCAAAATGGGTTTACCTTCTTGATCCACGTTAGCGTGCGTCTATACGTCGTTCTCCTCAGGTCACAAGTGGAATGGTAAAGTGATGGAATATCTCCTGTCTTTACTACGCTCTCCGCAGGGCCCCGCCCCGCCCAGCCCAACGCCCCGCCCCCATGACCAAATATGGTATTGAATAACGTTACCTTTATTGAGAGCGCGGCTGATGTTATTCTCGGCATCCGAACCGATTCTACACTTATTAAGCTGCGTTTCATGATAAAATACGACAAAAAGTTCACATCAAGGGGCCTCCGTCTTGGCGAATATATGCCCCATCACACAGACGCGACGATGCGGGACCCCACGCCTCCCCTTTGACAGAAAATGAGTCTGTCTTTATTTATTTATTTAACGAGAGCGCAGCAGCGCAAGAAATAAAAAGGCTCGGCCAACTTATTATTTGTGCTTGTTGCCTGGTAACCGCGGAAGTTATTCCTAGTAACCACTTTTATTTACTGTCCGTATGTTGGTAGGGTGACGTTCGACCAAAAGCACGCATTTCCTGCGCACCATAGAAATTGCAAACGACAGAAATACCCAGCATATAAAGAGAGAGAGAGAGAATAGCAATGAATAGATAAGCCGTTAAGGCAACCCCAGTCTTGCAAGTCTTACAGTTTGATCACATTTACATTCTTGTATTGGCTACTACATATAGCCTACTACTTCTAATTAACTAATGTAGGCCTGTTTGACGCGTTTGTAAATTAATTTGTTTAGATGTATTGATTTGTAAATTAATTTATTAATTAGATGTAGGCCTAAGTAGCCTAGTTTAAGTGAGAAGGGCCTAATGGGGCCTATGTAGGCTGCCTAATTTGTAACTAATTAGACCTAAGTAGGCTCAGTAAAGTAGTAGTGGGCCGAGTAACAACAATCGTAATATAACGATAAAGTGAAAATCTGGAAGAACTGGCCTGATGAATGAATAAGTAGGTCTAGATAGGCTAAGTCAATAAATAGTAACAACAATGGTAATAAATTAATCAACAAAATAATAATAATAAAATAATAATAATAATAATAATGATAATAATAATAATAATAATAATAATAATAATAATAATAATAATAATAATAATAATAATAAGAAGAAGAAGAAGAAGAAGAAGAAGAAGAAGAAGAAGAATAAGTAGGCCTAGTAGTAACGACAATAATAAATATAACAACAATAATCAACCAATTTATTATTTTATTGATTAAAGATGAATGTTTGATAAAAGCAGAATCTGGAACAGCCGAATATGACCCAGATATTGTAGACTGGGGATGTGTTAGGTCAGTAGACCTACGTGATGAATGCAGGGAAGCAGGGGTGATTTATGGCCTATTGTGCGTCAAAAATAACAAGTTGTTATACATGAGCGTGTTTTCGCACTCTGTCCAGAATAATGGCAGCCCTGTACTTAGCTACTGGATGCTTGGGATTTTGATGAAGACGGCATGACAGCAGTAGTCAACACGAGGAGATAGCCATGAAATGTGACATTTTCGTTGCTATTTCTGATTTGTTGCGACATATAACTTAAAAAAAACTTTATTAAGAACGTTTCAACAATGACAAATAAAATAAAAAAGTTTGCTTGAAAGTAGACCTACATTTTTACAATTACAGTTTGCATTTTTTGCAGCTTAATAATCTTAATACATTTTATTTCGTGCTATGCTATTGTATTGTATTGTATTGTATCGTATTTTCTATAGTATCGTATTCTATACTGTGACGTAATTTACGCGACTACAGCAGTGTCCAACGTCATTTGACAGCGACCGACGTGCAAAAGCAAGACAACATGGCGTCAGGATCAACCGACCCGCTTGCTGGGCAAGATGCAGAATTGGACGAGTTATTGGATAGTAAGCGTTGACAGTTTTATATGCACGTACATTTGATTACTCCGTGATGTGACGTTCGTTGTGACAAAATACGTCTTAATTTATTTAGCAATTAAAACTAGCTATATCGCCCAGGTAAATAGCCAGGGGGCGAAACAGGTTGCTCTTGTTTGGGCCAAATCTACTTGACTTATCGTGGCAACTTTGTAATCAGACAATTATCTCTTTGCAACTTATTACAGTTAATGTATTTTCATATGACCTTTCACATGACATCACATCGATAGGTATATACTTTGATAAAACTCAATGCATGGTTTGTCTTGGCTACCTTTAATAATAGTGCAGTGCACTGTGTTCGTGTGTTCATTTTATGTTCCTATTGGACTGGAATTGTATGTGGGAATACGTCATGAATATTGTGACTTTTGTTGTAGGCGCTCTAGATGACTTTGACAAGCCATCGGCCCCTCCGCCTGCATCGCAGGCGGCAGACGCGTCCTCCAGTGGTGCAGAAAAGGTGGGTTTGTCATTGTCAATTCGATTTGTGTTTACATTATCATCTTTTTTGGGTTAATTTTAGCAGGTAGACGGGCTATCTCAAGTGCAATCGTTGTCATGTTATTCTTTTATTAAGGCCTACTAAGACTGTCAGCTTATGTTATGTCTCTTTACTACCCATAACAAAGATAGTGGACTCAGTAACCTTCCTTTGCCATTTGCTACTAAGCAAGAACTTTTTGCTAACCTATACTATTGAAAATGATGATGATGATGATGTGTGTGTGTGTGTAGCCCCCGCTGCTAGAGGATAGCAAGTTCTTTGAGAGTCTCTTTGAGGGTGACATGGCCACGCACGCCAAGGATGAGTGGGAGAAGGCCATGAGTGAACTGGCCCAGGAAGAGCCAGAGCTGCTCGAGCACTTCCAGAAGCTGTCTGAGGCAGCGGGGAAAGTTGGTGAGGAGAATATGTAAATATTGCCCAGTGTTCTACCAGCTGTGGTGGCATTAGCATGCGTCATGGGTTGTCTTCCTTCTAAAGTCTGTTGACCCGACCCCGCAGGCACGGACGTTGCCTCTCAACAAGAATTCACGTCTTGCCTCAAGGAAACCTTGAGCGGCTTGGCCAAAAATGCCAACAATCTGCAGGTGAGTAAGCCTTCACTGCGAAGCCTGGCTGAAACTCACTCAATCATGGTGCAATGAAGCTGTATTACTGTATTGGTTAATGTATATGTAACTCACAGAGTAGCGGATTGGCTGGTGATGATCTAGTGAAAACTCTAGAAGGCCTTGGATTAAATGAGAGTGGTGAGGGAGGAGGTGCTAGCGGCGCGGAAGATGGGAACATTCTGCCCATCATGCAGTCCATCATGCAGAATCTACTCTCCAAGGACGTGCTCTATCCGTCTCTGAAGGAAATCACTGGCAAGGTATGCATGAGTTTTTTTCAGTTGAAAAGATTGGTCCGAGTTGAGACCCAAGTTGTCAAATAGCAACGCTTTAATGCAATGTAATGTAATGTAATGCAAACTGTATTCACAGTAGGGTTCATTATGCGTAGAATGTGACATTTTCACCCCCTAGTTTATGTTAATACAATGCCAAAAAAGATTATTATAATCAACAAAAGTTAAAACTTTTACAAAAAAAAAAAAAAACGATAATTGTCTTGTCAATGACTGGTGGTGCAGTACCCCGAGTGGCTGGAGTCCAACAAGCCCAGCCTGAGCCCAGAGGACTACCGGCGGTACGAGCAGCAGGCCCAGGTCATGGGGGAGATCTGCACTGTGTTTGAGAAGGAAGAGGAGGAGGTCACACACAATGAAGCCAAGTTTGAGAACGTCTTGGACCTTATGCAACGGGTGAGGAGGTGGTGGGGGGGATAACACACTGCTGCTGCTGCTGCTGTTGTTGTTGTTTGTAGTTTTTGGCTGTTGGGAGCGTTGGTAACTTTGGTACCTTACAAAGTAAGAGAGGAGTGTTTGTATTGGTTGTAGCGGCAATACAAGAATGTAATTTGTCTGAAGCTGCTTGTCTGTTGCAGGGTTGGCTACTGCATGTTTTGAGTATGGTTTTGAGTATGGTCAGAAGGAAAATTTATTGTGTAACATTACAACATTACTAACCATTACAAACACGTAAAACACGTTTTCTTGGCCCACACAAAGTTCCATTAAAAGGATAGATTTCCAAATGGTGTCATCATGGTTGTCTTGGTGCATCCCTAATAATGTCATCATTCATGGTAGTTACAAGGGATCAATGATTTCTCGTCTTGTTCCATGTATTGATTTGCAGCTACAAGACTTGGGTCAGCCTCCTAAGGAACTGGCAGGAGATGCAGTAAGTCCATTTGAATTCATTCATGTCTTGCAGCCCTGCTTTATCTTCGGACTAAGGACCTCTACCGTCTAATAAGACATCGGGTTCCTCAGCCTTGTTTATGACCTCTAATATTGATCTCTCTCTCTCTCTCTCTCTCTCTCTCTCTCTCTCTCTCTCTCTCTCGCTCTCGCTCTCTCATATCTAACCCCTTCCTTTAGCCGGCGGGCTTGAACTTTGACATGGAGTCACTGAGCCTCCCTGGGGTGCCAGGGATGCCAGGGGGGGGAGCGGCATCAGCAGAGAATTGCTCCATCATGTGAGGCAGCTGGCTGCGACGGCCATGACAGTGGTGATCAAAAGGTCGGGGGGCGGGGGGGGGGGGTATGCGCGTTTGGCGTTTTTACATTCTCACAGCAGCATTTTAACGGGTGGTTATTGCAGGGGGTTTTTCACGGTTTCATTTCTCGAGGCATTCCCATGCAACTAAACTTCACGTCCTGCGTACCATCTTCCCAATACTGTTTAGCCGCATGGTAAGTCAAAACCTCCACTCTGGTGTAAACGGTGCCTTTTTTGTACAGTAATTCAGATTCTAATTATGTTGGGTCTTTTTGAGAGCCCTGTGTTGATTCTAACATGTGTAAGCCAAGCACTTTTTAAATTATATGGAATTTGGTTCTTGTGTGAAATCGCACTCGGAGACATTGGGTTTACGCACAGTTTGAAACTATGAAACTTGTATGTATTGTAACTTTATTAGACAATAAACCCACTTCTGTTGCTGTATATGGGTGAAACACAACATATACAGCTCCTATCATTACTCACTTAATGGTTTGTGTACATAAATTATAAAAAAGTGTGATATTATGAATAAATAAATACATTTAAATAAGGTGGAAATATGCATTATAATATTGAAGGACCTGGTTACAATGACGATTGGTTCACCAGTCATTTTGGATGGCCCTTTCCTTGTGGCTCCTCAGTGGAAACAGTTGGAGTGAAGTTGCTGTGGTTTCAGAATACCTGTGATGTCGGCTCCCTCCTGATTGGTTGGTTTTGTGGACAGGTGTAATGATGGCCCTGTGCGTGTCCTTCAAAGGGTATGCGTTCCACTTGTGTGTTGTTGTTTTTTTTTGTGGCCCTAGATTCTCACTACCAACTACTCTGTGGCTAATGTATTGTATAACTATTCAGCCATGATTAGAATTTTACGAATCAGACAATGGTTAAAAATGTAGATAACATGGGAACATTTCAGATGGGTAACAGATAAGTTGTCAATAGTTGTGCACCGAAGGGATAATTATATTAGATTCATGTCAGCTGTGCAGTGTAACAAAAGGCAGTTTTAGATTTTCATCATGTACAGTTGAGAGCTGATGATGCTGCCTGTGTTTACTGATGATTTGACACTGTGTTTATTCTATTGGGGGACTTGCATTCTCAGGGCTAACACAAACATGCCCTTGGCATTATTTGGAAAAACAACGGAAAAAAACAACTGTTTAACACAACTTTTCTGTTGAACCTGTAAATATCCTTATAGAATAAAGTAAAATAAAGTAATGATGCACTGCACCAGCCTCCATGTCATTATTCTGAATATACTGTATATGTGTAAGTGTGTATATATATATATATATGTATATACTGTATATGTGTGTGTGTGTGTGTATATATATATATATATATATATATACTATATTTGTTTTTTATATTATTTGTGAAAGAATGGCCCTTTTTTCAATGAAGATAACATTAAACTAATCAGAAATACACTATATACATTGTTAATGTGGTAAATGACTATTCTAGCTGCAAACGTCTGGTTTTTAATGCAATATCTACATACTGTAGGTGTATAGAGGCCCATTTCCAGCAACCATCACTCCAGTGTTCTAATGGTACATTGTGTTTGCTAATTGCGTTTGAAGGCTTATGGATGATTTGAAAACCCTTGTGCAATTATGTTGGCACAGTTGAAAACAGTTTTGCTGGTTAGAGAAGCTGTTAAACTGACCTTCCTTTGAGCTATAGTTGAGAATCTGGAGCATCACATTTGTGGGTTTGATTAAACTCTCAAAATGGCCATAAAAAGAGAACTTTCATGTGAAACTCGACAGTCTATTCTTGCTCTTAGAAATTAAGGCTATTCCATGCGATTAATTGCCAAGAAACTGAAGATTTCCTACAACGGTGTGTACTACTCCCTTCAGAGAACAGCAGAAACAGGCTCTAACAAGAGTAGAAAGAGAAGTGGGAGCTGCACAACTGAGCAAAAAGACAAGTACATTAGAGTCTCTAGTTTGAGAAATAGACGCCTCACATGTCCTCAACTGGCAGCTTCATTAAATAGTACCCGCAAAACGCCAGTGTCAACGTCTACAGTGAAGACTCCAGGATGCTGGCCTTCAGGGCAGAGTGCAAAGAAAAAGCCATATCTGAGACTGGCCAATAAAAGGAAAATATTATTATGGGCAAAAGAACACAGACATTGGACAGAGGAAGATTGGAATAAAAGTGTTATGGACAGACTAATCGAAATTTGAGGTGTTTGAATCAAACGGAAGAACATTTGTGAGATGCAGAACAACTGAAAAGATGCTGGAAGAGTGCCTGACGCCATCTGTCAAGCATGGTGGAGGTAATGTGATGGTCTGGGTTTGCTTCGGTGCTGGTAAAGTGGGAGATTTGTACAAGGTCAAAGGGATTTTGAATAAGAAAGGCTATCACTCCATTTTGCAACGCCATGCCATAGGACAGCGCTTGATTGGAGCCAATTTCCTTCTACAACAGGACAATGACCCAAAGCACACCTCCAAATTATGCAAGAACTATTTAGGGAAGAAGCAGGCAGCTGGTATTCTATCTGTAATGGAGTGGCCAGCGCAGTCACCAGATCTCAACCCCATTGAGCTGTTGTGGGAGCAGCTTGACCGTATGGTACGCAAGAAGTGCCCATCGAGCCAATCCAACTTGTGGGAGTGGCTTCTGGAAGCGTGGGGTGAAATTTCTCCAGATTACCTCATCAAAATAACAGCTAGAATGCCAAGGTCTGCAATGCTGTAATTGCTGCAAATGGAGCATTCTTTGACGAAAGCAAAGTTTGAAGGAGAACATTATTATTTCAAATAAAAATCATTATTTCTAACCTTGTCAATCAATGTCTTGACCATATTTTCTATTCACTTTGCAACTCATTCGATAAATGACAGTGTGAGTTTTCATGGAATTGTCTGGGTTATATATATATATATATATATATATAAGATGTAGCTATTTCGTTTTCCTTTTATACTTTTTCACCGGTTTTGCTTGTATAATGGAGTGCAATGTTACGTTGTTGACTGAGCAAACCTGGATAGAAATATGTGGGTCAGACGACACAGTAGGTGGATGCATGTTTCGGGTAGCGAGCATTTCGGCTCTATGTGTTCCATTTCTACCTCCAGGCCGCCGTGGAGCTTTCTGCGTCAAGATTGACTACACAACTTTATTGTTCCATCCAGGAAGACACAACAGACTACGTGTCAGGAAACGGCAAATGGGCAAAAGACGACCCGAGCCCCTGGAGTGTAGATTCAACTGTTCATGAAGTGTACCAAGTTTATTTGGCTAAAAGTTAATACATTATTAATACGGTCGCACCAGTGAGAAGTCGCGATGTTGACCAAATTTGAAACGAAGTCCGCCCGTGTTAAAGGTAGGTTGTTGATGGTTATGATTAGCCTAGCATTATATCAATGGCTAGCGATCTGAAATGACACGTAACGTTGTCAGCTCAAATCTAGCCAACATTTTGCAGTCTTGCTGACAGTTCAATACAGGCTACACACGTTATGTCAATGTTATGGCGTGTATTGAATCAAATGCAATGCATTGTAGAGAAGTGTGTAGCACTGTTACAATGCAACTAGCATAGCTAGCTGCGTTATCCATCCATTAGTGAAATGGTCTTCAGATAAGGTTCTTAAGTATTTCTCTCTCAATTTGAGTCTTCGTGTAATATTTTTACGCATCACAGTTGATCGTGTTGTACTTCAAAAATACCTTGTGTTGTAGGGCTGAGCTTCCATCCCAAGAGGCCATGGATACTGGCCAGTCTACACAACGGTGTCATACAGCTGTGGGACTATCGCATGTGCACACTGATCGATAAATTCGATGAACACGATGGTGAGAAAATGGCAATATAGATTGGAGTTCAGATCACTTTTCGTCTCAGTTCAGGTATTTCATATTTTCCAAGAGCTGCTGCGTAACATCCGACATGTTTTGATAAATAGGCCCCGTCAGAGGAATTGACTTCCACAAGCAGCAGCCACTCTTTGTGTCAGGGGGAGATGACTACAAGATCAAGGTAATATTGTGGTGACGTTGCAGTGGCATTGCACCGGTGTACAGCATAATTTTGTATTATTGTTATTATTATTTTTAATTATATGTGAAGCATTCAAGCTTGATAACATTTGTTTTACTAACATATATTTTTGTAAAATGGCATCTGATCAGCACATTGACACGTTTGAAAGACTTTGTAACATCCTAGATACTGATTCCTATGTGAGTACAGCTTCAGTGTTTCTAAAGCAATGCTTTGTGCTCAGGTGTGGAACTATAAGCTGAGGCGCTGTCTCTTCACTCTTCTCGGACACCTGGACTACATCAGAACCACCTTCTTCCATCATGTGAGTAGTTGTCCAAACCACCTGCATATGTACACATTGTTTGGAAGCATCACTCTCAGCCGTGCTTGATTCCTTAACGGGGGCATTGCTCTTCATGTGTGCAGGAGTACCCCTGGATTCTGAGCGCTTCAGATGACCAGACCATTCGCATCTGGAACTGGCAGTCTAGGACCTGTGTCTGGTAAGGAAATATTGATAATGCAGGCATATTGAACAAAAAGGGTTTCAAGTAAGACGTAATTATTACAAGTTTTTCTTATTATCAAGATTGCTGATGCTCAGCTTAATTCCTCTTTTTTGTTTTACCACTATGATGGCCAACTCAAAACCATGTCGAAGTCCACCCAAGGCTTTCTACACACCCAAAGCAACAGGAAGATACCCACTTAGTTTTAATCGGCCCTTAGACCACACTGAAGTCTAATGCATCTACTACATGCATCCATGTTTTGTTTACTATGCAGAACTGTACTAGAGTTACTGTCTACTGTACTGTTGAGCACTAATATAACACAGTCACATTCGGCCATTTGATTGGGGCATGAAGAAAAACATGGATGTATGGTTGTTCCGTGAGATAGGACGATTAATTTGTGAAGACACCATCAGAGAGGTGTTGAGTCTGAGCACAGCAATGGTGGGCTGAATGAAAGTGCCTGGACAGACTTGCACAGGATGACCTTGCATGTCTTTTGTCAACATGCATCACTGAAGAATGACGATTGTGAGTTATGTTGTTTTTCACATGAATCACCCTTCTTTTCTAGTGTGCTCACTGGACACAACCACTATGTGATGTGCGCGCAGTTCCACCCCTCCGAGGACCTGGTGGTGTCGGCCAGCCTGGACCAGACCGTGCGCGTGTGGGATATCTCCGGTGAGGGGCTGGGTTTGGAGGCGGGGCACAGGATAGTGGGAGGGGCCTGGGCAGGGTGGGCAGGGCAGGGCATCAGGGGTTATGGATGGGGAGAAAGATGTCAGAACTGAATATCAGTCCTTGGTCCTCTTTCTCCCCTCCATTTGTGAGAATACATCTCTGTGGGCTGTTGTTAAAATAAACACCTCTCTTCTCTCTTTTGGGGTCAATTAAATTGACCTAAATTTGCATGTTTGGCTAAATGGCAATTGTGAATTTCTGACCGATGGGCATTATTACCCATGTCAGCCTCGGTTTTGGGGACTAGCAATTTTACACATGAAATGTGTAACATTTCTTTTGTAAAATGTAAGCAAACCAATTAGTCAATGGAAGAGAGGTGTTTTGTTGTGCGTATTGCATGCCTTTTTTTAATATCTGTTGACCGTATGAACTGCCGTTTAACAAATGTTTGCCTGTCTTGTTCATTCTCGTTAACCCATTAACTGCTCTTACTTACTCTTCCTCCGTCCTTCGCTCACATGCACATCATCACCGAAGCTGTCCCTCTTCCACGGGATTCAACTTTTCTCTATCCTCTCCCTTGATGGCATGTCCCTAATGTACCTGGTTTCATTCACGTGAATCCCAAATAACAAAAAATACAACATGGCATTTCATTCTGCATGCATGTGACAGATGCCTAACTGTGTCATGAACTACTTAATAACCTCAGTCTCCCCGTCATCTACATACCTGGGACAATGAAAGCAGCAGTGACAGTTTTGTTTGCTGGTTTTGTACGTAAAGCATTGCAAACGTGTAGCATTGACGTAAACGTTTTATTCCCGTCCTACCAGTAGCATGATAATTGCATGGCTAAGTAAGCGATTGATGAACAGACATAACAACAACAACAATTTCTAATAACAGATGATAACATCATATATATATATATATATATCTCGTAAGAGAGCTTATTAACATTGATGCATGATTTAAGCGTTGAAACAGCACCCATGCATTAGTAAGTGCAGCCTAACACAAAGCATGGAGCCTCTTTCCATTTAATCCCATTCCAAAACAACACAACGACAACGCCCCATTCAGAGCACCTCTTTACAACCCCCAGCTGCCAACCACTCCCATCCCATCCAGGCCTATTCGCCACCCACCTTCCTGTGTCCACCCCTTCTCTCATGCTCCCCCGGAAACATCCGCACCTGCATTCAGGTTCCTAGTGCTGCTGTTCCCATGAGGTCATGACGCTGTTGTGGCTTACTGACCACCACCACTGTGGTTCATACAGGGCAGGAGTCGCCAACACAAGCACCCCTAGACGTTTTCCTCAATCTCTCTGTGCTGTCTCCATTTTGAACCTTTGGACTTCCATTGATTGGTTTATCGCTAAACACGCCTCAGCCAATGAAGAGCTTGTAACCCCTCTCCTGTGTGTGGTTGATGTGTTAACCCAAACATGGCCTACGTTTTCATTTCATTTCACCGTGCTTCACAGATTAAATAACTGTCAATATCTGCCAGTCATAGTGAGTGGGCAGAGCATTCAGATAGAAGCTTTCTTTCTTTTTCACTCAAACGCCAACGATAGCCAACGCTGTCGTACAATAACCACATCAAGTTCCTGGATGGTGCTTAACGCACACGACGCCCGAGCCCTGAGTGTGTGTGCGTGTGCGTGTGTGTGCGTGCGTGCGTGCGTGCCTTCAGCCAGTCCTCAGCGACCGTCATCGTTCTTGTAGGAAATGAACACTACCCCCTGTTACTCATTATGTGTTGATTGCTAACCAAGTGTCTCTGTTCCCTACCTCCCCTCCTCCTCCTCCACCTCCACCACCATACCATGGTGGCTCCGTCATGTTACACATGTTGTCACCCCCCCCCCCCCCCCCCCCCCCCCCATCCGCCATGGCCCGGCTTGTTCTGTCTCTGGTTGTTGTTGCGGCGGTCCTTGCTCCCGCCAGGTCTGCGGAAGAAGAACCTCTCTCCGGGCGCTGTGGAGAACGACGTGCGCGGGATCTCCGGCGTGGACCTGTTCGGGGCGTCGGACGCCGTGGTCAAGCACGTCCTGGAGGTGAGCCGGAGGCGGGGCCAAGGCGGGGGCGGTGCTTAGCTCTGGCAGATGGGGTTTGTAGAAGTAGAGTCGGGAGAACATAAGGAGGGACTTTAAGGAAGTATGGATCAGCCGTATTAGACTGATTTTTAAAAAGTGTATTATGGTTCATTCAATGGTGTGATCGTGTTCGATTAGGTTTTTAATATTTACAAAACTCTGTCACTGTTGACCTTTTTTTCTTCAGATTGTAAAATGATATTGTGTTACAAGTTACGTATTTGGAAGGCAAGTACACATTGCACACACCAATTGAGTAGTAGTAATGTGTGTGTGTGCGTGTGCGTGTATGTGCGTGTGTCTGTGTGTAGGGTCATGACCGTGGGGTCAACTGGGCAGCCTTCCACCCCACCATGCCGCTCATTGTGTCTGGGGCTGACGACAGGCAGGTCAAGATCTGGAGGATGAACGGTAAGCGTCTGGCCGTCTGTCTAGCAACAGGTCTCTCTCTGTCTCCGTCTCGGTCTCTCGCTCTCTCTCTGTCTTAGGGGTGGCAGAGTATTGACATGCTGGGAATGTAACCAATGCATGCGATGCATTTAAAAGCCAAATGGTAAAACGGGTCATAGTGTCGTTGGTATTGTATGCATTTTGTTTTAGTCGTTTGTTATACAGTCACGTGCATGTGCGTGTGTGTGTCTGTGTCTGCGTGTGTGTATTAGATTATTTGTCACATAATAGCATTTGTATTGCAGACCGCTCAATTACTCAGATGTATAGACCCTTTGCCAAGTCATTCTCCTCACTAACGTTATTATATGGATAGAACAGCATATCCTGTTTGTTGCATGGTCTTCCTGTAGTGCTCTTATGCTAAGCTTTTTCCACATTGCAGTCACTCTAAGCCCCGCATTTATTTGGCAACAATGGTGCTGCATAGCTTTCTAGTTCAATTTTACTCCCAATATGTAGATGGATGCCTTTGTAAGAAATTACACTTTGGTCTACATGTTGTTGAGCGATTGCAATGAAGCCATTTCGTTCTGAATTCATGTCAAATGAGAGCACACGTTCCCGTGTAATTCCTCCTGTGAGTCCAGCACCCGCATCTAGCAACGTTTAGCGATGTCTGGATCAAACCCCGGTTGGAAAAACAGCGGACGACTGACGACGCGCCACTCGTTCCTCCCCACCTCAATGCAATCATCACGGCTGCCTGTGCATGAAACCCCCGTCAACACGGGACGTCCATGCTAACGCTAACCACGCTCCTCCTGACCCGCAGAGTCCAAGGCCTGGGAGCTGGACACGTGCCGCGGCCACTACAACAACGTGTCCTGCGCCGTCTTCCACCCGCGCCAGGAGCTCATCCTGTCCAACTCGGAGGACAAGAGCATCCGCGTGTGGGACATGTCCAAGAGGACGGGCGTCCAGACCTTCCGCCGGGACCACGACCGCTTCTGGGTGCTGGGCGCGCACCCCAACCTCAACCTCTTCGCCGCCGGTGAGCGAGGGGGGGGGGACGACGACCACCGCAGTAGTTTTTAGGAGAAGATAGAAGTTGTTATGATATTGCACTACTCATGTACAATGTACTGTACCTTTAATCGCTCCCTAGCGCTTCTGGTTAGAATGCCAATTACATGACGTTGTCTCTGTACTTGTACTCTGCACTGCACAGTGACAATAAAGTTGAGTCTAATCTAATCTAAAAAAAAAATGAGATCAACTCCAAAAGTTCAGGAGATGACATCACCGGAGACGAGTTTTTGTAGCTTGGAAAAAAAAAAACCGTCTCGGAAGGAAACCGGTCTTTTATCTGAGGGGATCTACAAGTACAAAGTGACGTACGGCTAATTGATTAATTAGCCGTCCTCATGTTGACATGACGATTAATTACCCCCCCCCCCCCCTCCCTCTCCTCCTCCCAGGCCACGACAGCGGCATGCTGGTGTTCAAGCTGGAGCGGGAGAGACCGGCCTACGCCGTCTACGGCAACATGCTGTACTACGTCAAAGACCGCTTCCTCCGTCAGCTGGACTTCAACAGCAGCAAGGACACCGCCGTCATGCAGCTCCGCAGGTCAGACACATAGTGTGTGTGTGTGTGTGTGTGCGCATTAGAGTCGACTGGACCGACTGCGTTGCTTGTATGTTGTTTGTAATATGTTACTGATATTTCTCAGACCAGCAGCAATTAGTTTGATGTGAATGGGCCTGGGATTGATCCACAATTACCACAGCATTGTTGTTTGTTGTTGTTGTTTACAATGCAGTGGTTTAGTCTGAGCAAAGTCAATGTTCTCTTCTCCAGTGGCTCCAAGTTCCCAGTGTTCAGCATGTCCTACAACCCCGCCGAGAACGCAGTCCTGCTCTGCACTGTAAGCATGCACACACACACACACACACACACACTGGTGTTGTGTTTGCTCTGTGGTTGATGACAGACACACGGCCTCCTGATTCCTCTGTGCTCCATGCTGCAGTCTGTCTGTGGTCTGTGCAGTAACGGTTACAACAGCGTAGCAACTCTCAATGCACCGTCTAGAATCCGGCTTTACGCCCCGGTCGCGGTCGTCAAGCTATTTCGTAGAGCGTTGCTACGTGGTACATTTGATGTAGTCTTTTTAAGAAACGTACATGTTTCCACTTCATACGTCTTCTGTCCTACAGAGAGCGACCAACCTGGAGAACAGCACCTACGACCTGTACTCCATTCCCAAAGAGAGCGACTCCCAGAACCCAGATGGTATGAGTGAAACAACCCCCCCCCCCCCTGTTGCTTCAGTCATGAATATCGCCCTCAGGTTTGATGTCTGTTGTGTTCAGCCCATCACCCTGTCTGTGTTCTGTCTCCCTTCAGCCCCAGAAGGCAAGAGGTCCTCAGGGCTGACGGCGGTGTGGGTGGCCAGGAACAGGTTTGCGGTCCTGGATCGCATGCACTCGGTAAGGCTGGTTTTTTATGAGGCCGTATGTTCTGTGTTAGAGTGACGTTCCATGGTGGATGGGTTCTGCTTCTCCCTGCACTTCTCAACACGTTTGCGAGTGAGACCCCCTTGAGGGGATGGAAGTTATTCGCACAATCATCAGCCCACCACTTTCACCCTCATTCCTGATGAGTGAGAGTGGAGAATGAGAGTGGAGGATGATCTCATTCGTTGTACATTTGGGGGGGTTTCTAACGGTGTGAAAATGTGTGTGTTATCGCATTTGCGCATGGCGGCGCATTAAGGCATTTCTTTTAGTGGATCAGTCATCCTTTTCCATTTTTAAAAGCGTTTTAATGCTGTTATTATCCTTTATCGTAAAAAGAAGAAAAAAAATACTGACCACCATATATGGACGTTGGTTCCTGTGGCGTCCCTCCCCCTCCCCCCTCCCCCCCCCCCTCCCCCTCCCCCACCCCAGCTGCTGATCAAGAACCTGAAGAACGAGATAGTGAAGAAGGTGCAGGTGCCCAGCTGCGAGGAGATCTTCTACGCCGGCACGGGCTCCCTGCTGCTGCGCGACGCCGACGGCGTCACGCTGTTCGACGTGCAGCAGAAGCGCTCGCTGGCCACCGTCAAGATCGCCAAGGTCAAGTACGTGGTGTGGAGCGCCGACACCAGCCACGTGGCCCTGCTGGCCAAGCACGGTGAGCACCGCGACGCACAGGGGGGGCCACACGCGGAGACCCCGGGGCCGCGGGGCTTTGACGATGGTTTTTTCACTTTCTGAAGCATGAAGTTGGACAAAATGCGCAGGAAATGTACCCCCTTTGATTCACCGGCCAATGAGGTGTGAACAGTTGAGATTTGAACTTGAATTGGTTGATGTGCATGCATGTTGATGAATGGACACGTGTGTGTGTGTGCTGTTTTTTGTGCTTATCACTGAAATGACACGACCCTCATAGTAACAAATGGAATCGCATCACATTCACGTAAAAACGACGATCCTGCGGACGACCGTCCCTCACTCTCTTCCCGTCTCCTCCTCCTTCCCTCCCAGCCATCATGATCTGCAACCGCAAGCTGGAGAGCCTGTGCAACATCCACGAGAACATCCGCGTGAAGAGCGGCGCCTGGGACGAGAGTGGCGTGTTCATCTACACCACCTCCAACCACATCAAATACGCCCTCACCTCCGGGTACGCCTCCCGCCACGATTCTCTGAGCTGCTGCTGTTGGGGTTCTGGTTGTGTTGGTGGTTAGTGGTTGTGGTTGTGGTTGCGGTTGCGGTTGCGGTTGCGGTTGCGGTTGTTGTTCTGGTTGTGGTTGATGGTATTGAGGACCTCCGTTGGTTTGAGAATGACTGCCTCTTCAGTCAGGGAGACGGGTCTGTGTAACTTAAGTCGTTGTCATTCCCATGCTTCCTGCATGGGGTGTCGGTGTTTGTTTTGCACGAGCTGCCTCATAGATGGTGTAGATGGTATGTTTATACCTTGTGTACATTTCACTGTGTACGTTTTATTTGTGGACACGCATGCACAGGTTGTACCTATGCAATTTATCAGTGCTTTGTTTTTGTTTTTTTTGCACACTATTTCAAATCTTTCCACCTTAGCATACTTTTTGTGGTTTAAAAATGTATCCATACTTTTTGCGCTATTAGCTTGAACCATACAATTTCTAAGGGGCAACAATCCCAAACGTAACTGCCCGCTCACCCGGGGTTAACAAACACATCTGCATCCAAACGGAGGTCCGACGCTGACTGTCTCCCTCTCTCCCCCCCCGCACAGTGACCACGGCATCATCCGCACCCTGGACCTGCCCATCTACGTGACGCGCGTCCGCGGCAACAGCGTGTACTGCCTGGACCGCGAGTGCCGGCCCCGCGTGCTGACCATCGACCCCACCGAGTACCGCTTCAAGCTGGCGCTGGTCAACCGCAAATATGAGGAGGTGGGAGGCCTTTAGGACCACGGCACCGCTGAAGCTCACTGCTGTGTTGTGTGTGTTCACGTGTCCGCCAGTGTTGACATGTTCCGCGCTGTATGTTTTAAAAAAAACAAAACACATTACCAACATCTTCTGCTTCAGAAAAGATAGTTGACAAATTGTGACGTACGGTTATAATTTTATCAATACATGTTGGCCATAATAGCCATCACCTCACAGTATTGAGCTCCGTCATTCTGCGTTGAGAGAAAGTGGCCTTTTTTAGCTCCGGTGTCGAGTATCTGCGGTAATTGCCGGTTACGTGTGAGTGTGTGTGGGGCACGGGGTGGGGCTGGGTTCTCTCCCCTTTCTCACGAGCCACGCCCACCGAGAACCACTTCACCGGCACCTCTTTGCTGATCCCGTTCTGTCTGTCTTGACCCCATTCCACTCTCCTCCTCCTTCCCCCCCCCCCCCCCCCCCCCCCCCCCCTGCCAGGTGCTCCACATGGTGCGCAACGCCAAGCTGGTGGGCCAGTCCATCATCGCCTACCTGCAGAAGAAGGGCTACCCCGAGGTGGCGCTGCACTTCGTCAAGGACGAGAAGACCCGCTTCAGCCTGGCTCTGGAGTGCGGCAACATCGAGGTGAACGTCACGCCGTTCGCACGTTTTTTTTTTTTTTTCTTCCTATTTTCTTCCTTTTTATCCCTGTTGTTTGCATGCTGAATAGCGGGGCGGGAATAGAAGGTAGAATGTCCCAGATCATGTCCACACACACTGTACGCAAAGGGGGGACAATGCCGAAAGAGACGCCGAAGGCGCCTGTATGGCGGCGTGCGGACACGAGACACTACAGTCCCATGATGCATTGTGTCACGGTGGACTCCTTTGTTGACACTCGTCCCAGCCATGTCACCCAAAACGTTGAACACGTTTCGCACAGTTTCGCAGATAAATATAACTTGGTGGCTGTGTAGCATGCCGATATCCATCTCTGCCACTGCCTGTGGCATTTCCTCAAAACGTCATACTTCTGTGCATTACCTTTTCCCCCCGAATTTCCCAAACGCGTAACGACCTGTGTGTCCCCCCCCCCCCCCCCCCCCCCCGACCACCAGGTGGCACTGGAGGCCGCCAAGGCCCTGGACGACCGCAGCTGCTGGGAGCGACTGGGCGAGGCGGCCCTGCTGCAGGGCCACCACCAGGTGGTGGAGATGTGCTACCAGAGGACCAAGAACTTTGACAAGCTCACCTTCCTCTACCTCATCACCGGCAACCTGGCCAAGCTGCGCAAGATGATGAAGATCGGTACGGAGGGTTGTGGAGCGAGCGCTCTTGCTGTGTCTAGGTTTTCCCGAATCGGCTCAAATGGGTGACGAGGGATGCTGTTTGTTAGTTGTAGCCAATCCGTGACCGCCACTGAGACCTTGGTGGATTGTCCTCAACGTCTCCTCTCGTGTGTTCCTCGCAGCTGAGATCAGGAAGGACATGAGTGGCCACTACCAGGGCGCGCTCTACCTGGGAGACGTCAGCGAAAGGGTCCGCATCCTGAAGAACTGTGGACAGAGTAAGACCCCCTCCTCGTCAGAATCAGTGCTCTTGCTTTGACGTAGGCTGGAACGCGCACATGGAATTGTATGGATCTTGACAATAGCAATGAACATAGTGAGACACACAAGTATAAGATGGAAACAATTCCCATAAGAATCTAATATGTAGAATGTATCGTAGTATATATACTTTTGAAATAGATACAGATATAGAGTTAGATGAAATAGATATACTCGGGTGATACATTCATTTTTAAACCTGTTGTGGGTTTTTTTCCTTTTTAGAATTGTGATTAGAAAGAGAAAATTACCTTGTGTGAGGAAACCTCTATTTGTGGTCGTCTTGGACCCATGGTGGCCATTTTCTGGACGTCCTCCTTCAACTCAGCGCCAGCACCATGTTGCGCGCGGTGCAAATCCTCTGCACCACAACGTGTCCCGGCACGTCCCCCGCTCCCTTTCAGTAAACAACCGCCGGGAGGGAAGCCGACCGAGGGGGGAGGGGGTGAACAAGGGTTGTGCGGCCCCAGACACGTGTCCCTCATCACGGTACCCTCTTGTGTCTCCCAGAGTCCCTGGCCTACCTGACCGCCGCCACGCACGGCATGGATGAAGAGGCCGAGGCCCTCAAGGAAACCTTCGACCTGGAGAAGGAGACGGTGTGTAGGGAGGAGGATAACCCCTCTGTCCACGCACGCACGCACAAACGCACACGCACACACACACACACACGCACGGATGCACGCACGCACGCGCACACACTCACAGAGCTCTCACTGAGTAGACCTTAGAAGGATTGTGCAATAGGCCTCACCACGGGGGAACCTGTTTCGACGGCATTGCCGTAGAACCCAACCCTTTCAATCATTTGATATGTTTGAGCAATCAACACACAGTGCCAGCCTGTATTATGGGTGCTTTTCAATTTTCACGAACTGCCATCGGAAGGGCCCATCGACCTTTGCTCGCATACGCTAGCGCAAATGATGGTTGCTTCGCAACAACGGCCTGCCCTTCCCAACAACAACAACAACAACCACAACAACAACTGATGGGTCTTACGGCTCATTTATGCACAGCGTTCGATGCTTCATCGTCGTCGTCGCAGCACCACCGGACGTCATGGGGGTGTACGTCCAGTAAACCAGTCAGCCAGTAAACACATCCACATGTCAGGAGGTGTTTACTGGCCTCACACGCCTCCCCATCAAGCGATGCCTCCGCTATCACTGTCTTGAGATGTGTCCCTTTATAACATCCTCCTCGGCCGACGCCGCCAGGGGCACGTCCCTCTCTATCCATGCCAACACATCCTACATCTGTGCCGTGGATACAGTATCCATGACAACACTGTCAACAACGCAAGGATGTATGTGGGCAGCGGCGACATATCGGATTTCGTATGCGTGAGGGAGCATGAATTGCACACGGCACATTAATGAGCCTTCAGCGCCATCTCAGTGGGCAGAGTGGGGTTGTCTGTAGAGCTATGTGGTGGTCGCGGGCCCCAGAGGCGTGCGCTCTCCGGGGACCACGGGCTCTGCTGGTGTGAAGTAACGCGTATGGCTGTCCGGCAGATTCCGGAGGTGGACCCCAACGCCCAGCTGCTGCAGCCCCCGCCCCCCATCAACCCCCTGGACACCAACTGGCCTCTGCTCACCGTCTCCAAGGGCTTCTTCGAGGGAGCCATCGCAGCCAAGGGTGAGGCCTGGCTGTCCCGTACCCACAACCACACACGCTCACTCACTCACTCACTCACTCACTCACTCACTCACTCACTCACTCACTCAAACAACATGCTGTGCTCTGAGCCTTGAGTTATGTTGTCCTTTGTTGGTGTCTTCATTTAGGCACAACTACTCCCATGAGTGCTCAGTTGCTGTTTAGTATTTCATTTTATATAAAACATTGTCGGACACCATGTCATGTACGTGCGCTTTCATGTGTTCATTTAATCCACCATTAATTAAGTGTTGTTGCGCGAATGTGTGAAATGTGAAAACATACCTGCACATCATGTCTTGCATACTTAGCCAGAGCCTCTGGCCCTGTACGTAGCATAACGGGCGTTGACTCTGCTGCCGCGGCTAACCGTTAGCTCTGCTCTCAGGCAAGGCGGGCCAGATGGCGGCTGACCTGGACATGGACGCCCCTGGGGGGGAGGGCTGGGGAGAGGACGCCGAGCTCCAGCTGGATGAAGGTGATGAAGTCCTCGCTACCTCCTCGTGTTTACCCCCCCCCCCCCCCCCCCCCCCCCCCACCAAATAAATACTCAAGAGCCATGTTTCTCCAATACCCCATAGGGGTACTTTGATAGACTAGAATGGGTACCAGGTACATTAAGAACGATTTTGTCTGTAACATGGCTTATGAACAACTGTAAAATAATTTCACCTGAAGAAAATGAATGAATACCTCCTGAACACAATTAATTCAATCTGAATAGTGATATAGTCACACTTTTGCTACATTTTTCCATAAAGGGCATATCCCTTTAAATTTAAAGGGCTACTTGGCTGTATCTTTTCGTAAAAGTAGTTTGAGAACCACTGCTCATAAACACCCACTAATACACCCTAAGACTTTAGATAAGAACCTCTACACAGACAGAACATGACACTAGGACAAGGGAGCGGTCTGATTGGCTGGTTGGTTGACTGACTGATTGGCTGCTCCTCCCCCCCAGATGGTTTCATGGATGCCCAGGATGGTCTCGGAGAGGAGGGGGGAGTGGCGAAGGATGAGGGTGGAGGCTGGGAGGTGGAGGAGGACCTGGACCTGCCCCCGGAGCTGGTGAGAGAAAGACGAGCATCACTCGGCTTATTCCCGTCTCTTCTCGCGTGGAGGACCATGCTAAGTATAGGCTGTGTGTATGTAGGACATGTATGGCAGCTGTCCGATGTACGGAGGATGAACATGAGGTTTTGAAATGCCATGAGTGCCATAAACATGCATAGTGCATGTGTGTACAGCACAGCACATTCAACTCTTGTAAATGATAAGAATAACAGGAAACGTGCAAAAGTATATTTCTTTAAAAATAAAAAGGGGGAGGGAGAGGTGAAAGCATAAACAGAACTTTAAAAATAAAATTAAGTAGTAGATATATAATCACCCATTTTGCAAAAAAATCTGTTTTCCAAAGAAATCATTTAATCTGACTGATTGCTTCCCCGGCCAATAGGATATGCCGTCAGGCGGCGGAGGCGGTGCTGAGGACGGCTTCTTCGTCCCGCCCACCAAGGGAATGAGCCCCACCCAGATGTGGTGCAACAACTCCCAGCTGCCCGTGGACCACGTCCTGGCAGGCTCCTTCGAGACGGCCACCAGGGTAGGTCCAACATGCACACATGATGAGCATTCTGGGAACTTGTTTGGTTTTAAATGTATGCATTCAGTACCACCTCCTTTCTGCCATCATAAAATCCTCGACCTTTATGTGGAAAACTACCAAAACAAAATTAAGTTACCATTCATTTAATGTTGATTGTTGGATGTGTTATCCTATGATTCGGGATTATCATAATAATTGGTGATTTATGATATATGATAATCACCAACCAGATGATAACATCTAATCTGGTCCGATGGTCCACTAACATCCGCCCTCTCTCTTCTACCGTCTGT
Organism: Urophycis tenuis; assembly: GCA_036785325.1. Lineage (NCBI taxonomy): Eukaryota > Metazoa > Chordata > Actinopteri > Gadiformes > Phycidae > Urophycis > Urophycis tenuis. The sequence goes on along the minus strand of JAXIVH010000007.1, from coordinate 4,167,484 downwards.
AGTTGCTCCATGACCAGGTGGGAGTGGTCAACTTCGGGCCCTACAAGTCTCTGTTCATGCAGACGCTGTCCCGGGGCCGCACCTGCTACCTGGGCCTGCCCTCCCTGCCCTGCCTGCGAGGCCACCCCCAGAGGAACTGGAAGGTACTCATCATGTCCCATGTGAGGGGTTGTGGAGGGAGGTGGGTGACCTCAGCATTGACACTCAATGCTGCGGCTAAGGAGTCACCAGACAAATCATACCCCTGGGACAGGGCTTGTTGCTATTGGTGTTTGCAGAGTTCAGCCAATCAGAAACGGAAACTGTTGCAATCCATGGGGTTACGTGGAATGCTGGAGGGGACTTTTTTTGGGGGGGTGCGGGGGTGTTTAGTTTACAAAATGTTGGCACTTCTTGTTCTTTCTCCTTGCAACTATTGAGTGTCACCCACAGCCACTTCAAACATGTTCATCTCATGTATACGTGTCTCATATCTTTTCCTCTCATTTATCTCCCACTAGGATTGCGGGGCCAAGCAGGGCCTGCCCGCCGTGGGCCTGCGTCTCTCGGACCTCATCGCGCGCCTGCAGCAGTGCTACCAGCTGACCACGTCGGGCCGCTTCGAGGAGGCCGTGGAGCGCTTCCGGGCCATCCTGCTCTCCGTGCCGCTGCTGGTGGTGGACAACAAGCAGGAGATCGCCGAGGTGAGGCCTCCCGTCAGGTGGAGCCCAACAGATCCACCCATGGAGATCAGGGTGGAGGCTCCGCGGGTTCAAACCGGGCCCTGCAAAAGTTTGGCGCGCTACGGCTAGTGTATCGCCATGTGTGGCGCATTTGTTGTTCTTGCGTGCAACTACTGTATGAGCTATGATCTAACTTGTGAGACTACTGAGCACTTGTATGAGCATTTAGCTTTAATGTAGTAATTGAGTTTCTCATTCACATGAATGCACGTTGTGGAGACTCTTGACATGTGCTGAGTCTCTGGGAATAAATCTGTTGCATCTTGTGTGTGTGTGCTCCAGGCTCAGCAGCTGATCACCATCTGCAGAGAGTACATTGTGGGTCTGACCATGGAGACGGAGAGGAAGAAGTTGCCCAAAGACACGCTGGATCAGCAGAAGAGGCTGTGTGAGGTAAAGGCAACATCGAAACTAACTCCTTTACCTGGGGCTTGTTCAATGTGTTGGTAGACATTTTAAAATGTCCCCCACCCACCCTGTTTGATGTGTGTGTGCGTGCGTGTAAACCCGCCTATCGTTATTTCTAATGGGCACGATGACACCTGTTTTACCGTCCCCACCACAGATGGCCGCCTACTTCACCCACTGCAACCTGCAGCCCGTTCACATGGTGCTGGTGCTGCGGACCGCCCTCAACCTGTTCTTCAAGCTGAGGAACTTCAAGACGGCGGCCAGCTTCGCCCGGCGCCTGCTGGAGCTGGGGCCCAAACCGGAGGTCGCTCAGCAGGTAAACACGTGCAGCACAAAAACAACATGTCCTATGAACACATTGAGTGTGTGGAGGTTGAAGTTGGAACACGAATGGGGATTAAGATAGGGGTGGTCAACCACGATTGATCCGAATCAATGCATTTTTGTGAATTTGTGTGAATGTGAATGTTTTCCAACTAATGAAGTTGCGACTTTCCTGTTCAGACTCGCAAGATCTTGGCAGCCTGCGAGAAGACCCTGACGGACGCCCACCAGTTGAACTACGACCCCCACAATCCATTTGATCTGTGCGCCGCCTCTTACGTGCCCCTGTACCGCGGGCGCCCGGTAGAGAAGTGCCCGCTCTCTGGGGCCTGCTACTGCCCTACATACAAGGGCCAGGTCTGCAGAGTCACACAGGTATGCCAGACCCTTGTACATGCTAGTACAGTAAAGAAATAGTCAAGGGGTCGTACTTGTTTCTGTGTACTGATTTATAATTATATATATTCTTTTTTTTTTTAAAGCAACAAATATAACAAATATTTATTTTAAACAACCAAAAATTGCCACATGGCATTATATAACTGAGTTGTCATATCTTTTACCTTTGACCTATCTATTCTCTAGGTGACGGAGATTGGCAAGGATGTGATTGGTCTGCGTGTGAGCCCTCTCCAGTTCCGTTGAGAAGACACAAGTCCAATAAAAATATATAAACGCATCCACTTGTTTTTTCCAAGATGACCGATCAACAGTTATAAATCTGAGTAAATTGCTGAGGGGTTATCGATCTTAACATAAAAAATGTCTTTCCTCTCACTGTCTCACTACCTGTCCTTGTTAGAACTTGTTAAAATTTCTGTCTGTCCTCCAATGGTTGTGGCTTGTTAAAAATGTAGAATTCTGATGCTTTTCTCGGGCTCTTAAACTGTATACATGAATAATTACAAATAAAAGTCCTGTTTATTATCTGAGATGCATTGTGCAAGTGTGTGAATATGAGCTTCTTAAATGAAGAAAGGCTTGTGTGAAATATGAGTCGAAATTTAAAGATAATTTAATTATAAAAACGATATATTTTCTCTTTTCTGGAGAGAAAAATTAGTCGTCTCAGGGAGGGAGTACGTTTTGACCTCGTTCATTCTACGTTGGGTTTCAAATGTTGACATCAAGCTAAATATAGGACACGTATGGAAAATGTATCGTGGGAACACGTTATATGTTAAACAAACTATTTGTTTAGTGCTGCCCTTTTCCCCTCTTTAATAGGACTTTACCAAGCGGAACCAAACCGTCGCCCGGAAGACTATCATGTAAACACTTCCTGTTTTTTTTTGTTCCACAAACCAGGAAGATGGATTTTATATCAACCAAAAGGATTATACATTTGTTACTTTGTTGTCTTTTTCATTGTAAGTAATTATCTGGTTGTGTTAAACGAACTGTGCTATTTTTGTCTTTCCCCCCCGTTTACCCGATATGTTTCAGTTTTTGCCGGTAAGGTTCATTAACAATAGCTGCTTGGGTGAGCTAACGAAAACTTGCCTGTATGCTACATTACTCCATGATTTTCGCTTGTTTTCATTTTCCTCCCATCCCGTAAAGAGTGTATTGGAAGTTAGTCATCGTATAATAATGCTATATGTATTCAGTTGCCAGAATGGACTGTATTACTGAATGAGCGCGAATGAGTGATTTCATTGACTTTCTTTTGTTGGTCATCTCTACCACTCCAAGGAGATCACACAGACTCAAAGCGCCTTCAGTACAATCCCGCATCAGCGTGATTCCTCTACAGAGGGTGTCTCAAGATCTCACCCATTGAAGCCATGACATTCAGTTAAACATGTTGTACGAGAGGAATATTACGACACATACCGTAGTATACTTTTTTATAGATATGTGTCATACTTTCTATCAGATTATATAGGGCATTGGCTAACAACCACTCTGATTGTCCAACTGTGTTGGCTGTATTGAAAATGATTGAGACATTGAAAGATGCATTACTTTCACCATTGTGTGGTATGATTTATATTGCCTGACTCAAGCTGTTATTTTCATTACACCTGTTTGTCCTCTCCAGGTGTGAACTGCAATTCGGTTGAACAGAAAATCTACATCACGCTCAATGACACTGTGCCATGTGTCCGGTTGCTCAATGCCACGCATCAAATAGGCTGCCAGTGTAAGTGAAGTAACTGTCTAATCATGCTGAAGTCAACTGACCCCCCCACCCCCTCTCTTCACTACGTCAGCTGTTTGTCATGTGATACTGAGAGCTTGGTGTCTCCATTCCACCCAATCAAGTAACCCATCACCCTTTCCTTGAACATGGAATAGGGATAGCTCTGGGGTAGATGTAGTACTGCCTTATGCTGTCTCATACGTTTGTTTGCAGTCTCCAGACCCAGCTGTTAACTCTTCACAAATGTGGTTAAAGCCCTTTGCCTTTAACAGACCTCTGTTTGTAGAGATTTTTTTTAGGTGATTGATCAGTTAACCTCCTTAACGGCAGACCATTTTCTCTCATGTTTGTTGTTCAGATGGGACATTTTGCTTAATCTGAAAGTACCAAATAGAGGGGGCAGATATTTGTCTTATACATAATGTCGCCCTGTATCCAACACTGTAATGTTCTAATGGTGTATAACTTTCTTGCTGTATGATCCTCATCACACAACATCAGGGTGTGGGTTCATTTTGGTTTAAAGTAAGCAGACACTTGGTTACACACCAGGGTTTTAATCACTGTTTGCGTTGGCAGCCTCCCTGGCTGGGGATGTTGGTGTGATCCACTTTTTGGAGTCGGAGGAAAATCTAGACTGGGTCCTGAGCACTGGGCCCAGTCCGCCATATATGGTCATCTTGGAATCTCACCTGTTCAACAGGTACGGGAACACAACCATCAGCAACCACCATTTGACTATCAATTTGTCGTTTTGCAATCTTCTTTGCAAAAACATTCTACTTTTCTGCAAAGCATACTTATGATTTTTCAATGTTGCGTGCTCAATGAAGGGTTGCTGTTTTAATCTATGCTCTATTCTTACATAATGAAGTAAGCACTTTGTCTGTTTCATAATGCTTATAACACGTATATCAGTTGAATTACGCATACGGCATGTAAAAAATCAAAATCCTTTAGAAAAAGCCACACGGCTCCAGCTGTGTGATTTGTGGTTTGTGTTTCCATGGTTCCCCCACCACAACCCTTGCAGGGCCATCATGATGAAGCTGAAAAACGGCTCCAGCCGCATCGCAGGCGCGGCCGTGATAAAGCCCAACTCAAATCCCATCGAGGGCTTCTCTCCACACACCACCTGCCCCAATGAGAACACAGGTGGGCTGCACCAACACGCTGTGTCCGTTTGTGACTTTGATACTACACAGTGATACGAGTTTGCCTTGCTAGTTTAACTGTGCGTACTGCGTAGAGTTAGACGTGCTAGTTTAGCGGTGAGATGTCACACACAGAGGACTACTTCCTGCAATGCATCATGGGAAGTGCAACAAACGCAACGTGTCCCGAAGGATTTCCGCTGTTCCCAGGGGCTTTGGGGAAATGCAATCCTCAAGCCGGCTGCCTACATCACCGCACATCTTTGATGTCCGTCTTACTGCCCCCCCAGGTGTGTACTCTGAGAGCTACGACCCCGCCCTGGCTCACTGTAACAAGACGGTGTGGAACCCGATGGGGAACGGGCTGTCCTACGAGGAGTATGACTTCCCCATCTTCTCCCTGAAGGACGACAACGGCACCGAGGTCATACGGCAGGTAGGGGCGCGACCCACCGGCCGAGCGGGGGAACCGGCCGAGTGTCCAGTTGGGTTTGGTGTTCAGCGCCGAACCTCTAGTCCCCTCTGCTGAGTCTGAGTCTGCTGAGTCTTAAGGCTGAGTTATGGTTCCGCGTAGTGATTACATAGTGCTCACGCAATGGCCACGCTGTTGCTTGGACGCAGTCACGAGACCGTGATGGTTCTGCGTGGGGTTTATGTGTCGAAATGCAATTTAATGCCGCACCGGTAGAGGGACCGGTAGAGGGACCAGACATACAGATTACTAGCGTGTAAAAAAAAAAGAAATGAAGGCAAAAGTTATATATATATGTTGTCGCCAATCAGTCGAAGCATTTATCACAGCGTGGCGGTGTTTACGAGTGGAAACCGGAAAAGCGTTCTCCAGTGAATGTAGTTAGCGGACCAATCACAGCCAAAGCCGCTGCGTTGGTCTTGCGTCGCCTCGACGCACATCTAGGATTTTTGGGAGGTGCACGTCAGGCCCTTGCGTGGGACGCAAGGGGGGTCCGCAAGGACGTAAAGGGTCCGTAAGCCCCCCAGCGTTGCGTCAACGCGGAAGCATAAATTAAGCATAACCAAGCCTTTATTCTATAGGGCTTGTACATGTCAGTAATTACGTTGGTAGCAATGCTCTGTTGGTCATCGTTTTAGTTATTCATCGTTGAATGATTAGTTTGGCGTGACGGGGAGACATTGTTGTGTTTTGAACCTGCCGTTCTTCACGCCAGACGAAGAACCACAGCTCTCTTGAGTCCTCTCAATATGGCGGTGTACAAGCCCTGTGTGTGTGTGTGTGTGGTGTGTGTAACATGTATGCATGTGTTCACAGTGCTATCTGAAGCACAACCGCGTGGTGAACGGCAGCGCCCCCGGCTACCCGCTGTGCGCCATGCAGCTCTCCTCCCACATGCACGCCGTCACGGACACTGTCACCTGCATGCGCCGCAGCGACAACAGCGCCTTTAACCTCAGCCCAGGTACGCCTCCCCCGCCCCCCCCCCCCCCCTTTTTTTTTTTCTTTTTTTTACAGCAGCAGCATTTCACATGCAGAGATGCAGACCTAAAACCGGGGGAAGGATGCTTGTGAGGCCTGGGCCTGGCCTGAGCTTTAGCACTAGGTCTGCCTAGCCTTGTGCAGGATAGAAAGATAGTGCGCGGACGGGCAGCTGGGTGGGTAGACAGATAGACAGACAGACAGAGAGGTAGGCCATCGATTCACTGAACCCTGAGTCACGTCATCGAACCCTTAACCTGAATGAAATGAGCGGAAGAGGTTATTACAGGCTATTATACTAGCAATGGTTAACCTAGCAATTGAAATGCTTGAAACTTGTTCTGGTGACTTTTGTTACTGTATTAGCAGCAGTGAAGTTTCACCTTCTTATGACAAATGTACTCTTTGTAAGTTGCTTTGGATAAAAGCGTCTGCTAAATGTAAATGTACAGGCCAGATTTTTGTGTTTTTTGGTCTGAGTTTTTGATTTATTGATTGCCGTCAGGATGTCAAGAGAATTTCAACAAATACGACTAGGAAATGCTTCTAAAAAAAAACTGCCCAAGGATACCCACCCCAGGTATCAAGGTGCCCACTTTGACCTAAATCCTTTCACCTTTGACCGTAGCCTCACAAGACGCCATGTGCAGGGAGTGTGTTATGTGTCACGTCACTTGAAACCACTAATGACCGCGTCCCATTTGTGCCTGGCTGGTTCAGACGTGGTGTGCGACGCGCTGGGGAACCACAACGTGTGGAGCTCCACCAAGAGCTTCAACAACTCTGCGCACGGAAACGTCCCCAACGAGACCGTCGTCATCGCCGCAGCCAGGGTGAGGCTCTCCACTCTCCGCCAAGCCGGCCTTGCTGCCGCTCCTCCAACCCCCTTCTCTGTGTGTGTGTGTGTGTGTGTGTGTGTGTGTGTGTGTGTGTGTGTGTGTGTGTGTGTGTGTGTGTGTGTGTGTGTGTGTGTGTGTGTGTGTGTGTGTGTGTCTGTGTGTGTCTCTGTGTCTGTGAACGGGTGTCCTGTGATAGAGCATACTGTTGATGCATTGGGCTGTGAAGCTCACCATGGCAGAGATCACAGGGCTCTGTTGAACTTGTGTGTGTGTTTGTGTGCGTGCGTAGATCCCCTAACGAGCAAGTCAGCACCCACTCACCCTCTCCGAACTCGAGGTCCCAAATGAGGCGAAAGTGCAGACGCCTGTGAAAATGTAAATTCTAGCCTCTAAATGAGGCGTCCAGGCCTGAAAGTGTTAAGGCTTAAAACGAAGGCCCGGCCGTTGGATAAGCTGCATTCCTTTGCGTTTCACGCAGCCGCTGTTAGATTTATGTTGCCGTCAAATAGGCCGCAACAAGTTAAACCGAAATAATTAACTGAGATAAGATCTCTCCTCTCCTCTCCTCTCCTCCCTCCCCTCCTTACATCCTCCCTGTTCTCTTCCTTCGTTTTTTAACTCCCCCCCCCTTATTCTCCCCCTCCCCGGCTCTCTCTCTCTCTCTTCCGCATCTCTGCCCTCTCCCCTTCACCCTTCGTTCCTCCCCTCTCGCTTTTCTTTTCGTCTTCCGTCTCCCCTCATCCCCCCTCATCCCCGGACCCTCTCATCCCCGTACCCTCTCACCCCCTCACCCCCTCACCCCCTCACCCCCGGACCCTCTCGTCCCCGTACCCTCTCACCCCCGTACCCTCTCACCCCCTCACCCCCGGACCCTCTCGTCCCCGTCTCCTCTCACCCCGGACCCCTCTTGTCCCGTCCTCTCCCTGTCCCGGTTGCCCCTCCCCTCTGGGCTGGCGGCGGGCGGGCAGATGGACAGCCGGGCGTTCTTCCACGGCATCAGCCTGGGGGCGGAGAGCAGCGTGTCGGGCTTCGTCACGCTGCTGGCCGCCGCCGGCGCCCTCGCCAACATCACGCGGGAGGACCCCCCGCCACGCACCATCCTCTACACAGTCTTCCAGGGGGTGAGTGTCCCGGCACGCACACGCACACACACACAGACACGGACACACACACACACACAGACACGGGGACACACACACACAGACAGACACACACACACACACACACACACTGGTGTTGTGTTTGCTCTGTGGTTGATGACAGACACACGGCCTCCTGATTCCTCTGTGCTCCATGCTGTAGTCTGTCTGTGGTCTGTGCAGTAACGGTTACAACAGCGTAGCAACTCTCAATGCACCGTCTAGAATCCGGCTTTACGCCCCGGTCGCGGTCGTCAAGCTATTTCGTAGAGCGTTGCTACGTGGTACATTTGATGTAATGTAATGTAATAACTTGTAATGTAATTTACATGTGATGTTATCACTTTTTGTTTCTGTTGCTCGCTGCAGGAGACCTTTGACTACATCGGCAGCTCGCGGCTTGTGTACGACATGGAGCAGGGAAAGTTCCCCATTGACCTGGACAACATTCACTCCCTGGTGGAGATTGGACAGGTATTCCTTCCTTATTATTATTATTTATTATTATTACCACCATTTTTTTGCTTGCACTACTGCTCCTTATTCACTGTGTATATATTTATAGTTATAGTTATAGTTATATTATTTATATTTTAATACTTGTTTTTCTTTGCACCAATTACACCAAGTCGAATTCCTTTTAAGTGCAAACCTACTTGGCAATAAACTTGTTTCTGATTCTTTGTTTACGGTAATCTAACAAAATGACATTGATGTGTTCACATCGGAGTTTGGAGTTTGCAGTCCTTTCAAGGAAGTCAATAGTTGGGTGTGGATGTGGTTCTGGTGTGATGCGGTGTCACCATGGTGATGCGGTGTCACCGTGGTGATATGAGTGGTTTTGCTGCGTTCACAGGTGGGCCTGCACAACAGCTCGGGCTTGTGGCTCCACTCGGACCCGGTCTCCCGGCGGGCCGAGAGCGTTGACACGGAGGTCTGTATCTGTCCTCCATCACGACCTCCTCTGTCCCTTCCTCCTCTCGCTGTTTATTCTGTACTGTGACTCTTTGTGAAAAACCTTTGTGGAAGCTAGCAGAGCATCGAAGAGGCTCCGGTCCTTTTGTTGACACTGTGGTTGCTTTGAATACAATGCGTCAGAAAGTCAAAGGGAGTTATGTGTCTTGCTATTGGGGGGCCTGGGAAACCATCAAAGCACAGGAAAGCTGATTGCAGTGGTCTTCTGAAAGGACCTATGTGTAATATTGCCTGATGTGCTCTGTTTCAGGTGAAGGACCTCATTGGCCTCTTCCAGTCGGTGGCCACCAACCTAAACATCACACTGGCTGTGCCCGATGTCTCTCAGCCGCTGCCGCCCGCCTCCTTCCAGCGTTTCCTGCGAGCTCGGCCAATCCCTGGCGTCGTCGTCACCGACCACATGTCCCATTTCACAAACAGGTAACCACGACGACATGTTGTCATGTTGTTGTTGTTTTTTTTATACTGAACCTCATACAAACTGGGAGTGGACATTGAATGATGAACACTTTGTCCGTCATATGGCCGTGCTATTTGTACGGTTTTATGCAAATAAACGGGTGCCTGTGGACATCAGAAATGTACAAAACCATGTCCCTGTGCGTCTGACACCGACCCCTGGCTGTGTGATGTCCGTTGTCCCGCGCAGGTTCTTTGAGAGCATGTACGACAACGACGAGTACCTCAACCTGACGTTCCCGCCGGACCTGCCCGCGGAGGATCGGCCCACCCACATCACAGACACCGCCAGGGTACTGCGGCCTGACAACCCTCACAGCCAATAACACCGCGTTCATGGGAACAGCGCCGCCGGTTGACGTAAACCACGGCGTCCGTCCTCGCGTCAACATGGGGGTGGGGGGCCTCGCGGCTCCGCAGCTAAATGATCCCACGGCCGATCAGGAATTTGAAATGCCACTTAGACCCGCCCCTACGGAGAGTAACCCCCCCCCCCCCCCCTCCTTCTGCCACCAGCAGAATGACACGCCTGGACGTCAGCGCGTCGTGAGATGAGAGGCCCCGTCTCGTCTCAGGGGCCCGCAGGCCGGCTGTCCCCTGTGCCAGACCCGGTGCGGTGCTGTTTCCCAGCGACGGGTTCCCTGACTGTGTGTTTGTCCCTCCCTCAGGGCCTGGCGGCGGTGGCCACCATGGTGGCCCGGACCCTCTACAAGCAGGCGGGGGGAGCCGACGACAGGCTGGCCGGCATCACCGCGGACCCCCAGACGGTACAGACGAGGGGATCTGGCGCTGTGGGGGGGGGGGGGGGGGGGGGGTTCAGGCGCTTTGGCGCTGCCGGGGTGTGGGGTTAAAGGTGCCGTGGGTAACCGTTGATGGTTGTGGAGTGAGAGAGAGAGGAGGCAGGATATTGAAAGTGAACGGAAGGACAAAAGAGACGCCGCCCTCACTCTCTGCTCCCTCCCTGTCTACGCTTGTCTCCGCCATGGAGTGTTGAGTGTTGCAGCCGCGATTGGATGACAAGATGGAGTCCCCTGAACCAATCAGGAAAGAGATGCTGGGATTGGCTGACGCTAAAGTGTCACAGCTCCTACATTTTATCTACAGTACCTTTTTTTCAGGATGAAGACGTGTTGTTTTCATAGGATTAGGTTTTGTTTTTCTTTCTTTAGAAATTAAGATTTTAATGTGCTTCCACTTGTGTGTGTGTGTGTGTTTGTGTGTGCCTTCAAGAGTTGGGATAATGTTTGAAACCATCTGTCTCCCATCTGTATCCCAGGTAGCGCAGATGCTCTATGGATTCCTGGTCGAGACCAAAAACCCCTGGTTCCAGGCCATAAGTTCCCCTGATCTACAGCCGCGACTTGGTGAGTGGGAATGTCGGGCCCAGACCTTGAAATCAAGGCAGTGTAGCCACTGGGCTTTAGGGAATAGTGCGGGGATCTACAGTATAAAGCAAACCTCAGTTGTTGTCCAAAAAATAGCGACATTGCTGCTCTGTGGCTCATAGCTTGTAAACACATCGTGGTTCGGGGAACGGTCTCTAGGGCATGGGGGGGGGTTGCACTCTGTTGAGAAAGAGAAGGCCGAGGACATGAACCCAGAGGCCTGAGACGTACAATTCAAACCATGTCAGGATTTTTAGACGGCAGCATGCGGGCCCACATGGTACAAATCACATTTGAGCACGCAGAGATCTCGAGACCTTTGCTCTCTGAACGTCGTGCCGTTGGTAATTAACAGACCGTGCCTCAGAAACGTCTTCAGAAGTACTTTTCCTGCTTGACCAGAACAATGTCAGTGGAACGAAGCGCTTCGCCAGAGAGAAATGGTGTTGCGGAAGAGCCGCAGCGGCCAACTGTTTACACTCCATCACCATGGACTGCTGAGGTTGTGTCATTCACATAAACAGCGGGGCCTTGGAAATGTTTCACATCCCTCTCAGCCCCCTCTGTGGAATTACTGAATGACGAATTACTGAATGACATTACTGAAAGTCATGTTTCATTTCACTCTGGGTCTTTTGTCCGTCTGTCTGTCTGTCTGTCATTGGTGCCAGGATGTCTGCAATGGCAATCGTTGCAGTCACTATTGATTAATTTTCTATCTTTGTATTCCTTTTTGTTTTTTGTAGGGCCTTCGCCCCCAGAGTACTACGTGGGGGTGATCTTCAACAGCACGCTGTCCACCTATCTGGTGCGCAGCGTGTTGGCCAATCTCACGGGGACGGTCGTCAACGTCAGCAGGGAGAACTGCACCGACCACCGGGCGGCGACCGGTGACCCCTCCGAGAGCCCAGACGTAAGGAGAGACCCACGCCTGCTGCTGCTGCTGCTTCGGAAGACCGGTTTCTCGTCATAGAGACGAGCTTAGTATATGCATCTTTTTTTTTTTTTTTGGTCTCCTTTGCTCCTTTTGGATGCCTGCAATTCGTTTTTACCGTGGTGGCCATTTTGGATTAAGAAAAGATAACGTAACCTGATATTGTGACGTGTAGCTAACAATACATTTACATTAGCATGATAAGTGTAAGGCGGGGAGTGCAGGGCTGGCCTACTTTCATGAACCGAGACTTCCTTGCGCTTATATTGTGTCTAAAGTGAATGTATATGAGATGAAATGCCTGGAATCCTACTTACGACTTAAGGTGCATGAACCATGGTATAAATACATTCATTACAGCAGACGATAATGAAAGTGGAAACATTTACCGTTGCTCTCTTGATATTCAACCACTCCTGTTTTGTCCAACTGCACGTCCTTCCTACCCCCCCCCCCCCCCCACCAGCTGTACTCCTTCATGTGGGCGCAGGGCGTGATCCCTCCCAACGGCACAGAGCCGGAGGGGTACTGCGTCCGCTCCACGGTGCGCTTCGCCCTGGCGGAGTCCCCGGCCTTCCTGCTGGGCGAGTACCACAACTCTAACTACTCCACGTGGAGCGAGTCGCGCTGGAAGTCCATCAGCGCGCGCATCTTCCTGGTGGCCGGCCACGACCTGGAGGTAGGCTCCACTGCGCGCTACTGATGCACGTGAAAGACCCGCAGGGGTCAAGCTGCAGTACACAGTGTCAAACCCTGTGTGTGTGTGTGTGTGTGTGTGTGTGTGTGTGTGTGTGTGTGTGTGTGTGTGTGTGTGTGCGTGTGCGTGTGCGTGCTGGATCGTAGATGCTGACCCTGGGTGTCGGTGTGGCCGTGCTGCTGTCCTCCCTCCTGCTCACCTACTTTGTCAACTCTAAGGCCGACTTCCTGTTCAGCTCTGGCCGGGAGCCTGCCAACGCAACCTACTGAAGCCCCGCCCCTGCCCCCCCCCCCCCCCCCCCAACTGCCAACACCTCATTGAGTGGGGCGAGATGGGACTCAACACACCCAGAACCTACATGGTGCGACCGCCATTGCTACTGCTTGTACGTCACTCCGAAACCCGACCCGGGTTTGGTTAGCTTTTTCTTTGTGTTTTTTTTTTTCCCTCTCTTTTATTTATTCTAAAATCACAAGGAAAAAGAAGAGAAATTGGTACACAAAGAAGTGGTGGAGATTTTTTTTTTTTTTCCGACTAAGATTCAGTACACGTGGACTCACTCAGTTGAACTGGGACGTTATGGCTGGGACGTTGATACTGGATTGCATTGGATAGGCCTGGATGCGGTTGATCTCATCAGAGTAAAGCGAAAGCCACTAGGTGTCTCACCTGGGGGACATGCCCCTGTAATTGGCCCAGTTTCTTTTTATTTGAAGTTTTTATTTTTCATGTTTTGTATTTCAATGAATGTAGGGTTTTTTTTTTTTTTTTTTTGGGTCGTGCGAGTGTGTGCGTGTGTGTGTGCGCGTGAGTGTGATTTAGATGAGAAAATAAAGAAGTGTAAAAATGTAGATTTGGTTGTAAACTTTAATTGATGCACCCAACTTTGAATAGTTTATAATCATTTTAAAATTAATCATCATTCCGTAGTCCCAATATACAAATTGTATATGTGTTCTTTTTTTCTATTTCTTCGCAACCATATTCAATTTCCAGAATTAAAAATCTACAAATGTGTAGGGATCCTAATATTTAATTGTGTTGTCTTTGGTTAATGCAATTTCTGAATGTTTCTATGATTGATTTAAATACTTGGAAAATGTAGATAACACGCCATGGCAACTTCAAAAACATTGAGGATGTTTTAAATGAATCTGACCCAATCTACATGACGATGTATGCCTTGACAATAAAGCGAATGAATGGGTTTGAGTCTTTCACTATTGATTTAATTCTTGCGCGTTCTTTACAAATAAAGCAAATAGTTTTTATTTTGAATTTGCATTGCACTGAATGACCATATGATATTCAGCAGGCTAGGGATACAGTTGTGATCTCCTCCCCATAATCCTGGGGGCCACAGGGAGACAGAGGAGGGGCCTAACGCAGCGAAGGCGGGGCCTAACTCACCGGAGGCGGGGCGCTACACAGCACTACGGTTGAGTGGAAAGAAGTGGAAAGTAAGAAAATACCTGTATGGACATACTGGAGCGAGTAAGTATACATTTACTTTCGGAGTTATTCGGAAATTATACCGGGCGCGTTGCTTTGTTGGTTCTTCTGCGCCGATGTAAAGTCAAGCAAACCACGAATTGGTGTGGCGAGGGTCTCGTGTTTCCCAAACAATAGTCGGGAGGACGCAATGGTTGCAGACGAGACCCAGGGAAGTTTAGGACCCCTCATCGGCCCTATTGTTTCCAACCAGGCCACGTCGCTCTCTTGACCGGGTTGAGTGTGGTACCAACCGGGCGACCCTCAAATATACGTAAAAAAACCCCCGAGTACGCGTAGTGGCGCTATGGTCGGATCCAAAGGGTGGACGTTAAATTTCCGTTTGAAAACCCCGGCGATCCCAGGGAATCCATTCATTTCTCCCAGGCCGTCCCGTTTCAAAATGGAAAAGGGGAAAGCGAAACGATCCCTCGGATAACATCGCATCAGTGAGTGTGGGGGGGCCTGCGAGTCTCCTCCATTGTCTGCCCTTACAGGACCCTCCTTTTGTGATCGTCTCCAAATATCTTTTTATTTTTTTATTTAGCACATACTATCGGGCGAGTAAAACGCCCTTATTGTGCACGGTAGTCTGTGGTATATCTATTATTTCACAGCCAACGGGAGCCGGCCTCCCCCCGTCGCCCAGGTCTCGACTAAGCGCGATGTTGTACTCGAAGCCAAACGTTGAGATCTCAAGACGTGTAATTTATTGCGCACCCTCGGGCGAAGATGGGCCGGTTCATGAAACGTTACGGGCAGTAGTTTACACTTAATAGTAGGTTCACTGCATGCAATGTTTTGCAGCTACATGTGCATGGTAACAGTATCACATTCGAGACATTAGTCCATTAGTTGTACATTTCCCGTAGTATTTGTGACGTGATGATTGTAGTTTTCCTAGGCCATTGGACCAGACATGTGCCAGTACAATCCAAACCCAAAGCAGTGTCTTAAAAGGAATCCCAATATATTCCAGCATCCATCTCTCCTGTAATGGGCCACTTCCTGCCATTGAAGAACTTTTTGTTGTTGTGTAAAAGATCTGATAACGTTGAAACCCCATGTTTTTACCGCATCACCAGAACGGACAGTAACTAACCAACCAACCTTGTTGATTCAACCACGCCCTATTAGACGTGTACACTACACACCTGTTCCATTTTTTCCTCCCATGTGGGCGCAAAAGTTGACAGTGGCAGTTGTCTTGTTTTCGCCAGCTTTGCTGTGTGTGTGTGTGTGTGTGTGTGTGTGTGTGTGTGTGTGTGTGTGTGTGTGTGTGTGTGTGTGTGTGGTGTGTGTGTGTGTGTGTCTGTGTGTGTGTGTGTGTGAGAGTATGTGTGTGGCCCTGGAGCTCTGATGGCCCCTTTCCCCAGTGGAGCCTGTATGTGCCCTAACTTATTTTCACAGTTGGTATGTATCGGCCCTCAAATGGGGCTGTAGCCTTTTCACTGTAGCCTTAAACTGTTGCAGCTGTTAGTTCAGTTCCACCGACCTAATGGGTTGAATGGCATCAACAAAAATTAAAAAAGAAGTCCCTGATTGTATATTTTAGCTAACATCCGAGTTTGAAGTTTCAATGTTCACTGAAATGTGGAAATTAAGTGTAACATTGAATTGTTGTGCTTTTTTTTTTTTTTTTTTACCACTGCAGTGATTGAAATTACTGCACATTTATGTATTTGCGTTGTCATTAATGGTTAACAAGGTGCAGTGGATGTGATACTGCACTTTTGGTTTATTCTTTGTTTTGCATTGTTATTAATGGTTAACAAAGGTTTTATGACATGACGTTTGCCATGCTTTCTTCTAAGCCTTTTGCCGGCTGTATACGGTTTCCACATGACTCCATACCATAAGGTTAAACATTGTGTTTTTTCGCAGCTAGGCTATCCGGTACCATGTCAGCAGTCAGAATCATGCCTTGGATGGCTCCTATGACTCATTGACATGGGAGACCTGGTTCCAGACAACACCTCTTCTATGTGGTCCACAAATGTGTCGCCTTGTGCAGCCTATCAGGCCACTTAGGCTTTCTGTTGCGTGGCGACATGTGAAAACCAACTTTGCGCGCCGCCGCTACACGCTAAAGGTCATTCCGTTATTTCAGACAGTCAAATCAGGAGCGACGTCATAAAATGTCCAAGCCCGGACCACACACAGAGAGAGTGGGCCGGCCTCCACTGGCTGCATCACCAAAGTTAAAATGGGGTTCTGCAGGGCACGATACTAAGAGCTCAGCGGGCCGGTATAATGTATTTACTTTTAAGTTCAAACTTTGAAGTACTGGAGGAGTGGCTTGAGAGAAAATCCCTATTCTCCCTTTGTAGATTGAAATGGACTGTGTGGTATTGTAGTACTGTGAAGTATTTCATAGGTTGGTCTTGTAACCCAGTGAAAACGATGTGCCGTGTCTTAATAATCCCAGTTGGACAAATTTGCCGTTGATGAATTATGCCTTGTGTCTGTCAGGGCAGCTGTACCCACCCATTCTATCCATACTCTATTCAAACTATAGTTTCTTGCGCGTTTACTGTATATGGAGCGCCTGTTGAAGGAGCTAGGCGTGACATTGACAATGAATCCGACCAGAGGATTCCCGCATTAGCTCATTAACTAGGTCATAGGACACCGAGATGAATAGGAAACCCTACCTGGCCCTCCTCTGACAAGGCCGCGCCTCGGTTTAACGCAGCGCCACTGTCTTACCCTGTTAGAGCAGAGGCTGGCCAGCCCGGCCACGGGTCCTCCCATCCATATCTATTCACACCCCAGACGCCCAGTGGGTTCACATGCCGGCTGTTTGTCAACGCCTGGCAGGCGGCTGGCTGTGCGCTTGGCTCCGAGACACGGGATGAATCCACATCCAGTCAGCTTCAGCAGGAGGAAGCACAGTTGAATACGGGGAACACGTGGAGCAAGGCGAGGCTCTGTTAAAGCGTGTTCTTTTTTAAGCTGCATCAAGTAGTCGTGTAATTAAGGAGCACCGATAACCCCTGGAAACCCGATCTGTCCTGACAAGCAATGTTGGCACCTTGTAGCGCCAAAAAAACAAAACTATTATGTTGTGGGTTTTTTTTTTTTTTTTTTTTGGCACTGCCTTACAAGCGAAATGTGTGGATGTTTCCCCTCCTGGAGATTTTTCAAACGCGTGGGCTAATTTGGCCGATGTATTGCCGGTCCGATCTTTATCAGGGGAAGTAGTCGGAAGTAATGTCTTTGTAAATCTGCTTATTATTGGAGCAGGGAGTTTCAGCCTCCCATGCAGTCCAGTGGTTTGAAGCGTTACATTAACACAGCCAGGAAACGGCTTTGTCGGCCTGGGTAATATATTAACCCTTGTGATCAATATTTCCATATACATGCATCCTTTATAACCATTCAGGGGGGGTGGAGGGGGTCATAATTTATCATAACCACACACTTCCAGGCATTTATGCCATGTTTGATTTGAGTGTTTGGTGGTTGTGGACTAACTTGCTCTGTTTCCTTTTGTGATTTATCGCCGCTGCGCTCTGCTGTGTGGTTGTATCATTTATTTGCAGTAAGTAATGGGTGCCAACTTCCAAGGCTTGTGTGCTCTTAAGTAGCCGTGTGTTTATGCCTTCGGACATTGGATTGGAAGTTAGATTCGTAGCAGCGTTGCATGCCTAGGTTTGCTCGCACGGCAAAGACAATTGGGTCAATCAATAATATTCGGGGTTAATGTACCTCTTATCTTTTCCATGAGAAGGAGTGTGTCTGGAGGGTAGAAGGGTTTATTTATTGCTATAACACATGCGTGCTAGTTCTATGTTTTCATTTCCGTGCTCTATAAACGTGAAATGTTAAGAATAAGTACAGTTTGAACGTTGTTTATCTGCAGCTAAAAGGATTCTTCAAATTCACCAAAGTCATCTAGCTTTACTTTAATCTCTTTTTAAAAGGGAGAAGACACATTTCAAACACAGGCCTATAGGCCTATAACGTGCAGCTCCCTTCATAAATTCAAACTCTATGGGTCCTGGTGTGCCCAAGGACCTAGCTAAAGCACGCTGCAGATTCTGTAGTGTCTTACATGCAGAGGCTCTTGTAGGGACATGGCAGCCCCCTTGAAAATGCAAAAATGCACACAGCGCAAAGAAACATGAAACAGATTCTACTGTCTATGGGTGAGTGCAAGAAAACCCCTCCCAACAAGCCCACAGAGAACGCAGAGCACGGGCGATTCTCACACTCTCTCTCGCTCGGTGGAGAGTGAGGCGGGTGAGCACAATGGGATTTTATGTGGGGTGGGGGTGGGGTTTATACGATGCACATTAACCCTCATTCAGCAGCCCAATAGGACCGTGCATCCCCGGCCATTTCCCACAAGCGGCCAATCAAAGCCGGTGGGCGGCGCCCGGCCTTTATCAATTAACCACCGTACGACAGGACAACATCCGTCATTCCCGGCCCTTAAGAGGGGGGAAAAAAAATCATTTTTGGAATATCGGGGCATACATTTCTTCCGTGTGACAGAGGGCGGCACAGGGTCAAGTTTCCACGGCAACTGTCAGCCTCCAATCCCCATACAGCTGAACACCCTCTTTCATTGCCATGGCAGCGGAGGGGCCCTGTTACCCGGGGGACGGGGGGAGTGTGGGAGGGAATGTGAGACGGGCGAGTGGGAGAGGGAGAGTGCAAACAAGTTTAGTGAAAACACGGTAATCCAATATGGCCGCTATTGTCGCCCTAGATAGCGTCGGCTAAACTCACTTTTTGGTTTTGAGGTGGTGGAGGGAGGGGGTACAGTCCTGTGATGATGAGGCAGAGACCCCGGAAGTAACTAACCCGCTAACTACTGACCCACGCAGGGGCCGAGCGTGTCGGGTCGCAGCCAGCAGGATTACAGCACAGCGAGGATTCCATGTCCAGGCGGCCATGTCCTTGTGCTAATGTAGAAATATGAGGGATTCCTGCAGCCCGCAGTAGGTAATGTGAGACGGAGGCGGTGCACCAAATGGAGCCCTTGGTGGTTTTTGGTAGCTTCAAGTCTGGCCAACGGTGGCCGGGCTGAGTTGGGGTTTTGGCTAAGCTAACCTTTGTTTTGAGGCCGTGGCAGTTTAATAACAAAGCCACTGCTCTTATTATGAGACCGGAGAAGAGCCTGATTAGTTTTTAGTTTTCGCGTTTGTTATTTTAGTTTTCATGTCGCGGTCGGTTCATTTTATTTTGTGCTTGAGAAATGGTATTACCTTTTTAGGGTTACAGCGCAATAAGGGAAGCTTTGATCCTAGGACATGAGCGGTGGGATTTACTGTAGGTGCTGAGTGCCCATATAACATTGTGAGAAGGAGAAAAGCTGGTCTGCTTCATCTTCTGTTCTTCAAACGTGCTTACGTCTCTCCCCCGCCCCTCTCTTTCAGGTTCTGGACAGCTCACGACTCCCCCATCCAAGCCTCCGCTTCCCACAATCCTCTCCGCAGCGGGCCCCGGAGCGCCGCCCTTCCTCCGACCTCCGTGACGCCCGCCGACTTCCCCAGCCCTCCCTCCTCCTCCTCCTCCTCCCCCATCTCCTCCTAGGCCTCCAAGATAGATTCCCTAAGGAGCAAGGTTGACCTGCTCAAGCTGCCCCTGGCCCTCTCCACCAAGTCCATCTCCGAGCGCAAGAGCCAACTGGGCGGCGCCGGCCCGCAGCGCGGCACGGCCGGTGGAGGAGGGGGAGGGGCCCAAAAGGTCCGCCCGGCGCCCGGCATCAGAGACATGGACAACGAGTCGCAGTACTCGGGCTACTCCTACAAATCCTCGCACTCGCGCAGCTCCCGCAAGCACCGGTAAGGACCGCCGTGGCGTTCGCGGGGATGGGGTGGGGGAGGGGCTCTGGTCGGAGCGGGCCAAACAGCCCGGGCTCCGCGGGGGACGCTGGATGTTTCCGTGCCAGGTCTGGGGTCGCTTTCATCTGCGAGCCTCTAGATCAGTTGTGTTTCTGAATCCGCGGCCGGGCGACCACGGCGCCAGCAGCGATTGTTGCCCAGTGCTGGCGTTCGTCAACTGGGCCGCGAGCACATCACAGTCGCAATGTGTGTTGTTTTTGCCAAGTCTCTAAGCCGTTGAAACAATGGGGAATGTCCCCCCCATGTCCCTGCTATCTTCATACCCGAAGCAGTGAATCGAGAAACATTTGTTGAGTGTAAACATGTATGAAGAGCAAATGGACCACAGAAGGCCTTGGAAGCTGGAACCCGATGCTTCTGCAAATAAATGTTATGGCAAAAAAGACATGAATCATGATGTGTGATGTGATGTGATGTGATCATAGCCCAGTCGATAAATGCCAGCAATGGGTACACTTTAGGCATGAGCAGAATGAAATAGCACAGCCTAAAAGCGCTTCATTACTCAACAACAAGAAATTAGCATTGGCCCTTTTAATCTTGTTTATATTCCATTATACCACCGCCATGATGGGTTCCTCCGATGGGCCAAACATCTTGTGCTTGCTCTGATTTGATGCTCCTGTAAAAAAAAAAAAGTCTAATCAGATAAATAGATTTAGCAAAAAACAAGCCGGTTCCCCCTGTAAAAGGTTGTGTGTGTGTGACCCTTTCCCACTTGGAGTCGGGCCATGTTGGCAGTTTGGCCCTCCAGATGGCTCTCCAAACGAGCGCTTTCACATCCCGACCCAAACGGGGGAGTACCCAGCATGCACTGCAACCGGCGACTCGACCGCACGCCACACGCAAAGACGCTTCGCCGTCACCCCGCGCACTCCGAGAAATCGAATCGGCCTGGCGATTCTGCCCGTCACGTAGAATAGAACAACGGCGATGGCTGTGATGGTGTGACTGTTGACCCTGTTAACCCCGATGACCCCCCCCCCCCCCCCCCCCCCCTTGCTGTGCTCCGTCTCCCCAGGGACCGGAGGGACAGGCACCGCTCCAAGAGCCGGGACAGCAGCAGCCGTGGCGACAAGTCGGTCACCATCCAGGCCCCCGGCGAGCCCCTGCTGGACGCCGAGTCCACCCGCGGGGATGACAGGGTGGGTCACGCCGCCTCTCCGGTGGGCCGTGGTACCGCTGGGCGGCGCGCGCTCGGGCCCGGGGGCCGACCCTCGGGCCACGCACAACGTGGCCGTTGCTCACCGACCCCGTGGCCGGCGCTCGGCCGCCATGCGCGCTCACCGCACTCGGCACGGGTTTTATGTGTTAATCGAGGAACGGCGCCGTGTGACTAGGAACGATGCCGATGTACGGCTCCAGAATGGTGTAGTCACGGTTACCAGTCGGGTCCGGACTCCCGGACTTGACCTCTTGAGCATTGCTATGTTGGGTCTGTGGTGCATGAGGTTCCTGCTCAAAAGGTCCTGACTCACCACAGCCTCAACGTAGGGGCAAATACTTATTATTACTTACTTATTACTTATTAATAATAATTACTTACCGCCAGTCTCCCCCATAAGCTGCGAGTGGCACAGGGAGGAAACTCATTGCACCGCCACCACCCACAGATTAAAAACACAACGTCCCATCCCCCGCAGGACGACAACTGGGGCGAGACCACCACGGTGGTGACGGGCACCTCGGTGGACAGCGTGTCCAACGAGGACCTGACGCGCGTCTCCAAGGAACTGGAGGAGAGCGTGCCGCTGCGGTGCACGCGCTTCGCCGGGCCGGTGCTGGGCGGCTGCCTCAGCCTGTTTGCGCTGCTCACGCCGCTGGCCTTCCTGGTGCTGCCGCAGGCGCTGTGGCGCGAGGCGCTGGACCCGTGCGGCACGCCGTGCGAGGGCCTGTACGTGTCGCTGGCCTTCAAGCTGCTGGTGCTGCTGATCTCGTCGTGGGCGCTGTTCCTGCGGCCGGCGCGCTGCTCGCTGCCGCGCTTCTTCGTGTTCCGGTGCCTGCTGATGGTGCTGGTCTTCCTGTTCGTGGCGTCCTACTGGCTGTTCTACGGCGTGCGCGTGCTGGAGCCCCGCGAGCGCGACTACCGCGGCATCGTGGAGTACGCGGCGTCGCTGGTGGACGCGCTGCTCTTCATCCAGTACCTGGCGCTGGTGCTGCTGGAGGTGCGCCACCTGCAGCCCGCCTTCTGCCTGAAGGTGGTGCGCAGCACCGACGGCGTCAGCCGCTTCTACAACGTGGGCCACCTCAGGTGGGTGTAACCTAACCCCCCCCCCCACCCGGTTAACGCCCGGCTGAAACGCTACCGGATGTACTGTACGTGTCGAGAAATTGCGGGTGGTTTGGTGTGCTTGTGTATTGTCTGTGATGTGATGTCCCTTTTGGTTTCTGTTGGTATTCCTGTGATGGGCCATGTTGTTTAATAAGGGCGGGTTACTGATCTGATGTGTGTGCGTCATCCCCCAGTAGCCTATCAGTTTGAGATGAGTTTGGGTCCGCTGTTCACTTTCTGTGCAGTACTATAAGCTCTGTTTGTAGTAGTACATCTTACTTGTGGTACTGCTGCTTACACGTTTTTGGGGTTTTTTTGGAACGCCATTTCTCTACTGGACTTTTTGTTCAAAAGAAAGCATTAGCTGAGCTTTTGCGCGCTAAGCTGAGGTTTTGGTTTGCCTGCACCGTGACATTCAATGTTTTGACCAGCCGTCAAAGTTTCAAGCTAGCAGCAGTACCAAATGCACAGGCAGGAAGTCCTACAGTTTACATTAAAGTGAATTAATTTACTGTTCCTCTAACAAATGTCAGACGGCGCCTCACATCTCTGTCGCCATTCTCGCACATATTTTCATTGCGCAGAGCTTAAATACCGCAACCGGATGCTAAATCACTGCTTTGCATAAACATAGCGTGTCGTCCTGGTGCTACGCTAACGTGCGTTAGCTCTGTGTTGTGGCTTAACGTCCACTCCCTCTCCCTCCCCCCCCTGCAGTATCCAGCGGGCCGCTGTGTGGGTGCTGGATCACTACTACGCAGACTTCCCCGTCTACAACCCCGCCGTGCTCAACCTGCCCAAGTCCATCCTGTCCAAGAAGATGACTGGCTTCAAGGTCTACTCTCTGGACGGTAACCTCGGCTATTTCCCGTCCTCTCTAATGGCGTTCAAGGTGCTGTGGGTTAAGGTCCACAGCACCATCTGTCAGCCATTACTGGGTGAAGTGCTCTCTGAGCATGACTGTTGTGGCCTGCACGCCCGCCCCTGTTATGGAGACTGTTTACTTTTTTTTTCGACTGCTTGTTACTGACCAATCATCTCGTCCCTGAGATGCCCTGGGGGAGGGGTGTTTTTTCTTTTAGTATGTGGGGGGGGGGGGGGGATGGGGGTATTTTAAAAATCTTTCTTTTTCACTCTCTCTGCTTACAATGCAAAAAATGTAAAATCCTTTTGGGTCAAGGCTCCATACTGAATGGCCTGATTCACTCTGCTTTAGCGTCATGCTTCCCCTGTAAGCTTTATGCCATTTGTTGAGAGTTGAAGTGTGCCCTCTTGTGTTGAGAGAGAGAGACTGTGTGTGTGTGTGTGTCTGTGTGTCTGTGTGTCTGTGCGTGCGTGCGTGAATTACGGAATGGCAAAGAAAAAAAAAACAACCTGAAACAAACCTGAAAGCATTTTGTTAAGAAGAGTGGCCCAGAGGGTCATCACACACAAGAGCGCCAAGTGTGTGTGTGTGTGTGTGCGCGCGTGAGAGAGAGAGAGAGGGAGTGTTTGCTAACCAGCGGCGTGCGGCGTCTTGTTGCAGAGAGCTCCACCAACAACTCCACAGGCCAGTCCCGGGCCATGATCGCCGCCGCGGCGCGGAGGAGAGACAACTCCCACAACGAGTTCTACTACGAGGAGGCCGAGATGGACCGCCGCGTCCGCAAGCGCAAGGCCAGGTGAGACGCCGTGGGGAGGGCGCCCGGGGGGGGGTCTTTCATTCATCTGACACCAACGCCTGCAGGGACCCGAGATAAGGACGACCGGGGACACATTGTGTTTGAGTTTCGAGGGCTTAGGGACTTGATTGATTCCATTCAGAGCCAGGTAATTTTTGCCTCAGTCTTTTGCTTTTATGTATTTGTTGTCGTCTAAGTATCTGCTTGAATCGCCCCGGTGTGCTTTTCCCCGCCGGTGCCGTCTCCCGCGGTGACGGGGGGGGGGGCGTGGCCGTCCCTTTCAGTCACAGGCTTTGAAAGGGGCTCACACGTTTTTGTTTTACTTTTCTGTTCTGACACGCGAGCGCCAGAGAAGGAACCCAGAGAAGGATCCCTTTCAAGGGAAATTAAATAAAGGGCAAATCAAATCAAATCAGATGGGGCCACGCCCTTAGCACTCCTGGGGAAAATCCCCAAGGAGCCCAATCGATCCCCGACGCCCCCCTCCCCCGGCCAGAGGACCACGGCGCCGCGAGGCTTTTACCGAAACGACCATAACACAGAACACCAGCCGTAACCGTGCCCCGCCGTGTCCCCCCCGGCCCAGGTTGGTGGTGGCGGTGGAGGAGGCCTTCACGCACATCAAGCGTCTCCACGACGACGAGGTGGCCTCGTCCCCCAAGCACCCGCGGGAGGTGATGGACCCCCGGGAGGCGGCGCAGGCCATCTTCGCCCCCATGGCGCGCGCCATGCAGAAGTACCTGCGCACCACCCGGCAGCAGCCCTTCCACAGCATGGAGAGCATCCTCACGCACCTGCAGTTCTGCATCACGCACAACATGAGCCCCAAGGTGAGCCACGCCCCCGCCCCCGCCGCCGCCGCCGCCACCACCGCTGTGTTGATGATAGATGACCCCGCCCCTGACGGGGAGTCAAATCGTGTCGTTCGTCTAAAAGAAAAAAAAACACAGATTGTTTGTGGGCTGATGTCCATTTTTCTGCCTGTGTGATTGATTGATTGATTGATTGATTGGTCTTGCCAGACGTGTGGGAAACTATGTGATGTCAAATATAGCTACATATAGATTATTCAAAATACAAAAAAAATGTGATTTAAAAAATGTTGTTTCATTTCATGTATTTCTTCTTCACCGCAAAACTCGTTACGAGCATAAATGGGCAGCATAAATGGTGGAGGGTAGCGTGTATAGCCAAGTCGTTGATAAACATCAACAACTGCACACACACTGCACACACTCAAAGGGCAAGACGTTAAAGTAACGAAAAAAACAAATGACGCGATAAGCTACACCACGAGATGCCTGGACACGATACAGACCGTGGCTGATCAAGCACCTTCCTCTGGGGTCCAGCAGGTCAGATGTCACGGCCTCACGGTAGACAGAGCACTGACCCAATCCTCAGAATGATAGTGGGCGATACCAACCGTCCTCCATCCTCTTCTCCCCCCCCCCCCTCCCTGTGACCCAGGCCTTCCTGGAGCGGTACCTCACCCCGGGGCCCACCATGCAGTACCAGCGGGACAGCGACAGGGGGCGCCAGTGGACGCTGGTGAGCGAGGAGCCCGTCACCTCCGCCCTGCGCCAGGCGCTGGTGTTCTCGCTGCGGCGGCTCGACTTCTCCCTGGTGGTCACGGCGACGCCGCTGCCGTTCCTGCGCATCGGCGAGGAGTTCATCGACCCCAAGAGCCACAAGTTTGTGATGCGGCTGCAGTCGGAGACCTCGGTGTAGCCGGCCACGGTGGAAGCGATTTTTTTAATTTTATTTTTATTTTTACAACGCGTCCCCACCTCCCCCACGCCCCGCCCCCCCCCAAATACCCCCCCAATCCCCACCCCCCCCCCCCCCTACACTACATCATCGACCATCCATGGAAGGATGGGACTTAACGTGGCAGCAAAAAGAATCAATGACCCCTGCCATGCTCCGGGCTGTTTCCATGGAAATAACTCCAACAGGCAGGAGGAAGAGGAGCAGACCATGTTTCAGGAGGAGTGCTTGTGACACGGCCCAGGTTTTGTATCCGCCTCCTACACCTCCCCCCCCCCCGGGGGAGACTTTGCCAGTAAACTGTGAAAAGCTATTGCCCCCCCGCCTGCCCCTACACACTCCCCGTGCTGTATATGGACGCCTTCATCATTTCTTTGCAGTGTCCAGTGTTTTGATTGTTTCCACACACAATGTGTGTGTTGTGGGGAAATGATTATGCCGCCCCCCCCCCCCTCATATACACACACACACACACCCCTCCGACTGTCTACTGTGTTTTTCGATTGTATCCATGTTGCTGTAACCACTGGACTACACGTCGATGACTCCGAGGACTGAACCACTGAGGGCAGGGGGGTGCGGGTGTGACATCACAGTGCTCACTTTTTCAAGAAACAGACCCGTCGGAGCTCGACTCCTAACATGAGCGCTATTCACCACTCCCCGCCATTTTACCTGTCAGTGTAATGATTGGCTTGAGACAATTTGTTACTGCTTTTATACTGAGAGGGCTTTGGGGGGGTGGGGGGGGGTGAAGCATAACAGAATGTAGCTCCAAGCGCATCGGATTAACAGTTTGTTCGCCTTTACACGTTTTGCTTTGTTTTTTTTAAAAGAGAAAACAAGGAAGTGCTTTTGCTGTTACTTAAGACAATGTTGTAATAATTCATGAACGTGTGTGTAGGCGGCTTGCATTTTTTACACTGGCCTTTGTTTTTTTGGGGGTTTTTTAACTCCGAGACAATTTTCCACATTTTTTTAATAAGACTAAACATTGCAGCTCCATTCCAACAGTACGTTTTTTTTTTCTTTTAGATTTTCAGCAACATTTCTGCTATGTTTGTAGGAGAGAAGGAAATCCAGCCCGCTCCTCAAGACTAACTTCATGTACTGTACATATATTTTATATTTTTTGGCAATCGTAATCATTTTCACACAAACGCAAAAAAAAACAACCCACCAACGCATTTCCAAAGTCATCTGAGCGCGGGGCGTTGGACTGCACCACCTCTGGCAGCCCCCTGAGCAGCAGGGCAGGGAAACTCTACAAAAGTTAAAAGCCCCATTTGCGTTTGTCCCCTGCTCCCACGTGTGCTGAGGCCCATCTCGCCTGCAACCACTAGGCAGTGCTAACGAGCAGTGTGTGAGTGTGTGTGTGTGTGTGTGTGCGTGCGCCCTGAAGCCAGAGTTCCTTCCCACTGCCCTCTGCGTAGGCACCGGGCAGTAGCCGATCACCATGGTCGTGCCCTGAGTTTGAAACAAGCCCAGGTCCAACGCTGCCTGCCTTGCCCACCGCCTTACTGCTTTCTATGTCCGTGTGGGTTCGGCCGTGCATTGGACCAGACACACACAGACACACACATCCACGAGGACGTCCTTCAATGTCTCCACACTGAAACATACTGGAACCGATTCTAGCCTCAATATCCTCATTTTTATTTCCGTCTGTGTGAACGAGAAGCCGGTTTGCGCCTTCTCTGCCTTCGACTGGGCTATTTTTTTACGTTTGTATCGTAGATGAGGCCTTGCAATGAACACAGCCACATCCGACTGACTGTGGATGATTCAGCCGGTCAGAGAACCGTCACACGATCAACAGATGCAAATGAATGTCTTTACAGTTGTGTAATGCATGCCAGAAATAGTTTTTTTTTTTTTAATTGAGAACTTTGTTTTTCTATGATTTTTTAATGGTGCCTAAGTTATGATGATGCAATTTTCCACAAAGTTTTTACTTTTGTTTTTTTTTTTTAAAGAGGGGACTTGTAAAAAAAAAAAAAAAAAACGACAACAAAAAAAAAAATTGTAGATTGGTCTTGTATTTTCTTGCTTTTTGGTAACTGTAGCTTGTATAGTGTCCTATTTTTTCCATTATTAAACCATTTATTACCTGTTTCTGCTTGTTTTAGCTTGAACATAATCTGCTCAAAGATGATTCTGCTGCATAACACGTCTTATCAGGCGATGGGAAGTAACAGAGGAAGTCAACTCTTCTACAAAGATTAGGTTTTGAAACTGGGACTTGAATTCATCCAACATTCACTGGCTTTGAAACATAATAGTTGAGTTGCCACAGCATTTCTTCTTGACCTATGAGTAGATGATCTGCCTTCTAAAGATGTCTCAACAAGGCTGTATGTGTGAATGCTTCACTGATTTCGGTTATATTTGCTTTTGAAAAGATTTTTCTCCATGGTTTCATCCAGCCCAATAAGGGATGCTGCCATACAAATTTAAGGCATCTGCATTACAAATACATCGTACGATGCTTCAACCTTCATTCACTTCACGTGAATGTAGCCTTGGCCAGGAGGATTTGATGTCATCAGGTGGTGTCCATCGTTCACTGGGTGTTTCGACCCTTATCCACAACACCCTCCCGATGGTGGGCCGGCAGTGGTGGCCAGGTCACTGCCCATCTCCTCCTCCTGGCTTCCAGCTCAACTCCTCTCTCCTGCTCCATAACCAGCAAGAGGCCCTTTCTGCTGCCTCCCCCATCCTGCGAGCTGCTGTCTTTCTCTCCTTACCTGTCATTCCAATGGCTGTAAGCATTCTCCACACTGACTGTGCAGGGAATCCTCTACAGCCGACCTCGACTGGGAATAGCCATGCTTGCCATCCCTTCCCCCTGCAGTCCTGCAGAAGGTCTTGATATTTGGTGCTCTTTCTTTCAAAGGCCTGTTCACACCCCTCTTCCCATGGGACTGTAAGTTCGATAAGGATTACCTTCTTTGCCTCTTCTGACCACAGTACTACATCCGGCCTCAGGGTTGTCTGAACAATCTGTGGGAACGTCAGTCTTCCTCCCAGGTCAACCTTCATTTCCCATGATTGAGCCTTTTGAAGCAGGCTGGCTCTTGTTGTTACTGAGGGTGATGGTTCTTTCCCCTCACTTACAAACCGGATTGGTGTTGTTTTCCGCAGTGGTTGTCGTTTCTTTCTCCTCTCCTGCTCTAATGTATTAGCCAGTGTCATGAGCACCTTGTCGTGGCGCCACCTGTACCTTCCTTGGGTGAGCGCTGTTTTACACCCGGATAGGATGTGAGCCATGGTGCCCCTCTCCCCACAAAGCTTGCATAATGGGTCCTCTCTCAGGCCCCACTTATGCAAGTTTGTTGGGGTTGGGAGTGTGTCATAAACTGATCTCAGCAGGAAGGAGATGCGGAATGGCTCCAGTCTCCACAGGTCCGTCCAGGTGATCTTCCTCTTGGGAAGGTCCCATCTCGTCCAGGCTCCTTGAGAAGCTAACTCCACTGCCCTTGACCTCCGTCCTTCCTCCTCCAGATTCCGTACCTCCTCCTGAATCATGGCTCTTCGGTCACTGGTTCCTGCCTTCCTCCACTGTTGGAAATGGGAGGTTCCAAGGCCCTGTCTTCCTGTGCATGGCGCCCCAATGACGTCCCGAAGCTTCAGTATGCTCTCAGCTTGTGCAACAGATAAGTCAGCTGCCCACTTTCGTCCTGATCTTGTAGTGACGCCTGCGTGTCTGACTTGTTCATCCTGGGAGTCTCTGTATGTCATCACGACTCTGCACTTTGCCACTTTGTATTCCTCAACCACGGATGACAGAGGAAGTTGGAGCTGCCCTGATCTTATATAGAGGCCGACTGAAGTGAAGCTTGGAGGGATTCCCAGCCACTTCCGGAGGTACTTATTGATCTTCCTCTCCACTCTTTCCACGTACGTCATTGGGACTTCGTACACAGTCAGCGGCCACATGAGTCTTGGCAACAGCCCGTGTTGATAGAGCCATGCTTTAAACTTCCCCGGGAGCCCTGATTTCTCGATCCTCCTCAACCATTCCTCCACCTGCTTTTCTGTACTGGCGATGTTGTTCCTGTCCGTTAGTGATTCATCAAACCACTTTCCGAGGCACTTGATTGGATTCTCCTCTATCGATGGAATCACTTCCTCCTGCACATGCAGCTTGAACCTGTTGGTCACCTTCCCGTTCCTGATCACCATGCTCCTTGATTTTTTTGGCTTGAACTTCATTCTGGCCCACGTTGCCATGTGGTCCAGAGCAGTTAGCACCCACCTCGCCTCTACATGGGTCATAGTCGTCACGGTGAGGTCGTCCATGTAACCTCTTATTGGGGGTTGCCGGATGCCCGACTCCATTTTTGGACCTCGGGCTTCCTTTTCCGCAGCTGTTATTAGGAGGTTCATTCCCATGACAAACAGGATGGGGGAGATTGTGCAACCAGTTACGATTCCTTTTTCCAGGCATTGCCACTGTGTTGTGAATTGGGCTGTCTTGAATCGTAGCTGGATTCCGCCAAAGTAGCTGGTGATCATTCCCTTGATGTGCTGAGGGATGTGGTAGTGGTCTAATGCTACATGGATGAGGGCGTGAGGGATTGATCCGTAGGCATTGGCCAAATCCAACCAGACAACAGTCAGGTTGCCTTTGTTGACTTTAGCTTCACGGATCATCTGACTGAGAACTCCGGTGTGTTCCAGGCATCCTGAGAAGCCTGGAATTCCACCTTTCTGGATAGTGGTGTTGATGTATCCATTCTCTGTCATATATAAGGTCATCCTCCTGGCCAGTACAGAAAAGAAGATTTTGCCTTCTACACTTAGTAGTGAGATTGTTCTGAATTGGTCAATGGTTGAGGAGTTATCTTCCTTCGGCACAAAACAGAAAACTTACGTCAATCAAACTCAATAATACTTAAAAAACAACACCATCTGAACTAATATACCACCTATGCATATTACTATTACTACTATGCACCCATCTCATTCTATCAATGTAACCTTTGTTAATAAGTTAATAACTTGTTAACAACAAAAGAAGTAGTAACATTGTGGGTGAATTAAGAGGAAGCTGTGTGTGTGTCTGTGTGTATGCGTGTGTGTGCATGTGTGCGTGGTGTAAGCCTGTGGTTTCTTCTTGAGTTTTTTTTTTTTCAAACGTCAGAACGGACAGAGAGCCCTGTTCCTTCCTGGTTGGTGCAGTGAGGCTGCTGACGACAGTGGCTCAGTTCAGAGGAGTGGTCGACGACGACACCAGACCCAGGGACGCCGTGTACTGCCACCCACTTTGACCGTCTCCATCTCCACCGCCGAAGCCCACCTGCTGCCACGATGACAGTGGCCATGGACGCGTCTCTCCTCATCGTCCTTCTGATGGCCAACCTCAGCTGTGTTGGTTAGGATCACTTCCTTTCTTTCTTTGTTTTTTCTCTTAAACGCATTTATGTATGCACACACACACACACATACATGTATATATATATATATATACACACACACATATACATTTATATATATGTATATACATATATACATACATACACACACCTTGACTAAACTGGACAGTTTCAGAGAACACTGCGTCACACTGTGTAAGCTACTGATTTAACCTACAACAACCGAAGCATTGCTGGGCATCAGTGAGCCTGGGAGGCATACATTGGCGAGGGACGGCTGTGCTCTGAGATGAAGCGATGAGACGGGCCTGTTGGTCCTGACACAACACCCAGACCAGGGCGGGTGGTTCCCTTGTCGCTCTCTCCATTGCTCTCTCCGTAGACTATTTTAGGGTAGTGGTAAAGATGCCTCATGCTGATGGTTTGTGTTTTGCGGTGCCTGTTCAGACGCCCTGAACGACATGAAGATCTGCTACATCCTGGACGCCATTTTGATCGCCTACAGCATCGTTCTGACCGTCCTCTACATTAGACTCAAGGTAAGGCAAATGAAACCAAAATAGGAAACATGTCAATCTGTGTCCCATTGACAACATATATGTATACATGAGGAAAACGATACATATATATTTCTTTACACGATCAATTGCCAATTGAACGATTTGCTGTCTTAATGAGATTTTCTATTTTTGTAGCTCTACCCCATCAATTCTACACCTCCAGTTCGTCCTGAGGTAAATCTTTTTTTGTGTCTGTATTTTATGGCTATACAAAAATTTGTAAGTGTTTATTTTATAATAGAAACGGTTTAAAGTTGAAGTAATAGTGTAGAATCCAACATGTAGATGAGCCTGAATCTCTTTATGTGTGTAACATGGGAAAGACAAACAGTACAGGTAGAATTACTATTCATTATTGACATTTTCAGTTCTGTGGAATAATGAATTTCATTTCACAGCTTTCAAATTTCATTAGAAAATCGTTTACAGTTCTGAAATGAAATGTGAAAACTGGAAGCACACACATGCACAATGTGAATTGAAAGCCATATTTGTTTGGAATGACATAACCCATATCTATCTTTTGATTCAACAGAAGCCCGAAGCGGGGATATATGCAGTGAGTTTCCGCCACGCACAAATACATTTCCTCATATTCAGGCTTTTGTTTGTTCTTGTGTAGCTCGGCCCATCACAGTTCCACGCAGCATAACCAGTGTTCATTTTGTGTCACTTAGCGCAACACAAAGCCCGGTTGTGTTGACCCGTCCTCTTGTGTCTCATGCAGGGCCTCACTCCTCATGCTGCAGACACCTATGAGACCATCAGAGTGGAAAAGAAGGCCCAGATGTGATCCCAGAAGAAATGATGTGTTGTGGCTGCACACCATCCTCAGCCCTCAGCCCCCCCCCCCCCCCCCCCCCCCCCTCCTTGTGGGTTCCTTATGGGTTCCTTGTGGGTTCCTTGTGGGTTCCTTGTGGGTTGTACAAGTTCAGGTGGCTTGCTGTTGAATGTAATTGAGTTGATATGTTTATTTTTGTATCCTTGTTGTGTGTTCTGAGGGCGTATGTGCCAATAGTACAATGGTAGCTTGCTTTTTTTTTTTTTAAAGACATTTAGATTAGAGTGAAGTGAAGTCTAAAAAAATGAATCTTCATCAACCAATATGATTGCTTAAAAGTATGAGAAGAGCCAAAATATACAATACAATGTAGCCTAAAACCTTTTGCTCCCCGCTAAGAATTTTTTTTTTGTGTATAAACATTTGCATATCTTATTATATTTCTTATCTTTTTGCTTGTTTAAAGGATCCGTGTTATTGCGTTACACTTAGACGGATAAAACCTTGACCCCACACTGTATTGCTTCAGTTCCTGTTAATGGCTGCATGTTCTTGAATCTCTAAATAAACCAAGCAGAAGGCCAAGACCGCAACTTGAACATAGATTGGAATCAAGAGGACTGAAGACGATGTGCCCTCTAACGTCTACTGTCTGAACTTAACCAATACAGAGGCCTGATGAATATTTTTCTCACACCCACAGCTTTGAGTAAGCCTTCCTTCAAGATTATTAGCTAGCCACGCAGATTTTGCGTTTAGCCTGTCGATAACATGCATGCGTGTGTTATCGCGTTTAGGGACACCAGCACTAGGAGGCGATCACGCATCAATAGAGTAAACGGGTAGCGTGTGATTAGTCTCTACGAATGTACACAGCGTGTTTTGAGCCGCGGTCTTTTCATATTTACATAACATAACTGGTTGTGGAACCTGTATGAAAAACGATTCAAACAAAGTCACGCAGTTCTACAAACCGGCCCACACCAAACTAAACAGTCGCATAGTGCAGGCAGCGGTGGCCTAATTGTGTCCTGTCCTACAGGCGACTGCTTTTCTTGCAATGAACCTGAACACAAAAATGGTAGACCACCCAGTTAAACGTGTCTTGGGCTGATGGAATGCTGCTCCTATTAGCGTTTATTGAGAGTGTAATGGTATTTATTGATTAATTAGTATTAAATGAATTATTAATTTAGGCTACAACTATTGGGCGAGCTGGTTGGGGGGCGTGGTTCTCTGAAAAGGGGTGGAGACATGAAGTCAGGTGTACAGAGTGGAAAAGCAGCCGCTGGAGTGACCCTGTTAATACTACATGAAAAGTGCTTGTCTCTTTTACTTGTGCACTTAACGTGGTAGCCCACACGATAGTCATATCGCTATTAGAACATGTTTAATTGTGCGCTTTCTGGGCATAAGCATACCTGGGACGCTGTACTGTCACCAAACGGAGGTGTTTGAAGGAATTCCAACTCTTGGGGAGTTTGCAAAGGAGTGCTACCATGTTCCCACCTCGGGGTTGATGGGACGCAGTGCGGCCGACGAGGATTCCTGTTGGGATTTGGAAACTTTCGATTGTTTGTAAAAAAATAAAATAAAAAAAAAGAAGAAAAAATGCCTCCGCTGACGCTTTGCCAACGTTACCTGACCTGATGCCCGTTGAGTCACGCCGTGTTTTGAGTGAAGTCTGATGAAGATGAAGTTTGCATTTTGGGGCGACAGCCACCTGGCCCGGTTGTTGACCCTGTTGTCAGTTGCTGGTAAGATTTACTTAATTATTCCCACAGATACACAGATATTCGTACCAAGTCGCCCTATTGCTTTCGGATCATTCTTGCATTACTTCAAATCAACTTATTAGCCTATTCTTTAATAATGTATAATTCTATGATTACTATTATAGATTTCATTTTTAATTTTAAGTGTAGCCTATGCCAAGGCCTATGTACGCTTGGTGTGAAAAATATATAGGTGATGGCCCGTAGACCATTTCAACTATTGACTATTTGTAGACCTACTACCATTTTGTGTGCGTGTGCGCGTGCGTGCGTGTGTGACAGAGAAGTGAGATGTTTGTCCCAGGCCTACGTGATTCACACAGGGTTGGACCCAGGTGTTGCATGAACACGCACCGTGCATGAATGCAGCCCGGTGGCATTCCTCTTTGTGTCTCCGTAAACATCTTTCATTTTTGGTGATTTATCTTGACCTAATGTCTTCACCCCCGTGGTGTTTGTTTTTTCGTAGATGAGTTTACAAACAAATGTGATTGCGGCCGTCGGGGTGACTACGCGTGGCCCACACACGTAAAACAGAGTGATGAAAAATTGCATGTTTTTTAATGGGCGACGAGGATAGTGGCTGGCAAACTGTCACAGAGGAACGAGAAAAGCGAGTGGAGCAGCTTTGTGACATTCGTTTGAACCGACGTTTTTTTTGGTGTTTGCCTAGTGTAGGCCCGCTGTGTTTTTTTCAGCTCGCTGTCTCTCGCCTCTTGTCTGCCATTAGTGTCCCAACAACAGCAACGCGCCGAACAAAGAAAATGCATAAGATTCGTGGTCCATTACTACGTTTAGAATTCCACTGTTGCATTTCCTGCATTGGATCACCGCGCTGCAGATGGGATGGCCTGTCTGTGTCTGATTAAAGTCAATGACACATTGTGTTTCTGTTGCAGCCTTGTGAAAAGCTGCAATCGTTAATCAGGCTGTGAATCAGTAACTGGTTCTTCCCAGGGATTCAAAGGGCACATGTTTGTTCTTTGATGTTTGCAGTGGTGAAGTTTTCACACCATCAACCTTGCATTTATTTTACCTGTCAGTTACTTGCTCTCACACTTTCTCCAAATGAACTTTAACTTAATTCATCATAGCTTGAAACAATATAGTATAAAGCCTGGGCATTCCTTGTGTCACACATAAAATATATTCCTGATGTCATATATTGCAGTGTAGGCTACATCAAAGTCAAAAGTCAAAGTAGCTTTATTGTCAATTCCTTCACATGGCAAGACATACAAAGGAATCGAGAGTACATTTCTCACCCTCCCACGGTGAACCAGATAAAGTGCACAGGCGCAACATGCAGGACAATACATAAAGTCAACATACCTACAGATAAGACAGAAAGATAAAACATACATGTACTAGCAAATATGCTTATTACAGGCTTGTATTATAATGGTAACAAACACTTTGGTTTGTGCACTGATCTTGTATTCAGGTTTTAATAACACTAACAAGAGTGCAGATGTCTTCCAGCTGTAAGATATTAAAAACTATTTGGCTTAGAGTAGTAACAGTGATGTTACTACTACTGAATTTGATGACACGATGTCTGAAATTTCCATTTAATTTAAAATGGCCGTGAGATAGTCCATGCTGAAAAATGAGAGGAACTGTGCACATCCTTTCCATAACTCTGCAGGCGTTGCAGCCCTGCGCGCCTCCAGTAACCATGTAAGCTAGTGACCGACGTTACACGGTCCTGTCAGAAGACCTACGTACGTCGCAACTGAAGTGGCCGAAAGGACACGTGCTCCAACCTCATGCCTCATAACTCTCACTGATATTTCCCCTCACCTTTTAGCGTGTCCGCAGTGAACTGAAGTGTGTCTCTCTCTCTCTCTCTCTTCCTCTCTTCCTCTCTTCCCTAGTGGTCGTGGTGGAGACACACTTCGTGGATCCCCCCGAGCCAGGGTACGCCCTGCGCTCGCTGGCGGACGACGAGACCCGTCTCCCCTGCCACTACCAGGTGGAGGAAGGCGGGAGCGTGGTGCAGGTGTCCTGGTTCAAGGACCTGAGCGACGGCAGCAAGGAGCAGGTCATCACGGCCCACGCCCAAGCGGGACACAGCGGTAAGCCTGCCGCGGGGCCCGGGAGCCCGGGTCCATTTCAGAAGAAGGGATTTGGATTTGAGTGTCTCTTGTAAGGCTACTTGGTGAAATGGACGAGGGTGGCGAGTGACACTGATTTGTTGTCATCGATTGATCCGTCGATTTATTAAAAAAAAAAAAAAAAAAAAAAAGGCTTTCGCTGTTTCCCAGACCCCTTGATGATGTCCTCGAATATGTTTGAAATATGAGTTTGGTTCACAACCCAAAGATGTTCCGCTGACTGTCAAGAGGGCCGACGGAAACAGAAACCATTCACAATCAAGTACAAACTAATCAGAATCCGAAATGAAAGTGGCACTGTAGGCTGCCTTTTCTTTAGCCAGACTTGAAAGGGGAAGCTGAGGTTGAAAGTGTTGTGTTACCTATTTCTAACTTCATCCGTCCTCTGGCTTTGTGAATACGAACCATGGCAGTATCTAATATTCTAAATATCATCATATTTCAGAGGCATTGTCGTGATGTTTCAGTGTTACATGAACGTATGATTGTGACCAAGGCAGCTTCAGACAACACGAAGTGCAGCCATCTTTTGGGTTGTGAGTGTCTGGATCCTCTGCATGCGACATACCAATTCATCGCTTCGCAGCATACTTGTCATGTACTGAGGCAACGAACAATGGACTCTTTGCAACACGGCGTAACCTAAATCCAGTGCTGAGCTTTCCCAATGATCATGCTGCCTTTGCATGGGTTATTTATTTAAATTATATTATGTGGCTTTATGTGTTAACTTGGCACTATCAACTATCTTCTACTCTCACTATAGGTAATCATTTTGTTAAAAAAATAAAATAATAATGAACGTTAATAAACAATAACATCCAGTTACCACCCTGCCCTGACCCAATCGGCCCATTGAAATAATTGGATTTGTGGATAACCCAATCTGGGATCCAGCGGTCCCACTATGTTAGAGCAGAACTTCTGAGGGGAGACGGCACCGAGGGTCTGGGTCAGAGACCAATAACTGAAAGGGACAGAGTCACACCTTGTGTCGTGTTTCCTAACGGGGATTAATCTTAAACATGATTTTTGAGCTTATAGTAGAGAAGTTGTGTGTGTGTGTGCGCCCATTTAAGGAATTTGAACATTACTCCATACTTGCTGCACCGCATTTTTACAAGATCACTTCCTTTTGGCCTGGGCGTCCTCTGCCCCCCCCCTGAACACATTTAAACGCTCTGCCGCAGTGTGAACCATCTTGACGAATACCTTTTTCACCTGTTGTTGTTGTTGTTTTTTTTCTGAAACGTCAAGAGTTTGGCCGCTATTCCGGGCGGGTGAGGTTCGAGAGCAGCGTTCCCACGGAGAACGCGGCGCTCCTCATCCAGCACACGGAGGAGTCCGACGAGGGCGTCTACACCTGCCACATCGCCACCTTCCCGTCGGGGAACTTCGAGAGGCGTATCACGCTCACCGTCTGGGGTGAGCACCCCCCCCCCCCCCTTTTTCCTTTTCTCTCTCACCGGGTTCCTCTCGGTTCCCAGGTTCTCCGGCGACCCCGCCTCTGATCTCGGCGTGATTGCCGTCTTACGAGAGCCGTAAAAATATCAATCACCGCTCTGGCGCTGCCAACAAAGAAAGGGGCGGACGCGCTCAACGTGGCCAACGTTTATGTCACTCGCTCGGTGGTTAGACTCTAAATGCCTGCCTACCCGCCCGGGGAAGGTAAGCCGTGACGCGACTTTCCCCCGAGACCCTGGTGCCGAGGTGACGTATTCCAGGCTGGAAAGCAGGGAGACCTCACCCCCCCCCCCCCCCCCCCCCCCCCAGGCCTCAGAGGAACGGCAGTGTCTATACTGTACTGTCTGGAGCGCCTGTTATGACACCAGCAGGGTGTCAAGCGGCTGTATTTCTGCCCCACTGAACCTGTCTCTGTCGGCCGTCCTTCACATTTTGAATAGTTAATTACCCTTTAACCCATGAGGAGAAAACGGTTATTAAAAGCTAAAAAGTTCTAGCGGTTGTAGCTGTTGTTAACCCTTCATATTTTCCCGTCAGTCATCGTCGGCGTTGACAGCCAAGTCGACCTGTTCAAACAGGACGCCCGCTAAGACTGAAGAAACACAGGGGCGAGAGAGAAAGAAAGAGAGGGAGGGAGGGAGGGAGGGAGGGTAGACGGTAGTAAGCGCAGTAGAGGCTCATGGCCTCCTAATCTCTCTCTCATCTCCCCCTCATCACCCATGCCTCTCCCCCCCACACACACAGTCCTTCCCATCTCCTCCCTGGAGCCCGTGCTGCTGACGGAGGGCGAGTCGTACGGCGTGGCGGCGGTGTGTCGGGCCGTGGGCCGCCCCACGCCGCGCCTCTCCTGGGACACGGATCTGCCCGGCAAGGCGGTGGACCGCGCCTCGGAGGCGGGCTCGGCGTCCAGCCACTACTCCCTGCACCCGCTGCGCAGCATGAACGGCAAGCGGCTGGACTGCCTGGTGTCCCACCCTGGCCTCAAGCAGCCGCTCAGGCACGCCAACCGCCTGGTGGTGCAGTGTGAGTTTTTGAGGCAACCCCCCCCCCCCCCGTGGGGCGGGGAAGGGTGGGGTGGTTGGTGGGTGGGTGGGTGGGTGGTGGTGGTGGTGTTGTTGTTAAGGGGGGGGCGGGGGGGGGGGGTCATCTGTGATGGGTCATGATGGCATCATCAAGACTTGGGGAGGGGGGGGGGGGGTGGGTGGGTGGTCACCTGTGATGGGTCATGATGACATCATCAAGACTTGGGGAGGGGGGGGGTGAGGGTCACTGTTATGGGTCATGTTGACTTTGGGGGGGGGGGGGTCGGTCACCTGCAATGGGTAACCTAGCAGTTGAAATGCTTGAAACTTCTGGTGACTTGCTTACTGTATTAACAGCTATGAAACCATCTGACAAATTTACTTTTTGTAAGTCGCTTTGGATAAAAGCGTCTGCTAAATGCCCTAAATGTAATGGGTCATGGTGTGTATTGTATATATAAAGTAATGTTAAGTGAAAACACTAATAATGTGCGTGTGTGTGTGTGGCTGGCTGACCATCCTTCCCCCCCCCCCCCCCCCCGCAGATCCCCCGGACGCGGCCATCTCCAGCAGTCTGAAGGAGTGGGTGGCCGGGGCGCAGAGCGCCGAGCTGGTCTGCAGCAGTGGCTCGAACCCCGAGCCCGGGAACGTCACCTGGACACGGTACGGCCCACTTCACTCGACGGGCCACCCCTTTAACTCGGCCCCGGCTCCCCCGTACTCGTCGCCACGTTCTCAACCCCTCCCCATACCGCCCATCCCTTTTTTTCAACAAAATGCCTTGTGTGTATTTTTACACGCAGCTGGAATGCATCGCAAAACAAGTAGTAATCCCATGCTAACGTGAGCTAATACGCTAATGCACTGGGGCTAGCGAAACAAAAAAAGGGTACACCCAGAAAATAAGAGGGACATCCTTTTTTTTTTTTTTTTTTCTTCTGGTCTCGATTGAACGCGGAATGAAAGCCTCGGTGTCGTGTTGCTCAACTCGGCTGCAAAGAAAAAAAAAAGGCAGAGCTGGTTCACACGAGAGGGAGGGAGGGAGGGAGGGAGGGAGGACGAGGAGACATGAGGAAGAGTGCTAGACGCACGCTAAGCGCTTAATCACAGTGGCCGACTCTAAATATCACGCTGACGCGCTGCTAAAACACCAGTTCTGTGCTTTTTAATGAGACGTATACAGCACCCGCCATTACACTTGTGACCGAATCCAAAATAAACTCTGATCCGGCTCTGCACATCACGCCTCCTCCAAATGGTCTCATAGCCCCCATTTTTTTTGTCGCTGTGTATTCTATAATTTTGCAGAGCGCATTTCTATGCCTTCGTGTTCTCTCCCTGTTAAGTGCAGGGCTTAGATATTTTTTTTTTTTTAAACGTGCAGCTGTTAATCACTTAAAACTATATCATGTAATAGGAACGCCAACATTGCATGCGTATAGATGCGTCACGTAGGCCTCTTGGCTCCCTTTTGCACTGGTTTGGAGTAGCGAAGAGGCGGTCAGGCTAGAGATCTGGGGTCTCTCTTTGGTGGAGGGAATTTGTAAGAGGCGGGGGGGGGGGGGGCCGAAACCACGGCAACAGGACTCCTCTCAGCGGAGTTCATTAGAAACTGGATCTTCTCGTCCGCCATTGTGTCGCATGTTAAGGCTTCTGATGGACTGAGTGAAATAATGTAGGCCAGCTATTCCCTGGACTATACCCCCCCCCCACTGCACACACACACACACACACACCCTCTCCAGCATCCCCAACACCTACAATTTACTCCCTTCAGATCAATGGGCCAGTTGGTAAGCAGGCAGGACTTGTGTACAGGTGCACACAAATTGCCGGTTGTGCTGTGTGACCAAACCTGATCCGAGCAGCGGAGAACTGTTCGGGTAATTAGGCAAATCACTTCCTGTATGCAAACCAGTTGTTTTGGTCCGTACCGTGTTGTTTTGATTCACATTACCTACTTGACCTACGCCTTTTTCTGCTTCACAAGTGAACAACGTCCAGGCAACGCTTTACTGTCTGGGCACCATTTTACTGATAAAACTTTGAAGATGAAAGCATTTCCGTTTTTGTTAATTGCCGCTCAATACTAATGTTTTACAACTATTGTTTTGTAAGCTTGGTATAGCATTTTGTACATCTAGCACACTCATTTCTTACACTTCTACAGGAAGGGCGGGGCTCTGCCAGATGGTGTGAAGGTGATTGGTGGAAAACTTGTTTTTGGGCGGGCCATCAGAATGAATGACAGTGGCACCTATGAATGTGTGACAAAGAACAATGTGGGAGCAGACAGAGCAGAAATTACTCTGGAAATTGCAGGTATGTACCCAAGTAAATAGTTGCCTTGGCAGCAAATTAATTTGTGTGTTGGCTTCTTTGCAACTATCGCAAACTTCCTCGTAAAACAGAAATGTCATTGTTATTACTCGTATAATAGTGTCATTGTTGAGTATCAATTATGTGAATGAATGAAATACAATCCAGTTTTAGAAGAAAAAAAAAAGTCTTGCGATATAAAATTACCTTATTCATCAATAGTAATACTAGGGTTTTTTGCTGCCCCCTTGTGAAAATACACAAGAAGAGAAGAGAAGCGACGAGAGGCTTGTTCGGTCTTAATAAAAACAACACAAAAACAACAACAATGCATGACAACAATCACGGCGTGCGTAGCGTAGGTGTGTCGCCGCATTCCGCCGCTCACACCGACACTTGAGGAGCAGAGGACAAACCTGAACGACACAAACAGACCACCCGCCCCCCCTCCCCTCCCTCCAGAGCAATCGCGGCACATCGTGGAGGAGAACAAACACAACCTGATGCTGATGGGCGTCGGCGTGGCGGCCGGCGGCCTGGTGCTGGTCATGGTGCTGGTCATCCTGCTGGTCAACCGCCACCACCGCCGCAGGAACAAGAAGCTGGAGATGGAGCTCAGCGAGAGGACGTGAGTCTTCTGTGTGTCGTGTGTGTGTCGTGTGTGTGTGTGTGTGTGTGTGTGTGTGTGTGTGTGTGTGTGTGTGTGTGTGTGTGTGTGTGTGTGTGTGTGTGTGTGTGTGTGTGTGTGTGTGTGTGTGTGTGTGTGTGTGCGCGCGCGTGTGTGCGTGTCTCGACGCTCTTGGCGCTGTGGAGCCTTCAAAGCGCTCGCATTTACTCTGAGACGGGTGGGTGGGTTTGGAAAATTAACATTTACGCCTCCAAGTCTGTTTGTTTCTACTCCGGATGAAATTGCCTGGCACCGTTTAGGTTGGTAATTGATTTTAAAAAGTGCTGTGCTTGTCTCTTCCTCTTGTCTCTTTCTCTTCATCCCCCCACCCCCCCCCCCCCCCCCCCCCCCCCCCACCAGCGAGGAAATGAACACCCTCTCCAGAACTACATCCGGCCGGCGACTGACCACTGTGAGTACTGACCCGAGAGCGCCCACGCAGACAGGGCACGCGCCGTCGGCCATGTTTGTTTGTTTGTTTGTTTGTTCGTTGGTGTTCCACTGGCTCCCCTCCTGAGGTGAAGGAGAACGCCAG
Source organism: Urophycis tenuis (assembly GCA_036785325.1). Lineage (NCBI taxonomy): Eukaryota > Metazoa > Chordata > Actinopteri > Gadiformes > Phycidae > Urophycis > Urophycis tenuis. The sequence continues at coordinate 4,125,179 of JAXIVH010000007.1, read as the reverse complement.
TATGTGGCCCCAGAGGGACGCCTGTCTGAGACCCACCCTTATTGATGGCTCCAGCCAGCATGGAGCCTCCAACCCCCCCCCCCCCCCCCACCACACACACACACACACACACACACACACACACACACACACACACACACACACGGTGCAGCCACTAGTCTTCCATAGAGGCCAATGATTAGAGCCCTGCACCCACTCCAAACAAACTGCACACCGCAACGCCACAACACCCGCGGCTTTCCACACACGGCATTCTGTCATGTCATTTCTTTTGAAAATAAGCGTCTTTTTGTTTGAAAGTTTTATTTGCGTTATTTTGTAAACCGACCTAATCTCTGGGTTTTCTCTCTTGCTTCCAGCCTGATGACTATGTTCTACTGAGTGTCGACAGCCGAAACAAAAACAGCGAACTGTCTCTGGTGAGTTCCACCCGTATATTTGTTTTAGGACGTTTGCACTCTTGCTCCTCTGCATTTTTCAAATGCAAATAGTCAACGTGTTGCACTCCACTGCCTGAGGCCGACAGTGTAACACCTCTCACGTTTACTCAAAGGTCGGGTTTCTCATGAAAACAACACGGTCCTGTTTATTTCTGTTCTGAGATGAGAGAATTATAAGAGGTAACCAAAGGTCAACCAAAACCCGGTCGTCAACCTCCTCCTAACGAAACACGCTCTCCTAGCATCAAGGAGGATACTTGAGTACCTACTGGTGGAATGTTGAGTCACTGCACTGCAGGGAGTCACGCATGAGAGAGTGACGCATAAGAGAGTCACGCATGAGAGAGTCACGCATAAGAGGTCACACATGAGAGTCACACATGAGAGTCACACATGAGAGAGTCACACGTGAGAGAGTGACGCATGAGAGAGTGACGCATGAGAGTCATGCATAAGAGAGTCACACATGAGAGAGTCACGCATGAGAGAGTCACGCGTGGACCACCGCACGCCGCGGCGCAGCGTAGCTTTCATTGTCGATTTGTCTCGTGTTCCAACGCCGCTCTGTCTTGCCCCGCGAGCAGGAGCGTCCCATCTACAAGGGCAGCCAGTCCACGCTGGGCGGGAGGTGGGGCGCGGCCACCGACGTGGAGGTGGACGAGCTGGGGCGCCCCGCGCTGTGGCCCGACGGCCGGGAGGAGGGCCTCATCCGGAGGACGGAGGCGGACGGCGAGAGGGAAGAGCGGCGCCGGAGGGTGGAGTCGTACCTGAAGAACAGCAACATGTCATTGGTAAGTCATCCACACCCCCCACCGGAGGAGCCCTCCGCCCCCCCCCCCCCCCCCACCCCGCCGAGCTGTGGGGAAATCCCTTGTTGTGTGTGTTTTTTAGGTGGGTTGAAACCTCCCACGCCCACTATTAGATGAATGGGTGAGGGATGGTAAGCCCGCTTTTAATACCACCACAATGCGTGAGTCAGGAGAGGCTTTCAGCAGCGTGGATGTTTGCTTGTTATGTTTCGTCTTTGTCGGAAGTTCATCGTCACAGAAATGGAAAAACAATGGAGACGGTCAGTGAATGGTCTGGACGTCGCGAGGCTGGTATTATTGTTTTGTTTTGTTTTTTATTGCCAACATTCCCCATTGAAATGGTCAAACGCAACAATGTTCAACTTTCCCTCAAACGGTGTCTGACTAGCACGTTGTGCTCAGCCCTTTAGACAGTCCCAGTGCTGTCCTGTTGATGTGGTCAGCAGAATGTGTCGTGTTAACCTGCAGTAACTCCAGTAGTGGTAGTGTGTTAATCGGTGTGTATATGTCATTTATCAAAGAAAAGCCATGGTCGGTGACAAATGCTGCAGCTGCAACATATTTATTTATTGGATGGGTGTCATGTAACAACAGTGCCAGGGTTTATAAGCAGACGGTTTCACCTAAAACTATGCTTTATGTTTTTAGGTAAGCCTATGCTCTGGTGAGGTCAGGGAAATTTGATGATGTTGATGAAGGAAAATCTACTTATTTCACATGAAATGTGATGCAGTGCTATGTTAATGTTGATTGATCCTGCTCCAAATCCTGAATGTAAACAAAACTTTGGTTGATATATAAAGATGGACTCACATTGCCCTCTATAGGTTAGGAATGCTATTGCATGCGTTAATTGTTAACCCCTGGCAGTTTTGTGTCACGTCAATCAAATGTCCTGTGACATAGCCAGTGGCGTTAATGCTGAACAGCAGTATAGCCCCGCCCCTAAATAAATAAAAAAAAACGAACCCTAAACTTACGTTTCGTCTCCAACCAGGACTCTGGCCTGCCCTCCTCCCTGGTTCCCCTGAAGCCCCAGCCGGATGACGGCCTGGGCCCCAGGGAGCAGGACCCCGGCAGCCCCACGGGAGAGGGGGGCATGCCAATGGAGCCGGACTGGGGGCCCGACCGGTCGACGCCCGAGGAGGGGGAGGAGGGCGAGGAGGGCGACAGCAGCAGTAGCAGCTTCCAGATCTCCGAGGCGCTCACCAACCACTTCTACTACAGTAACGGCCAGCTCCGACCCAGGCCCCACTCCAATGCCATGCTGCTGCACCCCAGGGGCCAAGTCATCTAAGAGCTACGGCTTCTCCAGTCGCCACGGCGACGATGGACGACGTAGGCCGGTGGCCCCCGGAAGGCCTCGCGGGGGGCCGGCCGGTCGCCTGGGAAACTCTGAATGATTCCGGCGTTCCCACCCGTTTCCCAAGACTGAAATTCCAGTGGCAATTGATAAGTGTATGAAAATGTGGAACCCTTTCCATTGCCTGTAATGGCCGTTTATGACCGTTTATGACCAAGCGTGGACAAAGCATCGTGCATTGGTCGAGGTTGTTGTGTTGGTTACTGCTTCTTAACGAACAGTTTGGACGGCCTATTGGCCGCTCAAATGAAGCTGAACTATGAGGTTTGAGTTCCAACAGCAACCGTCACATAAACAGTATATCCCTTGTACACTCATAGGTTTTAACAATTTGTTTTTGGAAGGTATTTACATTTACATTGAGGGCATTTAGTAGACGATTTTGTCCAAACAGACTTACAATAAGTACATTTGTCAAAAAAAAAGGTGAAACACTTCATTGCTGTTAATACAGTAAGAAAGTCGCCAGAACAGGTTTTAAGCATTCCAATTGCTAGGTTAACCATTGCTAGTTTACAACATCTCTGGCGTAAGATGCTAAGTGCTAAGTTACAAAGAGCAATTATAAAGTGCCAGGACGTACAACATACAAGTGCATGAGGGGAGGGATTTTTTGTCTTTTTTTCTCTTCCTGAGGGGGTAAAGGATGGATGTTGTTCAGGGTTCAGGTGTGAGTCTTGAGTCTTTTCCGGAAGATTATTACTATTTACTTTGGTGTGGGTCATAGCTGTTCAAAATCTAACAAAGAGACTTCAATTTGGTTCATGTAAAAAGGTGTCAAACGTACCTGTCCACTCACTTTGCTTTGGATCAGTCTGCTGGAAGTAGTTTAATTTAGATGGGCCCCATAAACCTTAACTCTCAAGTGGGCCTGGGGGGGGGGGATAAATACCTGATGGTATTACATGATTAGCCTGTGGGTATGGATGCCTTCCTGTCATGCTTTACTGGGTGAAAGACACACTGAACACCTACTATGAGGGTATTGTCTTGAGTGTGTGTTTGCAGCCCTTGATGTCCCATCAAGAATGAAGCGTTTGCTACTGAGTCTTAGATGCTCACTCTATCACTGCCAAGAATCCAGGATTACTGTAAGGAAGATGTTCATCTAATGGATTATTCTGACTATTGCCCACTGAACTCTTTGCACTCTTTTGTCGTGTGGTCCATGCTTCTGAGATCAGACAGGACGTCGTGGAGCGGTTGACAATCATGGGTTTGGTCACTGCCGTGCCAATGCACTACCGTCAAACCCAGGTCATAAACAGACTCCCAAGATGCACTTCTGTAAATACTGTGGAAAGCGTTTGAAAGTGCCATGTCACTGATGGCATGGAAATGTTTACTCAAAAGTATAGCAAGGACAAAAAAAATATTGGAAATGTTTATTTTCTAGTTAAAAATGTCAGACAAAACACGAGAACATAATTTAGTCCTCTGTCGAGGACAACAAAATGTGAAAACCATTTGTGGACACAGTCTTTGTTATTGTAATAGAAAATATAGACATTTGGTGACTTATGCTTATTGACTGAGATATATTAGTAACGCAACCAACAGATTAACAGATCCAACCTGGACACTGGTTGTGGAAAGGCGATGATATTAGTCAGTAGGCACCACATTCAAACGACGTCATGCGGGTCTTCGAACGACCCTGACAATCATCCTGAATTTATTTATTTTCACTTCATAGTAGTCTGACGTTTCTTCCGTCTGAGTATGCTGGGACTGGGCGGGGTTACCTCTAGTTTAGCCAACCACGACTCAGCTCATGCTGCCCTCTGTTGGTTTGATTAGTCCATATATATGGAACTTTTTTTTCCAATACCGCCTCAATAGCACAATCCGTTTACTTTAAAAATACCAAAATGCAGAATCCACCGTTTCACACGGGAGTTGCCATGTTGTTTTCTGTAGCTCGCTGTATATTATAATTGTATAGTCTATTATAATTCATGCCGGGTGACATTCAATACACCAGAACCTGAATCACATGTTATCCCAATGTGTGTGGGGATTCGGGGGCCGGTGCAGGAGACATTTTGAACCCCAGTTCATCATCATCATCATCAACATAAAAGCATCTGCCATAGACTACAATTAAACCAAGACAGCAAACCCACATCAGGGACGTCATATAATGTCATCCAATCAGAGCACAATAACCAGTGTTTCACTTAGTCCAGGGGCGAATGCTGATTATTATTTGATAGCATCCACGACCAAAACGCAAATTCCGATATCTAACTTTCTGTGTACCATACCTGGTTTAACACTTATAAAGACGTAAGCAAGACAACAACAAAAAAAAACAATGTCCCTCCAAGTCTAGATATCTCCAAACCATCCACCCATTCTCAGAATCCGCCTCTGGGAACAAGCTTATGTTTCACCAAAGAAGGTACCGTCCCTCCATGGCATTTGATTGTTTTGCACTTCATGGTTTAGTTTAGTGCTTAGCGAATGAGGGAAGTATTCTTTGTGTGTCCGTTGGTGAGTGCGAAGGTTGCTCCGCTGGGAAAAGCACCTCCCGCATATTGCACACGTGTAAGGTTTCTCCCCCGTGTGGATCCGTCGGTGTATCTCCAGGTGGCTGCTGCGATCGAAGCTTTTACCGCAGAACGGGCATATGAACCACTTCTCCCTCACACGACAGTTCTTCAAGGCCCTGATCTGCATTAGGTCGTACTGATCGCTCGGACAATGTTTATCTGTGGGCACTAGTCCCATGACCTGGACCTCCATAGGTTGCCCTGGCTGTGTCTGAATTATCCGATCTATGTATCCCGCTTCGGGTTGATCATTGTCCAGTGCATTTTGTATGAACTTAATTTCTTTATCCAGACTTTCGGAAAACTGCTGTGGTCTGAAAATGCAATCCGAGTCGTCCGTGTCATCGCTGTCTGCAATGGACACGGATGACCATTGTTGACTGTCTTCCATTGCGCCCTCGGCTGCTTGGGGGTCCGCCTCGGTCGCGGTGTGATTCGAACCGTGGTCAGAATTGTGTCCCATGTCCTGCGCCGGATCCCCCATTTGGATAACATCATCTACGGCCTCTTCCTTTAGTCCAACGACACTGGACTCTGCGACCTCTTTCTTTGGTTCAACAACACCCAACTCCGCGTCAGCTTCATCGTGCCAAGAACCACGGAGCTCCAACTGTCTTTCGTGGGGTGTGGAGCTTTTCTGTAACGTGTCCGCCGTCTCTTGGGCATTGGGCAGTGATTGTTTAGTTTGAATCACAACAATAATGGGCCCTGAGAAGAAACGAAATGAATGGTGTTCAAATGAGGCGTGATAATGATAATTACAACTTTATTAAGACCTGTATTGGAATCTCTAAATAGTTTTTTTACGTCTACTCCAGACATGCCATGCATCATTATTTTAAGTATCTACAGACATAGCAAGGTGTAGCTCTAGAAGCTATGGGTACATTGAACACAATAATTGCAAAATGACTGAGAAGCCCACGTTGTCCGTACCGTCATCATCGGGTTTCCCTAGATGGTTTGGTTGCTGTGGTGTCGAAAAACACGGAGCCGCGGGGGGAGCTGACGGTGGCCTCTTTGAAATGAGCTCCATCCGCTCCTTTTCCATCATCAGTACCTTGCTTTTCAGAGACTCTATCTCGTCTTCTCGCTGGCGTATCTCAAGTTGCACAAAGGCGAAAGCGTCGTCCCACAATTTACTTATTTCTACGATTGCAGTCTTGGCTAGCATGTCCATGACTGAGGATAGCCTGCTTTGAAATACGACAACGTTTGCCATATTTTCTTGGATTCGCATTTCCGCACGATCGGAATCTTACCAAGGAAGTGAAACACGTGCTGTAGATGATAAACGGTAACAAAATTCCCATAAACTAATAGTTAGCAACAATACTCCCCTACACGAAGAGCGACTTCCGTACATAAGATACATTCAGGCAATGCCATGATCACGTGATACACCACCTACGGTAGGTTTGGTGGGACAAAATAGCTCAGTCCGGCCAACAATTAAATCGAACGCAACTGGACTTAGAAGATGTTTCGCCTCTTATCCAAACGGCTTCATCAGTTCGTAACGCGTCAGTCTGACTAGTCCTCACTAGTCTGACAGACAGTGGAGTTAGACCCAGGTATTTAACCTCAGTGGAAGTTTCCACCCACCAATCTCTTAAAACAATAGATCATTAGTGTAGCTTCACCTGACCATTGTTTGGGGCCTGTGAGTCATCTTGGTGGATGATGGTCATTAGGGTGGGGCCACTGGAGAACGACAGTCGTTAGGTATGATGTGCAGTTACCAGTGAACGACAGTCGTTGTGTTCGTTAGAGCCACATGAGGTTGGTTTTGGGCAGCCTTTGTTGTTCACCCTCCTGGGAATGGCTGAAAGTGCAGCATTGTGGATGGGGGATATTTGATGTCTCAGACCCCCTCCCCTGTTGAGAGATGGCTTTTCCACTTTGACATAGATGGCTTCTTTTACCCCTCTTTCAAACCATCTGTCCTCTCTGTCTAGGATTTTGACATTGCTGTCCTCAAAGAAGTGAGCCTTTTCCTTTAGGTGTAAATAGACAGCTGATACTGGACCTGAGGAGTTTTCCCTTCTGTGTTGGGCCATGCGCTTGTTTAGAGGTTGTTTAGTTTCACCAATGTAAGAGTCCTTATATTCCTCACTGCATTGGACTGCATATACCAAGTTACTCTTTTGTGAGTGTGGTAGTCTGTCTTTTGGGTGTACCAGTTTCTGCATGAGAGTATTGCTGGGTTTGAAATGGACAGGGATTTGGTGTTTGTTAAACTTACCACTTACAATTTTAAGACTGTGATGTACACTTTGGTGATGACAGGAGCCTCCACATTGGGGTATACAGGAAACCCACTCACACAGATACAGTACCTTCTCTTTGACTCCCATCACCCTCTGGAGCACAAATTGGGGGTTATCAGAACCTTGCAACACAGGGCTGATAATATACCAACCACCACTCAAGCCCAAGTAAAAGAGCACAAACATCTAAAGGGTGCTTTGAGAACTTGTGGCTATCCGGGTTGGACCCTCAACAAGACAACATGCTCCAGAAAGAATAAAAACTGTGAGGGTGATGAGAAAAAGAACCAACACAGAAACATAGTGATACCCTATGTGTCTGGAGTATCTTAAAAACTCCGGAGAATTTTTAACAAACACCAAATCCCTGTCCATTTCAAACCCAGCAATACTCTCAGGCAGAAACTGGTACATCCCAAAGACAGACTACCACACTCACAAAAGAGTAACTTGGTATATGCAGTCCAATGCAGTGAGGAATGTAATGACTCTTACATTGGTGAAACAACTAAACAACCTCTAGCAAGCGCATGGCCCAACACAGAAGGGAAAACTCCTCAGGTCCATTATCAGCTGTCTATTTACACCTAAAGGAAAAGGCTCACTTCTTTGAGGACAGCAATGTCAAAATCCTAGACAGAGAGGACAGATGGGTTGAAAGAGGGGTAAAAGAAGCCATCTATGTCAAAGTGGAAAAGCCATCTCTCAACAGGGGAGGGGGTCTGAGACATCAGTTATCCCCCATCTACAATGCTGCACTTTCAGACATTCCCAGGAGGGTGAACAACAAAGGCTGCCCAAAACAAACCTCAAGTGGCTCTAACGAAAAGAAGTGGCCCCACCCACCCCTAATGACCATCATCCACCAAGATGACTCACAGGCCCCAAACAATGGTCAGGTGAAGCTACACTAATGATCTATTGTTTTAGGAGATTGGTGGGTGGAAGAGGGCTTCCACTGAGGGTAAATACCTGGGTCTAACTCCACTGTCTGTCAGACTAGTGAGGACTAGTCAGACTGACGCGTTACAAACTGATGAAGCCGCTTGTATAAGAGGCGAAACATCTTCACAGACAAATCTAAGTCCAGTTGCGTTCGATTTAATTGTTGGCCGGATTAAACATGACATGGATGAATGAGAACATTCATAGACTTAAAATAGCTCAATGAAAATAACGCGGCATTACTTGGTTCGGGCTCAATGAATCAATGGCGAGTGTGTACTTAAATACATATATTACTTTATTATGCAATGGTCAACACTCAAGTGACTACATCCATTGAATAATTTCTAATAATATAAAGTTATATAAAAAATCTGATTACAAAAAAATGGTTGAGTGAACACAAGAGCACCAAGCACTAAACGCAAAAATGGGAAATGCAGCACCTGCGGCGAAATACAATTTGGTGAATTGCAATTGCTCTTTGTGATGGGCTAAAAACTGCCAGATTTGTCAATCTAAAAATGTGATTGAAAAATAATGTTGTACTGTTTCATTGGTACTATCCCTGAGTTTGTAATTAACTTTAAACACTCTTGGCTTTTGCCTATGTTAATTTGGGTATTGTTTGCATACTGCATGCAAAAAATACAGCTTTTTTAAATTCACCAATCGATAGATACTTTAATTAGACCTAACTTCCCAGACTAGATGTCAATTTGATAGTATTATCTCAGTACAGACGGATATTGTTTCACATTGGAAAATATAGCTGAACACCCTAATTTTCGGAGCACAGAGACCTGTTCCAAGAAGCTAGTTAGGAAACCTCCACTACTTTAGTTCAGTTTCGGGAGATGGCGCTCACTTTGTATCTGACAGGTAAGCATGCGTTTAAGGCAGGCAGTTAAAGGCATCACCAATCACCCACAGAAATGGGACAGATTAGGGATTCTGACCGAGACATTACTGTACTGAAGCCTAACAACTCATCCTGATCATGAATGACATATGGGGACATACTGCATGTAGGAAATAGCTTCACATATGATAAAAGTAACCCAGAAGCAACACATTAAATGAAGATTGATGTAGCATTCTAACTTGAGATGAAGTTGAAAGTATTTTAGTATTTCGAATGCTGAATTATGACTTGGAGAATACTGCTGCTACTGTATCTTATAGGCTGTAATGCCGGAACATGTTTTTTTTTTTTTTTTTAAGTCTTAGCTGAATTAATTAAAACCATTATTATTAGTGTACAATGGAAACTACAACACAGGTGGAGCATGATGAGCTGTAACCTTCCCAGGGGGCATTTTTGGACTCGGAAATTTAGCTCACTTTATAAACAAGACGGGTGTATAATGAATGCACATTTAAATGTGAACTTTATGGGTGCTGTTCGATTTAAGAGCTGGGCTGAGCAGGGTGAACTCCAACAGAACCTGCAGGTTCTAAGCATTAAGTTGCCATGACATCTGAATGGGCCTTTGCATCTTTTTGTCATTAGGTTTTTCATACGTGCACTGAAGAATGTTTGTACAGAACTAGCGCTGCGTGATAGTGTACTGTCTAATTGTTTACTTTCTCTGCACAAGAGAACACGCCCCGTGGAGTAACTACAAGTAAAGTACACACAAGATTTTACTTGGGAGTAAAACTTTCAAAATACAATACATCAGGTACAGGGTGAAAGTTAATGTATGGGATTATGGCTATTTGTAGCAAGCAGCATGTACTACAAATATATCTGGATCATTTTAGTTTTAAAATAAAAGCACATAACTATATAAGTAAATCTTAACACATTGCCACTTTAATTACCCAAAGTACAATTTCAGCAAAACGTTAATGCCAAACGTAAACGTAAAACACTATGCTCTTCGAAGCTTCAAGTTTTTTTTTTTTCTCCGTTGGCCTCACGTCCGCACGCCCCGGCCCCCCGCGGCGCCATCAGTGGGCCGTCTTCTGGTGAGACTTGAGGCTGGAGCGCTGCGTGAAGCACTTCCCGCACGTGGCGCACTGGTGGGGCTTCTCCCCGCTGTGCACCACCGCGTGCCGGTTGAGGTTGCACTGCTTGGTGAAGCTCCTGCCGCACTGCAGGCAGCTGTACGGCTTCTCCCCCGTGTGGCGCCGCAGGTGCTCCTCCAGCTGGCAGAAGCGCACAAAGCGCTTGTCGCAGTACGTGCAGCAGAACCGCTTGTCCCCGATGCCGCCGCTCCTCCACGACAGAGCCCTCATCCGGGCCTTGGCCAGCGCCACGTTGCCCCGGCTGTTGCTGGAGAAGCCCAGGTGGTTGCCGGCGGCCGACGTGCCCTGGCTGACGTCCCTCAAGTCCCCGGCGGCCGCCATGTATTGCTGCTGCTGCTGCTGTAGCTGTTGCTGCGGCTGCTGCTGCTGCTGAGTCGGCTGAAGACCGGAGCCGCTGTGGTGGGCCTCGCCTTGCGCGTGCATCTGCTGCAGCCGCCTGTAGCTTAAGTTCCTGGCGCGCCTTCTGGCCCGCGCCGCCGTCAACCGGCTCGCCAAATGCAGTTTCCCCGCCGAGTGCACTGGCGCTCCGAGGTTCACGCTGAGGTAGCGAATGGCCGGCAGGCCGTTTTTGAACATCGAGGGGCTCTGATCGTACTGCGGCCGCGCCGGCCCGTACAAGAATCCTGGGTCGCCTGAGCCGTTGTCGTCGGAGCTGCAGTCGGCGGGCGCCCACTGCTGCCCTCTGGCATCGTCGTCGTCGTCCTCCTCCTCCTCCTCCTCCTCATTCTCCTCCTCCTCCTCTTCCTCCGCTCGGAGGAAGGTGCTGCCCGAGACCAGGGCGCACGCCAACGCCTCTTTGGACTCCTCCCGCTTCATGGCGAGCTCTGCATGAGTGTGGTCGTGCATCAGCTGATGCTCGGGCAGCCGGGGGAAGGCTTCGGACCGGTCGCTCAGGGTGGGCAGGAGTGGCGGGCTCTCGGAGTGATAGTGGTCCGCGAAGTCCTCGGACGCGAGGGGCTCAGCCCGGGTGCCTGGCCATGGGAGAGAGAGGACGTTCTGCAGTTTACTGGGTTGTGGTGGAGAGGTGTACACGGGCTCCAGTCAGAAGGTCAATTTGAGCTGATGTCTCATCTGTCTTGATTTGAGTATCACCGGATGGTTGTCTGTCTAGCCTCATCATCACGCTTTTTAGCAATGCCAGGAGAATCCCCTGGCATTGCCTTATGTTGCACGTGTGAAAGGACGGTTTACAAGGGAAGGGAGGAGGGGTAACTTGAACTCATTTTGACTCACTTTGTCCCTGGTGGCCGTTGTTCCAATTGCCTTCCTCTGTGCACTCTTCTTTGATCGGTATGACATCCATGTCATTCCCAGACACCAGATCTCCACGCTACAAAACAATAGAACGTTTTAAATGGAATCAAGCCGTGGATGAATACATTGTAAATGGGTTTCTACTAATACCTACTAATAACAAGAAAGATGAGAGTGCGATGCATCTCTAATCATGGAAATGATTATTACCTGCAGGGCTTGCATTTGCTCAAGTGTTGACTCTCTGCCCCAGGACACCATGTCCACCTCTTTGTTTGAAATGTCTTTGGCCAATGGAGAACTTATTTCGGTGACAGAAGAAGTGTCAAAGCCTGAAGAAAACAACAATCAAACCAAAGTGTTTACCTTTTGAGGGCAGACAGATAAACATGTTTTTTTTTCACAATAAGAGATCCTTGTATTTGCTGACGAAGATCAAATGAACAGACTTTGTTCAGATGAGCAGAGAAAGAGCTGCAGACTGTAGCACTACATCTTCATAAGTAAGACGAAGTAAGTATGCTTTCAGGCAGCATGCTTCTCAGTATTACCCGAGTATTCACAAGGCAGTGTCTTATGTGCTATATGGTGAAGGACATATGCCTCGGGGTGGGGTTACCCATACCATCTCCCTACCATCACATTGCGTGTAGGTATAAGCATAGCCATTATAAGCCATGCGTGGGCATGGTCCATCAGTTAAAGTTGAACTCATTTTGACTCACTTTGCCCCTGGCTGTTCCAGCTACCTTCCTCTGAGCCCTCTTCTTTGATCGGTAGGACGTCCATCTCGTTCGCAGACTCCAGATCTCCACGCTACCATACAAAATATTGAAACACCAACACTATTTAGTACACAACAAAAGGTCAGTGGAAGGCATTCGTTTTTGAAACACTGACTTTTCAGGATTCAAAATCCTTACATTGTAATGAAATGTATTATAACTAAACATATGATGAATTTCCCCCCGGGGGTCAATAAAGTATCTATTCATCATTATTTATTGTTTATTACTGTTTTTTTTTTTTTTACAATCTTACCTCACAACTATTAACCCCGCCCCAAGAGATCAGACGTATCGATAGTGATTACCTGCAGGGCTTGAATTTGCTCAATTGTCGACTCTCTGCTCCATGATACCGCATCTGCGTCTTTATTTGAGACGTCTTTGGCCAATGGAGAACATATTTCGTGTACAGAAGTGCTAAAACCTGAAGGGGAACAACGCACGGACAAAGTGTTTACCTTTCGAGAGCACAACCACACACACACACACACACAGCAACGCGATTGTACACAGCATTTGAATGCCAGTACCTTTTTTCTTTGCTCGAATCCTCGACCTTTTGAGCTCTGCCTCCATGACTTCACACTTCTTTTTAAGGACATAGATATCATTCTGACTCTGAGTGATTTCCAGGCGTAACACTGCACAACTGTCGTCCACACGTCTGTTTATTTCAGCGACTGCTGCCTTGGCTAAAATCTCCATGATGGACACCATCTCAGTCTGAAAGCTGCAGTTCTCCATCTTGTTACGTGTTTTTCTCACAAAATAAATAATTGTGTGCGTTGACAAACCGGTCGATTGTACGATGAATCGTTATGAAACAAAAATACACCAAATTGGTATTGGTCAGGGGGGAAGGAACTGCGTACGTAGCGGTACAATGGAGCGGTAGGCGTTCAGACATATACCGAGGAAAGGAACTACAGACTACCCCCGCCCGACCCTTTCTGATGACGATGCCTTAATACCAAAAAGTCGCTAATACATCCGCAAGGCAAATTGTCACAGCTATCAGTTAGGACATTGACGGATCGAACCATAAATTAATTAAACCACTCGGTCGGCGGAAACAATGCCTTTCTGTCGGGCTTTCTGTTAGTAGCTACACAAGCAGAACTCATTGCCTGCAGCTCTCCAGACTGTGATCCCACAAATCCGATTCTAGATTAAAGGTGTAACATTATAACATTGACACTGAGCGTTGGAAACGGGAACTGCAGTCCAAATCTACATTTTTGGAGGGAGTTGTCTCAACACGCTGCCAATTTGCTTCGTACCTGACAATACCGGGGTACTCTGCTGGCATTGTTGTCAGGGGGATGCCAGTATTTCAAACTTATGTTTCGTTTATCTCTGTTGACATATCGTCATCATTTTATGATATAGTACAGTACATTTGTTACATAAAGTCTCCTTGAAAGTCTGATGACGGATGACCTCAGATCTGGATGAACAGATGAACAGAACACTTGATTTCAGGTCATATTTGCTTTGACTAATCTTGCTGTTGGAGGCGGGGATCCAAAGGCACATCATCAGCTAACACAACTCGGTCAGCAGCAGAAAACCTGTGGGTTTTCTGCTGAAACACAGCTGTCTGCAAGTGTTTCAACCCAACACCCTGACGGGCCACTGTAGAACAACGCTAATGAAAATCCCCTTCTGAAAACTTCATTCATTTGAGTAGAGCGAGATTCAATCTGTAGAAGTGAAGCAGGAAACAAGGCTCAACTCCACCCTGCAGGTTTTCGGCCCAAGCTCTGTGCTGTCTCCCCCCCCCCCCGCCCCCCACAGGTTCTGCTGTCACGCGATATTACCTCTAGGGCATCCGCTCTAGTGCATCAGGCCCGTAGACTTATTGTCAAATAAATCAAGAATACGTAGTCTAGGTTATAGAGTGTGATAGATTTTTTTTTGGAATTGAAAAAATTGATTTGCCATTTGCTGCTGTGAAAAGATGATATAAAATTAGATTAGATTAGATTGTGTTTGTACATTTCATGAAACCATTTAGTCATCTTATCTCGTGTTAGACATGAACACAACATCTACCAAAGTATGACACCTTCATGATCCTCAATCAACATACAATTTGAATCAATCAGTTTCCTTCCTTTCGAGTAAAATAAAGGGCCATAAAGTGGTAAGATATGAAAAATAGATTATATGTTGAAATGGGCTGGTTTGTAATAATGTGTACTGCATAGATAAAGACACAGAGAGAGACAGAGAGAGAGAGAGAGAGAGAGAGAGAGAGAGAGAGAGAGAGAGAGAGAGAGAGAGAGAGAGAGAGAGAGAGAGAGGCAAGTAGAGATACTCAGGAAGTCAACAGGGGAAGTAAAGCGGTTTCTTGCGTCACAGTTTTTTGTGTGTTGCTGCTGCCATTTGCGTGCTGTTGCAGTGTGAAGGTACATCAATGTTTGTCTTCCGATGATGCTTTCAACCGTTCTGCCTCTAAACTTCCACCAACGTTCACCGGGGACACAACAGGTGAGGATGGCCGAAATGGGGGGCAGGTAGAGTCAGGTGTGGCAGGAATGACACGAATACAGAGACGTGCCATAGTTGTCACTTTATGTGACTCCATTTCCGCTCGCTCAATACTGCAGACGCGATCACAGCTAGGCTCATGCTAGGCTTCCTGGATAGTCAAAAAGCCCAAAATGGCTGGTGGCCGGCTGTGAGGTAGACATCCGGCAGCATGATGGAGAGATGTAACCCCCATCAGCTAAGATCAGAGTTAAAGGTTTTTGAAGGGTTTTTGTTACACATACTTCTGCATAAAGCCCTGGGAGAAAAGGAAAACGTGACTGAATGGATACGAACTTGGTTACGCAGCCAAATAGGAGAACTTGTTATGGGTGTGGCCTGTCAATCCAAAATATAATGAAAGCTCACTTAGAAAGTTGAGTTTGCGTGTTCAGCCATTCCCTCCGTGCCGTGGAGTTTGCTTCATTTGCATGTAGATAAACAGTACAATATTTTTTTCAGCCCTGAGTTTACAGGTTGCACCTTCCCAGGGAACAGGTCGACGGCAGCCTTGACACGCTCATGTGACACAACTCATTAAACGGCGAAACATTGAAAAGTCTTTGTGTTTCGAGTTCGTCTTGTTGATGCACCGCAGCGCCGCGACAAGAAAAAACAGTCCGACTCCAGACGGATGTGAGACAGCCCCCCGCCGGGTTCACTTTAAAAACCCTCCGTCTCTGCTCAGACTCGAGTCAGGTGTCCAGGGGGCCGAAGCCACTCCCTCGCTCCTTCTCACCCGCAAACGGAGCACCGCGGCCTGGATGTGAGCAGAGCTGCGGTGGGGGAGGGACCAGGAAGACATGCGGAGAGTCCGGAGAAGAGTGGCCAATAAGGAGAAGGTGTTCGGCTGTGATCTGCAGGAACATCTGGCCACCTCCTCTCAAGAGAGTAAGCGGCTTTGAGCGGCCTTCTTTTCTGTTTGACTCCAATCCTCTCGTGTTCTGTTCTGTTATCCTCTGTAACCGGTCCACCCTTCTTTTCATTACATTTGAGATTTTGTTTTAATCAAGAGACAACGTGTTTTTTGCACACATTTGGATGTTTTGTTTTTGGGTCAGGCTAGACAGAGGAGGCAGGAAGTAATTTCTTTGGCACTTGAGATGAGCATGTTAACTATACACACAATAAGGATAAACAGAATAGAAAGGTTGCTCCATAGTATTCCCCGATCCATATACTCGACCCTCCTGATTAAGAATAAGCTTTCCATTTGATTCCCTTTTAGAGAGGAAAATTTCAAATGGTACATGTACCTTAAAACCTCAATGCCAACAAGCATTTTGTATCTGGAATGCTTATTTTGTCTTATCTCATCCTGATGATAGGTATGCAACAACAAGTTAAAAAAAAAGAACCCCTACCATAAATACATATTCCTATCTCGCAAGAACCAAAGCTAGATTGCAGCTCATAGTGAACTACAAAATGCACCAATATTTATTTTTAATGCAATCAGATATTGTATATCATGTCTTATTAATTTATATCATTTATCTTTGAGCCATGTTTGAGTTTCTAGTTGATGGACACAGTAGATGTTAGACAGGAAAATATGGTAGAGAGTGGGGAAGACATGCAGCAAATGATCATGGCCGGAATGCTGTATTTGAATTATATCTCTGCTCACTGTCATAAGGACTGGGCCTCAATGGCACACACTCTACCCAGTGAACGACCAGGGTGCTGCCTGTACTGCCTTGACTGTGGCTGAATGTCACCCGTCTGTCCGTCCGTCCACAGTTCCACATGTGTTGCGGATCTGCAGCGAGTTCATCGAGGAGAACGGGGTGGTCGACGGCATCTACCGGCTGTCCGGTGTCTCTTCCAACATACAGAAACTGAGGTTTGTGGCGCAAAACGTCGCCTGCGCGGCCCATCATATATATAGCGGCCACACTGCGGAGCGTACCGTATGTCGACGTGCTTTGGCCGCTTGACGTGAATGTGGCTACCGGGGTTCCCCAGGAGCGAGTTTGACAACGAAGCCAATCCGAACCTCCGCAAGGATGTGTACCTGCAGGACATCCACTGTGTCAGCTCCCTGTGCAAGGCCTACTTCCGGGAGCTGCCCAACCCACTGCTCACCTACAACCTCTATGACAAGTTTGCTGTGAGTGATCTATATACCGCCGTCGCGTCATCCGATATGGTTAACACAGCGTACAAGTGTACCGAAAGTGGGGGGAGGATGTAAATCGCATAACAACTACAAACTAAAGCATTTCTGCATAGGAGGCTGTGGCCGTCCAGCTGGAGGAAGAGAGACTGGTGAAGATCAGAGATGTGCTGAAGGAGCTGCCTACCCTTCATTTCAGGTACATACTGTATATGTAGTAGAGAGTGAGGATGTATGTAAATTGTAAAGGATGGGATGTTTTTAACTGTTTGAGCTCCATTTATGTTGATTTTTGTGTCTCCTCTGGAGGACCCTGGAGTTTCTCATGTACCACCTTGTGAGAATGGCGTCCCACTCCTCAGAGACCAACATGCACTCCAGGAACCTGGCCATCGTCTGGGCCCCCAATCTCCTCAGGTTCTTTTTCTTTACAGTGACTTGAACTTAATATTCGTATTAATGACACAGTCATGTAATGTGGGGGGGTGGGGGTGGGTTATGATGAAAGGAACCTCTGAGAGATCTGTATCGACGGCCCTGATCCCTTTGCTTTGATGACAGTGGAAAAAAACACACACACATGATTAAATTGTGGCTTCTGTGTGGGCGTCTGGGTTAACTCAAAAGTGGAACAAAAGTGGACTTGGAAAAAACAAAGGTCTTTGATCACAATGGGACTAACTCTGATTGACCATTTCTTGATCAAATGTGTGTGTGTGTGTGTGTGTTTGTGTGTTTGTGTGTGTGTGTGTGTGTGTTTGTGTGTGTGTGTGTGTGTGTGTGTGTGTGTGTTTGTGTGTGTGTGTGTGTGTGTGTGTGTGTGTGTGTGCGTGCGTGTTTGTGTGTGTGTGTCTGTGTGTGTGTGTGTGTGTGTGTGTGTGTGTGTGTGTGTGTGTCTGTGTGTGTGTGTGTGTGTGTGTGTGTGTGTGTGTGTGTGTGTGTGTGTGTGTGTGTGTGCGCGTGTGTGTCTGTGTGTGTGTGTCTGTGTGTGTGTGTGTGAAGGTCCAAGGACATCGAGGTGTCTGGGTTAAACGGTACGGCGGCCTTCATGGAAGTAAGGGTGCAGTCCATCGTGGTGGAGTTCATCCTCACACACGTCTCGCAGCTCTTCGGCCAGCCAGGTGAGTCCCCGGAGCACCAGCACGCCGACGCCACGCTGCCCGTCTGGCGGTCCCATCCGTCGGCCGCCAAAACCGCGCCATTTGGCGTTGTATTTAATGAACGCTAATTTTGAATCACCGAATGTATTGAGATGTGTATTGCCATGTTGGATGGTACAGTCGGACGCTACGCACCTGTTATGGACCAGCAAACCTTTGTATTCCATAGACAGTGTTAACCTTCCTTCTCATCTCACTTTGTGTGCTCCAGGTGTATCACAGGACAGACGGAAATCCTTGCCATCCCCGACTGTAATGCCCGGTCAGGACGAAACGGTCATCAGGGACCATCCCCCAAATATTGCCCACTACGGCAACATTAGCCCTGGAAACGGTCCGCTTCAAATGAGACCCTACCACGCTATTATTGAAGGCACCGACAAGTATGGAGAATTATCCTTGTGTATTCTATACGTACATTAATCTTAATCGCTACACTGTCTGGCCCTCTAGGAGATGAGGGTTATCTGCTCACTGACGCAACCTAGTGTTGGTGCTCATCATAGTTTGCATTTGGTAGCTATGATTCGAGTGTATGATGGTATTTTACAGCCTTAGTAAATGCCGGTGTGTGTGTGTGTGTTTGTGTGCGTGTGTGCGTGTGTGCGTGTGCGCGTGTGCGTGTGTGCGTGTGTGTGTGTGTGTGTGTGTGTGTGTGTGTGTGTGTGTGTGTTATCCAATTAGGAGGAAGGGGTCTCTGAAGGGCAGGAAATGGATGTCTATCTTCAACATCCAACGATTCCAAGAGCCGTGGCGAAGAAGCAAGAACTCACATAAAGGTCATTGAGACATTAAAGTCATTAAAGAGACAGTGCTGTCATTAAACACGCTGCAGTGGGGATTAGCACTGCAGGACAGCTGCTTTGACCACTGTAATCCTACTGTAATCCAATGTCGTTTCTGCTGTGTGTTTCTCTATCAGATAAAGACAGGGCCCAATTGAGGCCAGCCAGAAGTATGGATTGCCTCAGCATTCAACCTTTTAACAATGAAGGTACAGTTACCGGCACATTCTGTATCCGGTTACCCACCTTTAAACAGAATATGTAAATATGAGCGACAGTGACGTGGATTACAACATTGGGGCGAAATAAGACAAATTATCTAGACGGCCAGAGAGTGTGCAACATCCTCATTACATGATGTAGGTATTGCCTCACCGTATTATGTCAGCTCCCCATTTCCACACACCACAGTCAAAACCCTCGAAATAGGTATAATAAATATAATAAAATAGATAAATAAATACGACCAATATTGCAGGCGCATTCCTATGGGCTGGCACTGATGACGCGTATTTCACTCATGCATTTCTTTTGAAAAACGTTTGCAGTATCCAGGCACCCTGTCCAGCTCCCCTCCCCCGCGTCTCGATCGGGGGCCGCCCCCAGTCCCCTGGCCGGCGCGGAGGCTGGGACCCCCCCGGGGGCCGCGGGCAGCAGCGGCTACGCCGTCACCTACCGCAGGGGCACCGGCGTCCTGAGCGGCGGCGCGGGGACCCCGGGCACGTACAGCGCCCTGGACCCGGAGGGCGGCGCCGGGAGCGGGGAAGGCACGCCCCCGGCGAACACCGGCAGGTCCCCGGGCCAATCCTCGGCCCGGCTGGGCCGCCGCGCGGCCATGCACATCTCGGGGCCCCACCTGGTCACTGTGCCGCTCCACATCACCTCCAACCTGGCGCTGGGGGTGCTGCAAGGGGGCGGGGGGGACAGGGTGGTCCACTGCGTGCGGGACAGGGAGGGAGGCGAGCGGGTCGAGGGTAAAGCCAGGGGAGGTGGGCAGGTGGAGCGGAGGTACGAGAAGAAGGGGGAGGTCGACGAAAAGAGGAAGGAGCAAGATGAAGGGAGAGGAGGAGAGGTCGTAGAAGGAAGTGGAGGTGCAGGAGAAGAAGACATAGAAGAAGGAGCAGGCGGAGGAGAAGGAGGAGGAGGAGAAACAGTTGTCACAACAGAGACGTCGGTAGAGGACAAGGAAGATAAACAGAATAACATGGAAGAAGACAAGGAGAATTGGGAGACAGACATACAGAGCGGTGGGGAGGAGTTGGGAGAGAGTGAGGAGATTAGTGAGGATGAGGAGGTCACGGACAATGATCAGAGCAAGCCTGTGGAGAAAGTTGGAGATCAAGGCCCAGATGGAGAGCAGGGTGCTGAAATTGTGAACTCTGACCTGCACCATGTTTCTGAAGACAGCGAAAATGAATACATGGGTAAATGAGATGGATATTGAATGTCTTATGGTCAGAAAATTTACTTTGACATGAATTAGAAATTATTTGATGTTATTACAGCAGATCTACACTGAATTTGATCCCACATCTGCATCATTATCTTTAGGTGTTAGCAATTTTGCGTACAATAATGTAAATGTCTTTGTGACTTTCATCTCAGATATGAAGGGTGATGGGGTGCTGAAGGTTTACCGCAGTTTTGAGATGATGGGGGACAGAGCCCATCGTTCACCTGAACTGCCCGGTGTCCTAGACGTCCCTGGACTGGAAGGAGAGGACCATGAGCTCTCGGGTTATGTTCAGGATAACTTTGACTTCCTGGACCATATAGACTGCAGTGCCTCAAACCAGGTGTGTGTGTGTGTGTGTTTGCTATTGGTATTGCTATTGCTATTGTACAGCTACCTATAGCTGCTGCTGTAGGTTACTACAATCTCATTTTCTCCATAATCCTGGCACTTCAAACTCAGGTCACCTGAAACACAGGCCACAGCCGCCTGACCGCCTCTCTCAAACAACTCAAAAGAACAACATGCTTAAGTGATGATTTCAGTGAGCTATGGACAGTCTCTATTTAGGTTCATCATTAGTGGTTGTAAACAGCCTCATACAGTTCATACGTTATAAGCAGACAGGCTCCAGACGACCTGCTGCCCCCAACCAGGAAACTGAAACGGATGGATTGGCGAGGGGTTACTTACCACGTTCCTCTCTTCACCGTGTTCCCTTCCACCTTCAGGTGAACGAGTTCTCCGTGGAACCACCCGGCTACGAGGACGACGAGTACGAGGAGATGGAAGCGCGCGGGCTCGTTCTCTCCAGTTCCCCGCGGGCGCACGCGGACGCGCCACCGCCGGCGCACCTCCTGCACCGACGCTCCGAGCCCAACCCCGGACCGGGCCGCTCCGACCCACACCACCCGCCTTTGCAACGGCTCCACCACAGACAGACGAAGTCCCTCAGCCTGCCCTACATGAGCACGTACTACCGGCCGTCCGAGTACTCCTGCTCCTCCGCCTCCTCCTCCGGGGACGAAGGGGAGGGCTGCAACGCCGACGACGAGGACGACGATAGCATCGGCGGCGGCGGCGGCGGCGACGACGACGGCGATGACAACGAAGACGAGTGCATGTTCTACCAAAGCCTTCCCTCAGGTTACGCGCTCCACAATCTGACCCGGGCCGAGCCAGACGGCGGGTTCCCGTCTCCGCCGCCGGCTGCTCAATTTGTCGAGCTCCATGTTGACGAGCAGCCCGGCGCCGGCTCTGAGGCCGCCGTGGTACCCGTCGCCGTGGTCGTCGCAGGACCTCCGGGGAACGGCGAGACACAGAAAATGGAATGTGAGCACGCGGTGAAGAACCGAGCGGAGGAGCAAAGGGAGGTTGAAATTGAGAGCTGTGAAGGAAACAAAGCACAACCTGAAACGCTGAATCAAAGGTAAGATTAAGTGATAGATATGTAGCCTGTAAAATGATAGTACATACGTAGAGTATATCCATTTCATCACAACATTCTGCTCAGTAACAATATAACCCTTATTGAAGTAAAAAGCATAACATGGAACATTTGTAAACGATGCAAATAAATTAGTCAGTTTGTTTTTGTCTTTGTTTTGTTTTTGTCTCACATGTCTCATTTGGCTTGTCTCCCTAATCATCCTCTCCCATTTACAGAGTAGAGACAGGAGACCTCCACCTTGTGGTCCATACCAGTCCAGCTGCTGGTGGATCAGACCCCCTGTCTCTCATACCAGAGCCTGAAAAGGCTATGGATTGCTCACTGCAAACCCAAGTCCTCACAGGCACCGAAGCTACGGCTGAGGTTCGAGTCGAAGAGAATGACATTTCGCTTTGGTGTGTGAAAAACTCTGGGATTGGTCCACCTGAGGTGACAACACCTCCATCTCCTCAGATAGAGACTTGGGCCTTACCAGGTGGAATCCTTGATGTGTCTGCAGAGTTTTGTGAAGATCTGCCTGATCCCCCGTCAGATGGTTGGGAAGATGACGGAATGAACAGTGTTGAAGGAAATGGGAGTCAAGGGACAAGTGACTTAGTTGAAGAGATGGGTGCAGGAGCTCCGGATGGAGAGCCCAAGAGAGTGCAGGGTTACAAGAGCAATGTACAAATGCCAGAGGCTGACATCTGCATGCTAGACCCCAAGGGAGAAGATGTTCTGGGTGAAATGGTACAACGGCAGTCTCAGCCCATTGAGAGGCCAGATGGTTCATCAGAAGAAATAGGAATGATACCAAGAGATGGAGAACAGCCGTCTGGAGAAGGGGAAACAGAGCTTCAGGTTGTGGAACTTCTTGATGTTCATGATTTGGAGGAACGAGTGAGAGGAAATAAAGAGGAAACAATTGTCCAGAAAGATGAAGCTGGAATCACAGAAAAGCCAATTGGGAGTTCTGGGGAAGTTTTTGACCAACAAGTCAGCAAAGACCCAAGGAAAAATGAAGATCTAGCGCCAGTAGAAAGTGATTCAACAGTTGAAAGCGTACCAGATGACGGGCATGACAGAAGAGATGGTAAAAATCAAGAAGAACAACAGAAGATGTCTGTTTGTGGAGACAGTAAAATTATTGAGGCCTTTGGCCTCCAAACAGAGGCTCCAGAAAAAGAGAGAAAGGACGAAGGCAGCACCAGAGAGCCTTCTCAACCACCAGTGAGCATGAACAGAAAAGCCGACAGAACAAATACAAGTCAAGGAGACGCGGCAGAGTCAAAGCACGACGTGTTAAAGGGGCGTGTGGAAAGTCACCTCGCAGTGGGGTCCGAGAAAGGTGTCGGTAGAAAGCTTGTCATTTCTCACCAATCCCCTGCTAAAGTTTACCAAGTCCGGTCTGTGCCTATCGTGCCACCAAAGCCCCAGCACTGCAGGCTAACAGCCCTGAACCTCCGGCAGCAGCAAGAGCAGCAGCAGCAACAGCAGCAACAGCAGCAGCAAAGTGAGGGCAGAGTCCTAGACAGAGAGCGGGAATGGAAAAAAGAGACCCCGCAAGATTACATTTTTGTTGGGGAGGTGGAAGCAGCAGGAGAGGGCGTGGATGAGAAACGAGGGGAGGTAAAGCACAGGAAGGGGCCAACCGTAGCGGAGAGGCAAAGGAGGAGTAGGGACTGGGAGGACATCACAGTGAAGGACGCCAGCGCTAAAAACAATCCCCATAGTATGTGTTTTGATGAGGCGGTCGCCAAAGCAACCATGCGGCGAGAAAGGGAGAGAGAGAGCGGTGACAGAGACAGGCAGAGGGATTGGGTATATGAATGAATCGCTGTATATTGCATGGAACAATCTGTACCACTTTTTTCTTTTTTTTTCACGTTACTTTAAGTAACTTTTCTTTTAACTTTAAACTCTTTTTCTATGATATGATCATACATATAGGTCATGTGTGTGTGTGAGTGTGTGCGTGTGTGTGTGTGTGTGTGTGTGTGTGTGTGTGTGTGTGTGTGTGTGTGTGTGTGTGTGTGTGTGTGTGTGTGTGGCCATGCAAACGGCTGCTACATACTAATCCATTTCGAAAGAATTAAGTATTAGAGATTTTAACAGAAACCCATATTCTGACCTCAAGTATTTTGAATTAGGCTAATTTAATGTAATTAATGTTTTTATATCCTGTCAAATCAGTAAGTAATGTTTTTTTCAAATAAAATTGCAATCTTGCAACCATTTCTCTGTCACCTTTATTATGAGCATTACGGTCGCCTCCTACACAATATCCGTCCTTCATTTTCCCGGACGTCAACAAAATAAGGCAAACAGTGCCAGGCAGTACATGTACATTTATGTTTTTAATCGACAAGTGCTTGTTTGACGTTTCAATTCGTAGACACGATGTCTTCACCTTCACCTTTTAGCGTACAAATGTCGGCAATCATGGATGTTCTGTCAAAGGCGGCGGTAGCCGAAATAACCAAGCTGGTTGAGGATGAGGCTGTCATACTACGACTTGAAATGAGTCGGAGAGACAGCGAAATACTGGAACTCAAAAGAAGTTTGAGACAAATGGAAGTCGATCTCTTCAAAGCGCAAGAATCTATCGCTAAAGCAGAAGTTACAAGGTGTGCAGAAGACATCAACGCGTTTGCAGTGTTCGGTCTTCAAGTTAGGGACAGAGGTAAGCAATGTTCCCACCGCACAACATCCTTACTGCTCGTCCAGTTCTGCGCTCCTAAAGCCACATCTCCATCATCACAAAGTAAGACAAACCCTAAGCTGGCCCTTAGGCAAATGTCAATAAAAGAGTCCAGCTGATTTATTCATGCACGACAAGCATCCTGTTTCCTAAACTGCGAGGCAAGGAACCAGTCTAGCCTCTCATAGCCCAGAGGATAAGGGTAAACCTCATTTGTTGTGTTTGTTTTGCAGCTGAACACGATTTTCATATGCCCCACGGAACAGGGGACCACATCCACGAGCAGATAGACCCGAGAGTGAAGGTCAAGTCTGAGCCGGTGGACGAAAGGGATCAACCTTCACTAATGAACACAACCAACACAGACATAGCAGAGATTGATAAGTTGGCTTTTAACCCTGAAGAGGACATTGTCTCTTCGTGGCCGTCCAGTACCGCTTTTGAGGACGTGTCTGTGGAACAAACCCATCCTTCAGATCCGGCTCAACACGGAACAACGGCCAACTGGAATGCCGCGGGAGGACCCAAGGGTTCCGGTGCGTCGCTGATGAAGGAAGTGACCCAGGTGCAACCGATGTGCACAGGAAGTACAATTTTGCAGTCGAACCCCACGACAGAATTCTCCTATCTGTCCGGTGAGAGCGAGGGCGAATCCCTGCAGTGTCGGCGTCTCATGCAGGCGGGACTGTCGCAGGCAGACCTCCAGCGGTGGACTTCCGTCGGCAACATGTTTGGTGATAACGTCCCTGGCAGGAAGCCAACCAAGGGGGTGAAGGTGGCGAAGGGCTGGCGGGCCAACCAAAAAGTCCCGCAGTCCGGCCACGGCCATTTTCTCCACAGGACTCAAAAGCCCTACAAGTGTCAGGAGTGCGGCAAGTCCTTCACGCAGAAAACCCGGCTGAACTCCCACCAGAGTGTGCACACGGGGGAGCGACCCTACAGCTGCCAGATCTGCGGCAAGCTGTTCTCGCGCCAGGACAACTGTGTGCGCCACGAGCGCTTCCACAGCGGCGTCAAGCCCTACAGGTGCGAAACGTGCGGCAAATGCTTCACCGCCCTGAGTAATGTCAAAATACACCAGGAGATCCACAGGCGAGGGCAGTGATGACGACGGCGTAATACCCCGCCATTGCTTTTGCTGACACTGTATATGATTCAGTCTGGCATTTTGAGTCTGGCGTTGTGAGGAGCATCTGACCACCTGAACATTGTCTGAACCCGACACTTTGTCTGTCTTTGTGCTGTTTGTCAGTTTTGATTACTTCCCTCTGTACTTTGCACCCTGTTTTGAAGTGGACTTTCACATGACCAACCTTTTGCAGACCTGCCAACCTTGAAGACATTTTGAGTACACACATGCCCCCCCCCCCAACATCCCCTGGGCCCCCCACGCGCACCCGACAAATACCTAACAGTGAAGTGTCTCAGGGCCAATCCACATGGAGACGATTTTCGAGTGAAACCGCAAAGGTCTTGTGCGTTTAGGCCGACTGTAACGATGGATCCGACGTTTTTGGGTGCCTGAAAACGCACTTTTTTGAAACCAGGTCCCAGGGTGGAAAGGTCAAAAACGTTCCAGGTTTTGGATTTGTGAGAACACTTGAAACGCAAACGATGATGTCATCACCCCTCGACCCGCCCCTCTAGCTTTTGACCTCTTAAGACCGCGAGGTCTCATAAGAAGAACAACAACAACCCACAATGGCGGAATACAGCCTAACGATGATGCTGACGGTGCTGCAGCAGATAATGACCGTTATTAACACGCTAGGGGGACATATATAACAGCAAAACCGATATATATTACAGCAAATCTGGTGGGTGGGCAGCGGTGGAGCGTACATTGGCGGTGGGCTGTCGGGTGGGTGTGCACGGGGGGGGGCAACTCTGTTGGGGGGGGCATGTGTGTATGTGTACGCATACATTTTTCCAAGGTTGGCAGGTCTGGTTTTGTAACATTTTACATGTGCGCCCTTGTAAGTGGTAACCCAATCATGAGCGATTTGTGACAAACATTTCCCTAATGTGTAACACCCCACTCCGAGCATTGCATCGCTTACTTGTGAGAGTGCACTGTAACAGGACACTGATGTAAAGTGTGACCCCCTTTTTTTATTTTCATACAACACTGCTTTGGTTCTGACTGAACGGGGAGTGTGACAGGACCCTTGTGGGTCGATGCGTTGTTCAGAGTTTTGAAGATACCAATGAATTGTATGTTAACCTCTTGTTTGGCCTAATGTATTGCAGTTTTTCTACCAGTAAGCAGTTTTTAACCACATAAAGTTTTTGTGACAGTGTTCAAGCGACTGTTGCCGCTTTTTGGGTGTAGTTGGCGTTGTGACAAAGGTAGCCTACAGAAAGTTTTGGTAAACAAAAGGTAGGTAAGACAAGTCAATACAATAACGTAAAGTCATTATGAATGTTGTGATTTGTTTTTGGGTGAGTGTGTACTACAAATTGCTTCTTATGGTGCAACAGTGCAAAAGTGAAATAATTACACAGTACTAAATATGACCTGAAAATCAGTTTATCCTGAAGATAGATTACCTAAATGTAGCAATTCAGTTTTCCATATTTTCTGAAGAATAGTGGTGAAACATTTGAACGTAGGGTGACCACAACTAAAATCACGTGTTCTATGCAGTTTTGCACACACTTGTGAAAAGCCATGTGTACTTACGCCATCAACACGACTATTGTTTTACCAGTGATCGGATAATGCCTGGTTAGAATATGTCATGTGCTGTATCAGAGGTGAGTTGAGTACGGCCTGAGACGGGGTTATATACAACAAAGACACCAAGTGTGATTGGGAAGTCATTCACAAATGAGCCTTTTCAGGCATTGCCTGGGATGGGAAGCCAGCTAGGTTAGCTGCTTTACCTAGCTGTCAATATAATGCACATTAAACCCGAGGGAACTTAGACCAGCCAAAGTGAGCTATATTTTGAAAGTTTTCAACAGAAAACATCCCAGGCCTCCCATCAAAGCCACTCCTACAAAACACATTGCTAGTTTTAGCAATAGGTCTGCCTCTGGCCTTATGAGCCCTGCATAGAAGACTCCGGTCATGCGCAATGAGTGCACAAGCGGAGTGCCAGGTAGGTAGGTAGACAGGTAGGCCAACGAATAATTTCCTTCCGGCTGAATAACATGTTTGCAGGGGCTTGTTACAGGCCTGCGACCGCCACAGATACATTTTATTGTATTGCTGTTACGACATAAAGACATCATTAAAAAACATGCACAATATATTGTAATTTAAGTTCACAGTAGGATATTACTTTGCTGCGGGTTTTCTACAGTATTTAAGGTAATCACGTCATATCCGTAGGACGGAGGAACGCCTCGCCTGTTCGTCCATGATTCCTCAATGTATATATTAGCATGTAGCAGCACATACTCTACGACAAAAGAGATCATAACGTTGTGTCATTTCGTTTTGTAAATGGGCTGCCTTGCGTTGATCAGTACAAGCTGCAAGCCTGCTCAAGGTAGCCTAGCGCTTTAAAGCCCACCTCTCGACGTATCCTTTAATACGTGTACTATGTCGAGTGTCCTCAATATACGAGCTCAGATTTCCTCGGTTGTCGATGCACTGTCCAAAGCTGCGGTTGCAGAAATCGCCAAAGTTGTCGAAGATGGCATGGTGGTGTGGCGCATGGAAATATGTCAACGTGATAACGAGATCCTGAAGCTCAAAGATAACATCAACATCCTGAGCAATGAATTGAAAGCAGCGACCGGGGGTCAAGCTGGAGGGGCGATCACTGCTGATGATGACCGACACGGTAGGGCTTACGATCCGATAGCGATTAACTCCAGACAATGAGTCTGCTTTGGGTGAATTCTGACGCTGACAAGTAAAATGGCTTTGTGTAGTCTATGATTACATTTGCAAGCTATCTTGGATTGATGTTTTCCAATCTGAGAGGCTAGACATTGACTTCTTGGTTCTCAAGGAATGCATACCTGGTAAACTAGTGCAATAATAAAGTGGTATGCAGGTAATCGTAATTACTAAATAGTCTGGCAGATGAATTAATTGGACAATGAACCCTTTTCACATGTTGCCTCATCGTAGGACAGGTGTTGCTCATAGCCCTAATGGGTCTGCTCCTTTTATGTACCAGGGCACTGGGGGAAAGCCTTGTACCCGTTGCCTGGTACATAAAAGGCGCAGACCCATAATTTGGTTTATGACACGCGGTTGTATTTGTAATTCCTCTTTTCCCCCCTACAGATACCAACAATGCCTCCAATGAAAATATGCCTGACAAGGACTCACGCAGAGTGTCCACACCTGAGATACAAGTCAAGATGGAGCCCGCGGAGCAGGAGGTCACCCAGGCCAGAGACAGCCTGTCCCAGCAGGGCGCCGTACAGGCGCACTTCGAAAGGGAATCCGGAACATGGAGAGCCAGC
This sequence comes from Urophycis tenuis, assembly GCA_036785325.1. NCBI lineage: Eukaryota > Metazoa > Chordata > Actinopteri > Gadiformes > Phycidae > Urophycis > Urophycis tenuis. The sequence goes on along the minus strand of JAXIVH010000007.1, from coordinate 4,096,114 downwards.
TCCATGTACAACGCGGCTGGACTCGGCCCTCCTGACTATTTGGGTTTAGCGGAAGCCCCGCAGACGGGTCCCTCCTTGCCGACGGGGGTCAGCAGCAACCCTGGCGGCGGTGGCGGTGGTGGCGGTGGCGTGGGCCCGGTGGCCATTCAGCAAAGTCCAGCGGCGCGTGAGCAGCTGGGCTTTAGCTATTACCGTAACACTTACAACCCGGTGCGATGGAGGAACATCAAGAGCTTGATGTTCAAGAGGGGCTTCGCGTGTCTGTACTGCGGCAAGAACTTCACGCGGCGAGCCCACCTCGAGAGGCACAAACTGATCCATACCGGCGAGAAACCCTACGTCTGTGAGCTATGCGGTAGGCGATTCAATCAGAAGAGCAGCGTCAAGGAACATATGAAGATACACCAAAAGGGTATGTTTAGGTGGCGCGGAAGTGCACAGTCTGAGACCTGTTTGGTGATTGACATGCCTTTTTTTTTTCTTTTTTTTAATGAACGAATACCCTTTTTACGACTAAATACTTTGATGTGCTCTCGTCTAGAGTGCTCCGCGTGTCAATTGTCACGTAATGTTGTATTGTGATATAGTAATTGTTGGAGGTTGATTCTAGAGATACCCTAATGAATATGGTACATGTACAGGTCTTCAGCCAAAACCAGAAATACAAGGTGCAGCAGAACGGCAACAGGGCCCCGAAGAGACATTTGGTACAGACACCCCTCAGATTGAAAACGGGGACCAGTCTACTACAGTTAAGGACGAGTTGCCGAAAGAAGAACCCCAACCCGCCCCGGATGTTCTGGTGAAGTCAGAACCGGAAGTGAAGGCAGCGACGCAACCCCCGAACCCGTGTCCCGTCGGAAGTCAACCGGCCAGGGAGGCGGCGGGCGGCCCCGGCGAAGACCCCAGGGTCTTTGACCGAGTCGGAGAGCTGTGGATGTCGGGGCCCCACGTGAAAAAGAATCCAGGAGCGAGCGTCAACGGCATCATGGGGAAGAACATGCCCCCCGCGCCGGGACACGGCCCTTTGCACGCCGCGATGCGGGAGCCCTTGCGGCCCTTTCACGTGTCCGCGAAGCCGCACAGAAGTGCCGGTGACCACGCGACCTCCCTGACGCGATACTCGTCCCTGGAGTCCGTCAGCGAGATGGCCATGTCCGCCGGCTTCAACCGCATGCCGTGGCAGCCCCACTGGGCCTGGAGGAACCCCTCCTTTGAGCCGGAGAGGCCCAAGAAATGCTTTGTCTGCCACTTCTGTTGCAAGGTGTTCGAGCGCAGCGGGCACCTGGAGAGGCACGTGAGGATCCACACGGGCGAGAAGCCGTACGGCTGCCAGACTTGCGGCAGGTTCTTCAATCAGAAAGGCAGCCTGAAGCTCCACTTGAAGACCCACAGAACTGGTAAGGGTGTGTGTGGGTGTGGCATGAGTTCATAGTTAATTAATGTTAAAAACAAACTTACATTTACGTAAATTTACATTTACAAATTGACAATTATCAAATCTAAAAACAGTACAGGAACATGCATTTGGCCTTTTTAATACACCAACCCCCCCCCAAAAAAACTGCATGAATAATTGATAAAATGATGAATGATGATTTAACTTTTAAAGTTTATTGAAATGTTTTTTTTTTCTTTTTTCATCTGTAAAGAACAGAGCATAGAGATGCTGGAGGCCCAGCAACAGGAGAACATCACCCGCCCCCCCATGGCCCTCGGCACATCCTCATCCATGGCCGCACTGCCGGCCCCCCCGGGGGAACGGCTCCCCGAGCCCACCGCGTACGACGTGGGGCGCGGCGAGCAGGCGGTCGCCGTGAAGCTGGAGCCCGGCACCGACTACGCCCTGCCGACGGGCGGCGGCGGCGGCGGCGGTGACGCCGCGCACTGCATGGCGGACGACGCCAACTTCCTCTGGACCTCCATCATCGAGGACGGCGGCCGCAGCAGCCTGTCGCCGCTGGCGTCGACGTACGGCGCGCACGGCGCCGTGTCGCACATGGTGAAGGACTGGCTGGGCCCCGGCGGCGGCGGCGGCGGGCTGGCCGGCGAGCCCCCCGGCGCCCACGGCTCCCCGCCGGACAAGGACGCGCCCCCGGCGAAGGGCAAGGAGGAGGTGGACATGATGATGCTGCAGGAGCAGTTCACGGTGATGGACCCGTCCCAGGAGGGGGCGTCGCCCTTCGAGGTGCCCGACCTGAGCAGCCTCGGGGAGGGCTGCAGCACGGACGTCGACAAGCAGAACGGCTTCATTTGTTTGACTTGCGGGACAAGCTACGAATGTTGGGGTGACTTTGAGAGCCACCAGTGCAAGGACACCAGTTAGTCGTTGCATTCGGGTTGCTCCGACATTTTTTTTTTTTTCTATTTAAAAGGAAACTAGGTGGGATAGTTTGAAAATATTTTGTTTTGTCGCATATTCAGTGCTTTGCGGTGCTGTGTACAATTTCAATTTGAATTGATCGGGTGTGTTTTCATTTTCTTCGGCAAAGAATTGTGACGCAGGCCCTTCTGGAAATCATGTGAACCAGTGTCGCGTTCGACATCATGTTACATGCGACTTTTGCGTGTGTATGTACCGCGTGGTAGGGTGTTTAAACTGCACCCGCCTTGTGTTCTAGCAGTTTTCTACCGTATTTGCATGAAGTTGTTACAAAAGAAGGCAACAGTCTTTCCAAGTGGTTGGTCCAAAGTTCCTGTGATGATGTGTAGCTGTCAGAAGGTAGCTTAGACAAATCAAACAGTTTGCAGATTTAATGTGCTGTCACATTTCCTGGGATGTCGTAACGGTTTTAAAGCTCTTTGAAGTTTTGACCTGTTTTCTAAACCACACTTGAAATTCCATTATTTAAGATTAAAAAAAGGACATGATAAATAGGTTATTTTGTCAATCACTTTGTGTTGTGTTTTGCTGTCTTGTGCGATGTTTCTCAATACCGGGGATCCATGTTGCATTTCCCTCTGAATGACCCATATTTCTCCCAAATTGAACCACTCACATGTCTGGAATGATGACTATAGGCATGAAACTATTCAACCGAGAGTCTTGAGATGCTCACATGATGAATGCAATGCCTAGCTTCAGCAGCAATTATGGGTTAGGCTTCATTTCATCAAGTTGTATACCTCACAACAAAAGGTGCCTCTGAGATTAACATGAATTAACGTATTGCATACGCAGAAAGGAATGGAAGCAAAGCAGCAACAATGTTGTTACTTTGATTGTCTTCTCAGTTGGTGTTTCACATTACAGAAGATAAAAAATGATTGATCCCCAAACTGTAGGTGTCTGCATTCTCTTTAATTTTTAAGTAATTTTAAGTCTGCAATTTTTAATAGGTAGGCCTACTGCAACTAAAAGGATAACGGGGCAATCACAGAACCCCTAAGGTTGTTCAGTTGTTTGTGTTTCTATGCATGTCTTAATTTTCACTGGATGCCAAAGTGCTTTTGCCCTCTTTTGCTTTGCAAGCCATTGGTAATGGTTATCATCGGAGGAGTTGTGAAGTCTCATGTCGGTTGAGCGCAGAGGTGTGTCGTGCAGTTGAAACACAGGTTGCAAGCGATAGATGGAGCCAAGAATCACCTAAACTCACCGGCCACAGTATTCTAGTTTTTACGGTAAATTGTTCCGCCACGCGAAACAAAGGTTCCGGGTTACTACAGTCAAGGATGTATTTTTCCTGCCTCGATTGTTATTGCAGTTTAGAACAAGTATTTGCATTATGATATGTTAGAAATCCACCTAGTATACATATATTTTTAAAGTAACATGGCGACGTGCATTCCTTTTCAAACCCAGCTTACCTCAATCATGGAGGTGTTGGTGAAAACAGCTGTGTCAGAAATTTCTAAACTTGTCGATGATAAATGCGGCTCGTTGCATCTTGAAATATCACGAACACAGAGCGAGAATGAGATCCTGAAAAGAAAATTACTAGTCATGGAAAACAAAAACGCACAAATGCATCGGGGATTCGGTAAGTAGTCGGCGCTTGTATGTGTAAGCGTTACACAGTAGCACACATTCGTATGCTTATAAAGTGATACTTTATCTCCAGTATTTAATTGGACATGGCATTAAGTGTGCATATGCATCGTTGTTTATCAGTGATTCTTGCTCGCTGGGAATGAAACAAGTTACCACGCAGTTGCTTAACAACTTGCTTACTAACGTGGATCCACCTTTGTTGTCTTGTTGGTGCCCATCAGAGAGCTACATTGACAGCGGGACAGATGCTGGGAGCAGCTGTCCGCACCCCGACGGAAATATCAAGGTATTTTTCGCATTGTTATGAATCCCTCATTTGTATAATGGAACGCACATTCAATTCATCAAACGCAAGGCTAAATTTAACCCGGTGATTTTTTTTGTAGTATGCCAACGCTGATCAGGATACTGCAGCCTTTACCATTAAAGAGGAGACTCCAGATGAAGCAGTTTGGAGAAGAAGATCTTCAGAATCTATAGGTGGGTCCAAAGGAATGTGGGCCAGCCAGTGGTTGGTTGAATGCATTGACGGCTGCTTCATTCACCTCCACCCTAATGTGTTGTTTTTAAGGGCATGCCATGCAATACTCGAACACTGAGGCGCACCTGCTGGAAGAGCCCAGGCAACTGTCCAATGCAGAGTTCACCAATGAAGGCACACCCAATCACTTCGCCGTTTCGCACAATCCCCGACTGCACGGCGAGGAGACCAATGACCTGCAGCTGACCATCAAAATGGAGAAGGAGGAGGGTCACTCCGCGCCGAGTCGGGACCGATGTCAGCACGGCACCGGCAAACAGAATCAGCTCCCCGGGGACTTCTCATTGGACGACCGAGAGAACCAGCTCTGGTCGTCCATCATCGAAGGGAACGACATCGACGCCGGCTTCCTGGACTTCTCCAGCGTGGTGGAGGAGTACTCCAACACGTTCCCCAGCCACCCGGACACGCACGCCTTCCCCGGCGGCCACTGCAAGTCGGGCGCCGCGGCCCCGGCGGCCCCCAAGCCGCCCTGCAAGACCCCCTATGGCGGCGAGTACCCCAAGGACGCGCCCCCGCCCCAAGCCTCCACCTTCCAGTCGTCCAGATCGCCCCCCGACGCGCACGGCCCGCGCGACGACAGACAGAACGACCACGGCGCCTACCCGCCCCGAAACCCCCAGGCCCACCCGCTTCACGAACACCCCGAGCGGGACGCCGCCGCCGCTGCCGCCGCCGCCGTCTCCAACGCCGCCTCCGACCGGCCGGCTTTCTCGCCGGACGGCTTCCCCCCTGCCCCCCACCCCCACCACCACCACCACCACCACCACCCCTCCGCCGCCTCCCCCCCCCCAGCCCCGCACCACCACCACCACCACAGACCCTCCCTGGGGGCGGCGGGCGGGGGCTCCGCGGCGACGCGGGGCTACATCTGCTCGCTGTGCGGCAAGGCGTTTGCGCGCCTGCACCAGTTCAAGCTGCACCAGCAGAGCCACAAGAGGCGGCGGGCGTTCTGGTGCGGCGTGTGCGGCAAGAGCTTCCAGTGCTCGTCGCACCTCAACATCCACCACCGCACGCACACGGGCGAGAAGCCGTACGGCTGCGGCCAGTGCGGCAAGCGCTTCACGCAGCAGAGCAGCCTGCGCGTGCACCAGCGCACGCACAGCGGCGAGCGGCCGTACAGCTGCACGCAGTGCGGCAAGACCTTCATCCTGCTGCACCACCTGAAGAGGCACAGGATCATCCACGCCTACAGCTGAGCATGCACGCATGCACGCACACACACGGCCACACACATACACGCACAGACATACACGCACATACACACACACACACACACACACCAGGACTGGGTGGAGGCAGTGTGGTGGGGGAGCAGGGGTATGGCAACCGCAACAGTATGACCGTGAATCGAAATCGCTCACTCGTTCCCTGATCCCTACGAGGTGAACACTATGTAGTATCGGTCACGTAAATCCTAACGTGAATACAATAATAAAAATAAAAAAAACCCACATGATGAAAATGAGAACCGCTGTGCATCATGGGACATGGATGCATGGGCTTAGTGTACCCTCAGTTGTGGTGCATTATGGGTATGTTGTCAAGACACTACGAGACTTCGAACAGCACTACAAACCCCGAACAGTGAGCGAACGAGCAAGCAATTTCCTGCACGTCTTGTATTGGTGTGGTGTGATGACATCATGGGCTGATGTAATGTCCTGATGCCACAACATGTGACCATATTTCACTCTAAACCACTCTAAAGAGATTTTAGTTTTTTATTTGTTATTTATTTCGCGAAATATGCTATTGCCATTCCATTTTTCTTTTGAAAGGTATAATAATTACATTTCACAGAGGCAAATAGTCGTTCCTTAAAACACCAGACTATGATATACGTATGTGTCAGCAGCCCCTGTTCTGACCTGAAGCTCTGCATGTTCCATGTTAAAAACAAAGCTTAAGATTATCCCAAAGTTTATCTAACAAAGGTTGAAATTAAAAAAAGAACAAACAAATGTGTTTCTTTTTAAAGGACATTGCTTTATGCAAGCCTTTTTTTTTTTAAAACTGATATTTAAGTTCTGATGTTTGCTGTCCATTTGCACACAGATGTGCATGTATCGTAAACACTTCCAGCTGAAACCCCCTTACAGAATCCACATAAAGTTGTATTCCTATGATCACAGGTAGCAAATAACTTATTAAACATCCTAAACCCAAAGCTTGTTTACAAAAGCGAGAAATGTGTCCTTTGACTTGTCTACTGTCTGTAGATTGATAACTTTCCCCTATGGCTTGAGAAAGCAAAGTGTATCCAGGCCCTTTGCATCTGATGTCACCGATGTGCACCATTGTGTGGCCATTTTGGAGTCTTAAGGTGTATGGAATGGCTGCGTTCCAATTCTCTTATCTATCCTGATTCCGCTCACACTTCCTGCTGAGCTCTGGGTGTTTTGCGTCCGAATAAGCTGTTAACGCGTCACACGTGGGATTTTCTACGATGGCCTAAGAGTTGTGATTCGTCAGACCGCTTTCAGATCGCTCGGCTGTCCCAATCACTCCCAATTTCACGTTGCTCCTTTATCGTGCTACAGCTGGGGTAGGAAAGTTTTGGATCCAATGTGAAGGCTTCTCTGGTTCTACCAAGGACAGATCACGATATTTAGACATTTGTTTTATATTTGATGTTATTTATGTTATTTATTCTCTGGAGAGACCATGCAGGGTGAGCTTCGATGAGTGTTTTGTCAGTGGCAAGTTACATTATATGTTAGTTACATGGAACCCAGCAGGAAAGGCAAATGGAGTGTGAGGCTAATGGCAATTCCTGTGTGGTGTAGGTTCTCTAGCCACATCTGAGATCATTTACAGCTAGTCCGTGGCTTTCGCCTGACCCCTGCAACTATCTACACAAATCTTCTTTTCTGCATGAATCAGTTGATCTGAATTGATGACCGTCCTTAACAACAAGGATTCAGGTGGACATCCCCCCCCCCCCCCCCTCAATGTAAATACATACATTGTTTTACATAGAAAATGTATAACCTGTACATTGTATTGGGAGTGTGAAAATCAGTTATTTACCACGGACACATTATGCATATCCGTGGCTTAAATATATCAAGACACAAGATTGTTTACCCCCTAATAAAATGAATGAATGTCGAACATTTCCGTACCCTGTGACAGTGGTCTGCCACAGCAGCAGGGGGCAGCAAAACCACCCTCGATAACAGCGTTGAATCCACCAGCGTTGTGCTCTGAATGAAGCGCCACGGGGACCGCCTGACTTAAGGGCAAACACACCGTTTGATTTTTTTTGGTTTATTTGTCCTCGGCCATGCGCCTGTGTCGAGCATCGTGATCAACCAGCAAAGAATTCAAGTATTTGTATAGAAGCAGTGTTCACACGGCAACCGGCAACGCATGCCGTCTCATGCGTTGTGCTTGCTGTCTCACGTGCTTTACTTCATGTTCGAGAGACCGGCAATTTGAGTTTGCGGCCATCGAAAGTTGAAAATGTATCAGTTTAGTAGTAGTCCTACCTACTTTACACACACACACACACACACACACACACACACACACACACACACACACACACACACACACACACACACACACACACACACACACACACACACACACACACACAGCTTGCGTCACAGAGAAGCAACCGTCTACAGAACATCCGACACAGGTCTAAACTTCTACATCTCGAGCTACACTGTCCCCCCTCGTGCTACACTGTATTTACTAATATTATTCACACAGATGTACCAAATAAGTATAGACAAACAGCTCTACAACATTGCAGCAAAATCCTTTGTGTGTGGCCTGTGCCCTATGTAACTGCCGCTCCCAAGTGTCACTGCAGTTTGTCTTACAGGTTTCTCTTCAAATATATCTCCATATTTTTTGGAACTCTCATCATTTATCGACCTGGCCTCGGCTATATCTACAATCAGACCACTGGAACGACAGGAGCAACTTGTAGTGTTGCTGAGTAACCACACACAACCCAGCCGCTGGAATGTGCGGAACACACCTGGAAGGCCTTTGCTTCTGTCTGTCTGTCTGTCTGTCTGTCTGTCTGGAAGCAAAGGCCTTTGACTGTCAAAGCACACACACTAAGCCATAAGCTACCCTGACAAGTAAGCACTGTCCCCCTCGTGCTACATCAAACACTACCCCGTACTGTTTAAAACCAACTTAAAACACCGCTGAGGAAGCCGCCACCGGACGTAAAAGTTGAGTTAGACGTTCACTGACACTTTACAGCTTATAAACCCCCCCCCCCCCCCCCCCACCACCTGGCCTTGTATGGCGAAGGCATGGGAACACTGTTCCGTCCCACCAGAAAGGTATTTGGCTTGGGGGCACCGGATGGGGAAACCTTACGGTTGCAGCAGCCAATCATTTTGGGTGAGGAACAGGGCGATGGCGACAGCACGAAGGGGGTTGGGTAGGGTATGTGTGTGTGTGTGTGTGTGTGTGTGTGGGGGGGGGGGGGGGGGGGGGGGTCAGGTTAGAGAGGGGTGAAGAAAAACCTTGTTCATGGGAAGAAGTGAACAGTATGCAGCCTGGGGCATTTGTTGGCGCTACAGAACATTCTGTACTTTTTGCCCATTTATATGTTTGTGCCAGTTGTGAGCTATACATTTGCCTTTAATATTTCAGAGATAGACACACACACACACAGAGAATAATTTTTCCCAACAGAATCATTTATTGTGAATGAAGCAACATAGAATGTGAGAAATACAACCTAAGTTAACCAAGTGAGACTAACGTGAGTTGGACTGTGGATGCCCAAGTACAAAGTGCTGTACTTGGTCTCTTGCATAGGGATTAATGATTCTCAAACGCACGCTTTGCAGTTGTTTCCGTAATCATTTCCACGCACAGAATTTAACAGGAATGTTATCAAATCCTTTGACTGTTGTAATCAATAATGGAATAATAAATATTTTTTTTCACATCATAGTGATTAGTGATAACACACTACCTCGAGGGAACAGTCAGGACTATGAGTATCCATCTAATCTTTAAGTGGAATAATTGCTTTCTGCATCATATTTTTAACAGTAGTCTAAGATAAATATATGGAATGTTGTAAACTTTGACACACACACACAGGATAATTCAAATATTGTCCATACATATTTTAAGCATCACATCTTTCAGTTTTAGCAGGGAATGTATTATGGAGGTGAAACAATAAATACAATTCTTAAATAAGAAACGGTGGAGTGGTTTCGAGTTCAAACATTGGTGCAGAAACTATTTTCTCAAGGTATCTACATAAATGACCTATTTGGTATCAATTTATAAACATCTGTAAAAATTCGTAGCCATCCCATCGTCTGTGTTCTTACTAATGTTGCTTTGGTTCTTCACAATCAACTATGTAGGCTACTCTCTGCTATGTATTTGCTTGCTGTGTAACCTTTTCTCTCTACGCTTCCTACATCTAGCCTAAAGCCAGTCATGGGTGAATACAGTATTATCATGTGCTTTCTATTCTTCTATAGCAGAATGTATTTTTGCTGTCAGTATTTTTTGCTGTCAGTGTTAGTGTTAAAAAGCACTTGGGTGCGACGGCTGGATGAACGTAGGGGAACCCCTGCACAGTAAATACAGTTAAATAGACCCTTACCAAAAACTACACTCTGCTGTTTAAAAGAGCCACCTGGTGCCGCGTCAGCGTGGCGAGGGGAGTGTTAGCCAGTGAACCGGGGAACGTTCAGCCTGCCGTCGGGGGCCTAACGAGCGCTGTCCAACTCCAGGCGAGACACCATGGTGGACACCAGCTGCACCAGCTGGGCCGCCCTGTCTCGGCCCGTCTCCAGCACCTCTTCGTGGTTGGCCTTCTCCAGGCTGGCGTAGTCCATCACCGACCGGTTGGAGATGAGCGAAAAAGCAATGCAGCGCATCCCGCAGTGGCGCGCCACTATCACCTCGTGGACAGTGCTCATGCCTGAAGAGAGAGAGACGGCGGGGGTTATTACAGCGGGGGTTATAGGCGTGCGGCGTGAGAAAAGTCGCTGGTTTGTTTCCCTTGTCGGACACGCAAACCCGAGACGGTTGCACGCCACGGTCGACGGCGCGGCCCCGTTTTGCAGGGACTCTGCGGACTTACCGACCGCGTCCGCCCCGATGGCGTGCAGCATGCGGCACTCGGCGATGGTCTCGAAGGAGGGGCCGCCCAGGACGAAGTAGACCCCTTCCTTCAGGAAGTCACCGAAGCCCAACTCTGCTCCGACTTCCAGCGCCAGCTGCCTGAGCTTCTTGTCGTAGGCGTCCGACATGCAGGGGAACCGGGGGCCAAACCTCGAAGAGGGGCGTGGAGGAAGGCACACATTAACCATCTTAACGGGAACGCCAGGGAGAGAGCCTTGTTGGGTTTGGCTCAGATCCCTTTACAGTATTGGCATGTTATAAAGCAGTGATTCTCAACGGAGGCATTTGGAGTGGGTTGCACAACATATGCCAAACCCTAATCTTGAGAAGGAAGGCCCATGAATGAACTGATGTTTCAATGTTAATTCATGTCACATGGCTGACTTTAAGTCATTGAGGTTAGCCCCAGCTTTTTGTGGCTCAATGATTTACCAGTAACAGTACATGAATGTTGATTACCGCAATATGAGTAAGCACATTTTTGAATTTGGGCATTTTTTGCAATTTTTGCAAAAAATGGCAATTTCCCAGCTTGGGATTAATAAAGTATTTCTATTTCTATTTTTCTATTTTCATTTTTGGGTTGTGATGTAACAACGTAATGATGTATGATGTAATGGGCCTCAGGACCCACCTTGGTCCTAAGGCTAGACCAGTTGAGAACCACTGCCCTAACGAGCTACGTTATTCAGACACTGTTGGGGACCACCGTTCTGGACTCCAGCCCCAAACCTCATTCACTAATCCCTCACAACCCTCCATGCATCAAATCCCCAAACCATTTGTCCATACCTCGCCAAACCATCAATTACATAACAAATATTCATCCATCCATCACGTATCCCCATTCACCCGTCTCTTCGCTGCATCACATTTCTCATCTCCATTAACACACACACACACACACACACACACACACACACACACACACAGCACACAGCACACACACACACACACCTCTCGTCGTTGGGCCCACTCAGTGGGTTGTTCCCGGCGAGGCCAGGCATGTTGATGTGGTCCTTGATCACCATGACGTCCCCTACACTATAGCCCGGGTTGAGGCCGCCGGCCGCATTGGTCAGGAACATCGTCTGCACGCCCATCAGCTTGAAGACGCGGATGGGCAGCGTGATCTAGGCCACATGGGAAGAGGAGACACAATGGAGGTAAACCAGGCCCAAGGCCCAGGCCCAGGCCCAAGGCTATTTCCTGAGCCGACTGGTCAAGCAGGATTTCGCATTTCGCCAGTTGTAACAGTTGTACAGCGTTGACACTGACTGGTTTTCCCGAGGCAATGGTAATGGGCTTTATAACACATGCAACGCATTCGGAAGGAGCATTCAATCGGGTCAAACCAGACGTGATGATCCTTTGAAGGCTGACTTTTTGTATTCGTAATTGTGCTGGCTCGACACGTCGTCATGTATTCCTGTATAGTTACTTTCTGGTAACCCGTGAATTGGATAAGGTCAAGGCAGTTTGAAAGCCACGACACACTGAAATGAACAAACTTGGCCGTGCTGTACCTTCAACGCACAGGGAGCCGCAACTCACCTTTTGGATGGGGTAGCCCTCGTAGAGGTGGAATCTACCCTGCATGCACACACACGGCGTCCCTTGTAGAGTCCCGAAGAGAAGCCGACCCATGTGACCATGCACTGCAATAAGCACACGGGGGACACACACACATGCACACACTGTAATGATCGCACAAGGCATTCATAGCCACAAGGGTGTTGGCTTCACACCAACAGACGCACAATACACACACACACACACACACACACACACAGACACACACACACACACACATACACACACACACACACACACACACACACACACACACACACAAACACTGGTTACACACACACACACACACTGGGTGTGAGAGCTTACCTGTGCTTTTTGGGAAGTCAGGGATGTCCTCGTACTTTATGGCCACTGGGGATTCGAGCATCTCAGCCAGTTCCCCCAGCCCTGAGCCACAGACGATGCCCACCAGGGGCCGTACAGCAGTGCGGGCCAGCAGCCAATCACATATTTTTTTACATTCCTCATAGCTATTGCTGTCAGTCGATATGGCCGGCATCAATGGAAGAGGGAGTTGGAGGGTGGGAGAGAGGGAGAGAGAGAGAGAGAGAGAGAGAGAGAGAGAGAGAGAGAGAGAGAGAGAGAGAGAGAGAGAGAGAGAGAGAGAGAGTTAATAGAAGATGGACACTGACATATGGATACGAAACAAAACAAAAACACACAATCTAATGTTTCATTGTCCATTAAGATTCATTATTGCTTAGATGTACCAGCAAGCTTCTAAGAGAGGGCGACTACTTTCCTAATGGAGAAGAAAATATATGCTCATCTCATCATGACTTCTATGTATGTATATAGGTTCTCATTTTTTCACCTGATCTGATTTTAAGAGCTCACATATAATTTTATCTTATTTAGGTAAATCTATTTATTGTTTATCGTCTATAGTCAGGTTTTTTAGCACTCCTTTATCCCCTTGTACTGCTGGTCAATGTGAATTTCTCCTAAGGAGGATTAATAAAGGAATATCTTATCTTATCTTATCCACACACACACACACCCACACACACACACACACACACACACACACACACACACACACACACACACAAACACTCAAATAGTCAGGCTCTACACACAGCGACATGGATTAAACTTCAGGGTCTCTATCAAATCTCACTTTCTCTGCCATTCCATTGTCGTGATTGAGATTATCGCTTGCTCGCATGATTTTATACTAGTATATTAGTATCACAAGGTGTGCCATATCTCGTAAACTTCCCCAAAGCTGCCGTAAGCTTTCCCACACGCTATGAAATGACGGTACACACACACACACACACACACACACACACATGGAATACATGTATTCCATGTATTTCACTTGAGTAAAAAAACGACATGGGGTTTACTTGACCGGAAAATGTTAGCTATATGCCTGGTAAATAACATGGATGCTAAAGCAGTCGTTTCAGATGAGGCAAAATTATTAAATAAAATCGACTCATCACCACCAAAAGTAACTTTGGTAAGCAACTGTGCGTTGAGTGGCGTGGTCAAATGCGTGTATTTAAGAAGGCTTTTACTTTGAAATGTTCACTGCTGACTGATGATGGGAAATTTTACGTCCTGGATCCTTTCACGCCACTGCTGACATGTTGCCCGTACAGTATTCCCATAGGCCTATTCATATTAGTATTCGTTCAAAGATGTCAACAATGTCAACACTGGATAGGGCACTCACCTATCGGGAGAACAGGAATTCATCATATAACGTAGCTTTAGGTGCACGCGCAATCAACCAGTTTAAGTCCGTTCAGTTTTTTTTCCGCCTCACAATACGCAGCGATGGGTTTGTGCGTTTCTACGACCACTGTCGACCACTCTGTCGTCCTGTTGCAGTCACGGCGATCCCGAGCGTAACAACACCCAGATTGCGTTCACTGAAACGTGGAGGAGTCATCCTCTGAGCGTCACATGGACGCGCCTTGTGATTGGCTCAGAGGCGGAGGCCGGGGCACTCACTGGTGATGATGATGACGTTCTCGCATGTCAAGATGGCTTTTTTTTGTGTGTGAGCATGCCCCGCTTATAAATTTAAACCACGTGATGAGGTTTTCGTGTCAGTGAAATAACATATGCATACATGTTCCGCAAAACGTTCCCCTGCGCACGTTATAAGCCGTTCAACGTGAGTTTTGTGTTTTGCAGGGCAAAGAGGGAATAGCAATTTTAGAAGTCAACAATTGCCTTTTGAGTAGCCTAGTTACAATTCAAAGCCAACATATCCATAATGTAATTTTGACTTGTATTGTAGCAAATCAAATTGAAGACGTCTCTGATTAATTTCTTGCAAATGTTAATTAGGCCTATTGATATAAAATAGGCTTATGTAGGCCTATTTCTTACTAGGGAATGTAAATTGATGACATCAACAATTGAACTCCCTGAACTCCAGTACAAGCCCTCCAAACACACAGCCTCGCGCACTCGCTAATAGCTTCCTTTTAAATACAGCGTCATGAGAAAACCTCCTCATTATTCAAGTATATCTCCTCATTCAATGCAAATTGAAGGCTAAAGAATCAGAATGAATATCTACTGTCGTAATGGAAACGTGGTGTATTTTAGTATTCAAAGTTTCAAAGTGCTCTACATGTTAGAAAGTTGATACAAAAGCAGCTCAAAACAATAAAGCTGAGGAGGTTTAAACCAAAAGATGCATGTGAGTTATAATAAGAGTAGTACTACATCCAATAACATGTTCCTTTGCCTCAACCAGACAATTTTTTTATCCTCTCTTTCTTAATACGGTCCTGTTCTTCCTGCCGTGAAACCCTCATCTCCTGTGCAGTGTTAATCTCATCACATCTTATCGTCTATGCGTCTCTGTGTCCTCTTGCCACCTAGTGCGATGTAAACAACCCCAGCAGGTAGGCGGTGACGTATGAGGGATGAGGGCCGTATTTCTCTGCAGAGGAGGAAGTGGGTAAAATAAATGACGCCTATGCCACAATATTTATAACCTTTCATGGCTGCTCTTTCTTCGTGATCTCTCTCTTGCAAACGCAGCCTGTGTGTGTGTGTGTGTGTGTGTGTGTGTGTGTGTGTGAGAGAGAGAGAGAGAGAGAGAGAGAGAGAGAGAGAGAGAGAGAGAGAGAGAGAGAGAGAGAGAGAGAGAGAGAGAGAGAGAGAGAGAGAGAGAGAAAGAGAGAGAGTGTCTGTGTGTGAAAGCGAGGTGGAAACCTCCACCTATAAAGAAATATTACAGCTATACGTGTGTGAGTGATGTATATTTCACTTCCTGTATGATTTTCATGTTGGTTTGAATGTTGTGGAGAAGCGGAGGGTGAGGAGCTGTCATGTGTGTGTTTGTGTGTTTAATAGTATGTGTGTGTAGACGTGTTATAGTGTGTGTTTATTAATATGTGTCCGTGTGGTGTGTGAGGGACACACTTTTTTTTTTGCTTAGATTACGCAAAGATTATTTGCACTTGTAAGAGTTACATGTTTCATGCCACCATTTCCACCATATGGGCTCAAGCCCACCCAAAACTTGCCTTAGCCAACCCTAAAGGACTCTAGCCCACCCTATCGGTTAAAGCCTAGTTTATACTTCTGCGTAAAGTGACGGACGACGGATACGGAGAGCCCTCTCCGTCGACGGAGAGCCTGACGGAGAGCCTCTCCGTCGTCTCCGTCGGCCTGAAATATTTTTTAGATTGAACGCGTTGCGAGACGGGTTCTATGGCAGGCCCAATGTGCCACAACTCGCGCTCCAGAACGCGTTCAAACTGACTCATGTCAGCTTATTGGACTCATTGATAAGACTGCACTCCAAAACTCACTGTGTGCACTGTCTTTTGTGTAAGTGGCAACTGTGATTACTGGCTATTACCGAATAAAAAAGCATAGACGTGTTCATGCATCGACGCAACGAGTAAAAGAAAGCCATCTGATTGGACAGGCAAGACTGACAAGTAGGCGAGCTCAGGCCCGACCGTGGTTACACCGGGTTACACCTATTCTGGAATTCACTTGCTGCAGAACGCATACGTGTACGCATCATGGCTGACTACGAACGTTTGGTGCGTCGGTCCAAGTGGAGACTGGATACCTCCGCTATCATGCGTTTTGCCGCGTAATGTTGCAGCAAGTCTGCACACAGATCTCAGCAGGTCGCATACGCTTGGTCTATAAGTCTATCAGCACCCTTAAGACATAATGAACGCTTTGCGGGACGCGTTCAGAACGGCGTTTCTGAATGCGTCTCACAACGCGTTCAATCCGCGTCAAGAGTGTCATATGTGATTCTATGGCAGGCCGCCGATTGTGCCACAACTCGCGCTTCTGAACTTAAAACCGTCTTTTAACGCGTCTGGCAACATATTAAATCTGTTCCAGACGCGTCAAAGACATTGAACGCGTTCAGAAAGTTTCAACCATGTTTCAACCTATGGTTTCAACGCATTCAAAGTTTTAACGCGTTCAGAAAGATTGAACGAGTTGACAACAAAAGACCTAGGCCTACTCCCCTTATTTTTTTTCAGCCAATAAAGTTGAACTGCTTTCAACCAATAATATGCCAGGGCAAACACATCACATCATTTTGTGTCATTTTAAGTTATTTGACAGATATTTTTGCTATTTTAGTATCTTGTCGTTAAATAGGCCTATTCTTCAATACTCACTGTGCGCATACAAATGTAGACAAAGTATGCCAGTGTAATGGTTTGAAACTCTACCTTTCATCTTGAGTCTTATTTAGCTGCAATTGCGAATCCCAACTTGTTTTTATGTTTTAAGTTTTTAATCCCATATTCACAACCCGAACTTCCCCAACTTTGAGTCCTAAGTTATTAGCCTACTGGCAGTAACTCTCATGCTTTAATACTCTAATAATACTAATATTTGCTGTTGATTCGTGTCTCTCCTGTGGTGTGATCTGAATATACAGGGGGCACTTCTGATTATCTGGGCAGCAATGTATGCGAGGAGGGTCATTGTCTGGAGTGAGCTGGCAGTAAAGTTACCTTAACTTTAGCTCCGTGCAGTCTTTTCTTTATTCACTAATCACTACCATTGCAAATAACCTAACACGACATCTCCTACTGTTTACATTATTCTCTTTTATTTCTATTGTCTATATATATATTGTCTATATATATAGTCTGTATTTACATAGTAAATACATATTGCACTGTATTACAGTGCAATATGTATTTACTATGCATTAAATAATGTGTTGCATGGTGGTAGTGCAAAAGAGTATTACATTGACTTTAATACTCTTCTGCATTACCACCACATTAATGTAGGCCACCGTTCCTAAGCTGTGAGCCAACCTGAAAAAAAACAGTTTTTATCCCAAAGCCATCACACCACTGAACTAAAAGACATTGACAACATGCAATCATATCTACATACAGATACATATTATTTATTTATTCATTTATTATTGCTAGACCATATTCTTTATTTTATCTATATTTTTATACTTAACGTTGGAACGGATGTTGTTATTGTGTATTATTTGTCTGTCTTTTGTGATGGCACAAGGTATTGCTTCGTTGTACTGCTGTACAATGACAAATAAATAAATATATCTACCTCAACTGTGATGATAAGTAAAATGTATTGCAGTTTTACCTCCTGCCACTAGATGGACGCAGATATGATGTACTCCCCGGAGGTGTGCCGGGGTATTGCAAGTCATCAGAAGATGAACAATGAACCTGACGGTGTACCTGTATTCTCCTGACCTGCAATGTTAATAAATACGTTTAGTTAAGAACCCAAGTTTCTTCATTAAGATTAGAAACATTACATGGTACCAGGAGTGGTCCAACAGAAGTCATGGAAAGTGTGAAGCCGCCTGAACCTCTGAATTGGACTGGAAATGTGGATTGTGAATGGCGAACGTTCAAGCAACGATTCAACCTTTACCTGCAAGCACTGGGACTGGACAATAAGCCAGACGCACAGAAAATAGCACTGCTTCTCACCGTCGCGGGACCTCAGGCTGTGGAGGTATTTAATACGTTTGTGTTCGCTGAAAGGGATCACAAGGAACAGTTTGACAAAGTCGTGGAAAAGTTTGATAACCACTGTTCACCGAAGAAGAACGAGACCTTCGAACGGTATGTGTTTCGTTCCCGCCTGCAATCGCAAACTGAAAGTTTTGATGCTTTTGTGACGGACTTGAAATTGAAAGCAAGAACATGTAACTTTGGAGAACTGAAAGACTCAATGATTCGTGACCAAATTGTGTTCGGAGTGCACGACAAAAAAGTGAGAGAGAGGTTACTGAGAGAGCCTGAATTAAAGTTGGCTGAGGCTATTAAGATTGGCAACGCTAGCGAGCTGGCTAAGCTGCATGCAAAAACATTCAGTGTGCAGAAGGAACAGGAGAGTGCAACGGTGCCCGTAGCTGCAATAAAGCAAATGCAGAAATCGAAAAAAATGAATAAACAACAAAATGTCACGGAGACTTTTTCATGCAAAAGATGTGGCAATCAGCATACACCAAAACAATGCCCTGCATTTGGAAAAACGTGTAGCAAATGTAAAGGGAAGAATCACTTTGCTAAGCAATGCTTTTCCAAAGGGAAACAGAGTGGCAGTGATCGAGTCCACACAGTGGAGGAAACGGAGCTTGCTGATTCGTTCTTTGTCTGGATGGTAGAGCAAGCTGAAGATAGCATAGCAGCACAGCCAAAAGACATTGAACAGTGCACAAATGCAACCTGTGCTAAAAAAGACAAGTGGATTGTGCCACTGGAGATAAACGGTGCAGTCATTCCGCTGAAATTAGACACAGGGGCCAAGGCAAATTTAATCAGTGAGTGTGACATCAGAGCAATGAGGGTGAAACCACGCATCCACCCCAGCTCAGTGAAGCTGAAAGCCTACAATGGACACAGTATAGACACAAAAGGCACATGCAAACTAAAAGTGCAAATTAAAGGAAAAGAGCACCACCTGATGTTTGTAGTTGTTCCGGCTGGACATGACTCATTATTAGGTGACACTGCATGTGAAAATTTGGGCTTAGTGAAGAGGGTTTACTGCATTAACAATGTTAATAGCCAGACCAGTGTTGAGTCAATAGTGAACCAGTACCCAGACATCTTCAAGGGGTTTGGAGTTTTACCATTCACCTACAAGATACAACTGAAGGATGATGCAGAGCCAGTCGTCCATGATCCCAGGCGCGTTCCAGCTCCCCTACGAGAAAAGCTGAAACAAGAACTGGATAGAATGATGTCACTGGGTGTGATAACGAAAGTGGAAGAGCCTACTGAATGGGTGAATTCGATGGTGTGTGTCAGAAAATCGAATGGAGAATTACGTGTGTGCATGGATCCAAAAGATCTGAATAACAACATAAAAAGAGAACATTATCAAATACCTACCAGAGATGAGATAACAAGCGAGATGGCCGGAGCCAAATACTTTAGTAAATTGGACGCCTCTCAAGGCTTCCGGCAGTTGAAACTGCATGAGGACAGCACAAAGTACTGTACTTTCAATACACCGTATGGGCGCTACTGCTTCCAGAGAATGCCTTTTGGCATATGCTCCGCTCCAGAGGTATTCCACAGAACGATGGAGCACATCATAGAGGGCATTGAAGGCGTACGTGTGTATGTGGATGATTTGATTTTGTGGGGATCCACACTTGAGCAACACAATGAAAGGCTCATCAAAGTGCTTCAGAGAGTCCAGAAGTACCAGCTGAAGCTGAACAGATCTAAGTGTCAGTTTGGAGTGAATGAAATCACCTTTCTGGGTGACAAGTTGACACCAGCAGGTGTCAAGCCAGATAAAAGCAAGATCAAAGCAATTCTGGAAATGCCAAGACCGGAAGACAAAAAAGGTGTGCTGCGTGCATTAGGCATGATCAACTTAATTGGAAAATTCATTCCAAATGTATCCTCCAAGACAGTGCACTTAAGAGAGTTACTGCGTAACAGGTGTGAGTTCAAGTGGACATCTGAACATGAGGCAGAATGGTCCCGTCTGAAAACAACTCTCACAACAGAGCCAGTGCTGACGTTTTTCAATCCTTCGAAAAGGATAAAGAAATCCACCGACTCATCAAAGGATGGCATTGGAGCTGTTCTACTACAGGCATGTGGAGAAGACTGGAAGCCTGTCGCCTATGCGTCGAGAACAATGACAAGTGCTGAGTGCCGCTACACTCAAATTGAAAAAGAGTGTTTGGGGCTGGTGTACGGGTTCCAGAAGTTCCATGGCTATGTGTATGGCCTGCCAAAGTTTGTAGCAGAGACAGACCACAAACCGCTTATAGCCATCATCAAGAAAAATCTCAGTGAAATGTCACCACGCATTCAAAGGCTGATGATGAAGCTACAGCGCTATGATTTCGACCTGATTTACACACCTGGAAAACACATAGTGGTGGCCGACGCTCTGTCGAGGGCAACCACACAGAGAGAGGAGCAGGCCGAGTGTTCCACGGAAAGTGAAGTGAATCTTCATGTGAACCTGATCACCGAGACACTGCCCATCTCCGACATGAAATCCAGGCTGATCGCTGAGGAAACCAAGAAGGATGTCGTCCTGCAGAGAGTCATCCAGCTGATACAGAAAGATTGGCCATGGGGTGAGTGTCAACAATTCTACAATGTAAGAGGAGAGCTGAGCTTTGTTAATGGACTGCTGTTAAGAAAGAATAGAGTGGTCATTCCTCAGTCTCTGAGATCAAACATTCTGAAAAGATTGCATGAAGGACATCTAGGCATGGAAAAGTGCAAGAGAAGGGCTAGAACCTCAATTTACTGGCCAAGCATAAATGCTGACATAGACAGAATGGTGTCAAAATGTAAAATATGTCTAAAACATCAAGCTAAGCAGCCAAAAGAGCCCATGGTAATCACAGAAATACCTGACGAGCCCTGGCAAAAAGTTGGGACTGATTTGTTCTACTTGAATGGAAAGAATTACCTGCTTGTAATCGACTACCTATCCAACTACCCAGAGATCGCACTGCTTCCCAGCATGTCAGCGGTCTGTGTGATTAAGCACATGAAATCAATCTTTGCAAGGCACGGGATTCCTCAAGTTGTGTAGAGCGACAACGGCCCGTCCTATAGCTGCAAAGAGTTCCAGGATTTTGCACAGGAATATGACTTTCGTCATGTGACTTCTAGTCCCCGGTATGCTCAATCCAACGGAAAGGCAGAGAAAGGTGTGCACATAGTCAAGCAGATGCTCAAGAAAGCACAAGAAAGTCAGTCAGATCCATACTTGGCGCTGCTGAGTAATCAAGCTTCCCCTCTTGAGCATGGCCTGTCCCCTGCAGAAATTCTTATGGGACGCAGACTATGCACCACACTTCCATACACCTCTGAACAGAAACAAAAGGAAGTGAAACAAAGACAAAAACGTCTGCAAAAGAGACAAAAAGCAAATTATGACAAGTCAACAAAAAGCTTAGTACCACTGGCTAGGCATGACACAGTAAGAATACATGATTCCAACACCTGGAGCAAGAAAGCAACCGTTCTTGAGGAAGTGAGTCCAAGATCTTACAACGTCGATGGCCAAGTCCTCAGGAGAAATCGACGGAGTCTGTTCAAAACACAAGACACCTGGCAAGAACAGACTGATGAAGATCCGCCGCGAGATCCAGCCTCCACCGCATCAGATGATCCACCGCCGGATGATCACCAGAGAGCTGTAGAGACTGACTTGCCAGAGTTGAGAAGATCATCACGCACTGTCAAAGCACCTGACAGGCTGAATCTATAAGGACTATGAGCTGTATCCTTTTCATTGAAAAATGAGTTCATGTTTGTGTTTATTAAGTAATGTTAAGTTGAAAAGAAGAAGTAAAAAAGAGTTCATAGTCATATGCGAAATTAAAAGAAAATAATAATACACAGATACAAACTGCTTATGATAAGTTTAAGGAGTACTTGATAAAATTGCTAGTATGAGATTGCTGGTACAATAGTTTGTATAATGTTTTCACCTCTAGAAAAAGGGGGATGTGATGATAAGTAAAATGTATTGCAGTTTTACCTCCTGCCACTAGATGGACGCAGATATGATGTACTCCCCGGAGGTGTGCCGGGGTATTGCAAGTCATCAGAAGATGAACAATGAACCTGACGGTGTACCTGTATTCTCCTGACCTGTAATGTTAATAAATACGTTTAGTTAAGAACCCAAGTTTCTTCATTAAGATTAGAAACATTACATCAACCTCATCGTTACACTTCAGACACAATTCCATCCCATGAGTCCCCTCAAACAGCCAGATGTTTTACAGTTACAGCTGGCTGTCAGCATAACAACAATGGCCGCTACATCAAGAGCATTTTGCTCGGCTATGCATTGCCATTATCGGCAATGTAAAAAGCCAGATCTATCATTGAGTTGACTTAAGTGCGGAAGCATAAACGAAGCATAACCCAGCCTTAAAGCCTGGGTTATGTTTATGCTTCCTTTTCACCTCGACATCATGGATGAAGAGTGTCTAATTATGGGTGTTCAAAATCACCCAGTGATTTTTGACCAGTCAAATCCTTTTTACAAGGATAACGATCTTTTTCTACTCCTGATTATGGAATGGACTCAAAAACATTGTAAATGCTTTGTGGTTATCGTCCGGTTATATCGCGTGATTATGCGTCAATTCGCGAGATCTCGTGCGCCCTCGGACAGCTGTCACAACAGGCGGACCCGCAACGGAGCGGAGCACGGACGGAACCAGTGTGTTTTGACGGAGTTGAAGTACGCAGCCGTTCCGCAGCGGAGCGGATCTGCAGCCGTTCCGCAGCGGATCTGCAGCCGAGGGCTGCGGACCCTTTGCGCGACGGTGCTCTACCACAGTAATATCGGATCGGAAAACGTACAAAAGCACGTGTATTGCGTGCTCATGTAAACAAACAACATACGTAACTAAAGGCTGGTTTATGCTTCTGCATAGGGATCGCGTCGTGATCACGCAATGGCCACGCAGTCATGAGCCCATGATACTTCTGCGGAGGGATTGCGTGGGGTTTACCTCTCGAAATGCAATTCATTACCACACCGGTAGAGGGACCAGAATGACCATTCTGGTCATTACATACGGATTACTAGCGAGTTAAAAAAAAGTTAACAGAAATGAAGGCAAAAGTTATATATAAATGCTGTCGCTAATCAGTCGAAGCATTTATCAAGGCTGTGTTTACACCGTGGCGGTGTTTACGAGTGGAAACCGGAAAAGCGATCTCCAGCCAATGTATTTCGCGGACCAATCACAGCCAAAGCCGCTGCGTTGGGATTGCGTCGCCTCGACGCGCGTCTGCTTCGTTAGCTTCTGCGTAGGGATTGCGTCGTGATCACACAATGGCCACGCCGTTGCTCAGACGCCGTCATGAGCCCGTGATACTTCTGCGGAGGGATTGCGTGGGGTTTACGTCTCGAAATGCAATTCATTGCCACACCGGTAGAGGGACCAGAATGACCATTCTGGTCATTACATACGGATTACTAGCGAGTTAAAAAAAAGTTAACAGAAATGAACGCAAAAGTGAAAAGCGATCTCCAGCCAATGTAGTTCGCGGACCAATCACAGCCAAAGCCAATGCGTTGGGACGGCGTAGAGACGGCGTCACCTCGACGCGCGTCTAGGATTTGGGGAGGTGCACGTCGAGGACGTGCACCTCCCCAAATCCAAGGGCAAAGGGTCCGCCGTGGGTCTGCCGTCCCCCAGCGTCGCGTCGACGCGGAAGTATAAACGAAGCATAACCAAGGCTGGTTTATGCTTCTGCGTAGGGATTGCGTAGGGATTGCGTAGGGATTGCCTAGGGATTGCGTTGTGATCATGCAATGGTAATAATCATAGTTGCCACTTACACAAAACACAGTGCACACAGTGAGTTTTGGAGTGCAGTTTTACCAATTACCAAGTTTTATAAATGACAGATGCCTCAAGTAGCAAAAAAAAAAAAAAAAAAAAAGACATTTTGTTTTATTTTAAACGTTATTTGACAGATATTTTTTTGCTATTTAAAGAGATATTCCGCCATTTTTGGAAATAAGATCATTTTCCACCTTCCCTCGAGCAAAACAATCGATCTTTACCCTTTTCCCGTTCATCCAGCCGTTCTGTGAGTCTGTCGGTACAACTTTTAGCTGTAGCTTAGCATAGATCATTGAATCGGATTAGACCATTCGCATCTCGCCCGCTTAGAAGTGACTACGATTTCCGGAATTTTTCCCATTTAAAACTTGTCTCTTCTCAAGTTTGAAAGTGCAATAAGACCAACGGAAAATGAAACGTGCCAATTTGTAGGCTGATTTTACCCGGAACTATACTCTCATTCTGGCGTAATAATCAAGGAAAGTTGCAAAGGTACCATGGGCGCAGTGATATGACACAGCGCCTCAATAGTTCCCGTAGGCTTCTTCCAGCAATACAACCAACGTGATTACCTACTATTACCGGTGGTATACCGGGACTATACTTTGAGGCGCGTCATATCACTTCTAAGCGGGCAAGATGCTAATGGCCTAATGCGATTCAATGATCTATGCTAAGCTACAGCTAAAAGTTGTACCGCCAGACTCACAGAACGGCTGGATGAACGGGAAAAGGGTAAAGATCGATTGTTTTGCTCGAGGGAAGGTGGAAAATGAGCTTATTTCCAAAAATGGCGGAATATCCCTTTAAGGCATCTGTCATTCATAAGATTGCACTCCAAAACTCACTGTGTGCACTGGGTTGTGTAAGTGGCAACTATGACTATAACAGAATAAAAACAATATTAATAAAAAAAAGCATAGAGGTTCTTTCAGCATTACATGAGTCAGCTTATTGGTCTGTTCGGATTCCATGAACAATGAATCACATATGACATTCTTGACGCGGCCCGAACTCCTTTCTGAACGCGTCCCGCAATGCGTTCAATATGTCTTAAGGGTGCTGATAGACTTCCTTTTAGACCAAGCGTAAGCGTATGCGACCTGCTGTATCCTGTGTGCAGACTTGCTGCAACATTACGCGGCAAAACGCATGATAGCGGAGGTCTCCACTTGGACCGACGCACCAAGCGGTCGTAGAATACGCGTGGCAGCTATGATGCGTACACGTATGCGTTGTCTGCAGCAAGTGAACTCCAGAATAGGGAGAGGCACCTGGCTGCAGACCTCCACTGTGAGGACGCTTCCGGTGCAGGCTCCACTGTCAGAACACCTCCACTGTCAGGACGGGAAGTGAGGACATTTTTTAGTTGGGGGGGAGAGGGACTAAGAACATTTAAATCTCCATTTGACCTGCCTTTTAATTCGAGAGAGACCTGTGAGTGAGCGTGTCCCGAGTAGCGGTGAGTTGTTGATTTGTATTATCCACAGAAGGTAAACGCATGATTACTTGTTCTTCGTCAATATAGGTGCCGTAAAAATAGTAACGTAAAGTCATTAATGATGCAAATTGCCAAGTGTTACATATCGGTTTGAGTTGTCGTTTTGAAGCTATGTTGGATACGTCAAATTTAACTTTCCCCAATGGCGGTTAGCATCAACACCTTAAATTCTCAGGGATAATGAACTTTTCAGTGCATAACGTAAAGTAACTGCGCATTTGTTTGTATGTAATGTTAACGGTATAAAACATTTTAGTGAACTCTCCTTGCATTAGCTGGGCATTGTCACAAAGTTGAAAATGTGTCTTTCTGAACTCACAAACGTGATATGTGAGACAGCCAAGCTATCATTAGATGCAACACACCATGATGTTTTGCCAGAGGACGACTATCCAATTAGTGATATCGCCTGTTTGAGTGCACAAGTGGAATTAAAATGTGGCAGTATATATATAAACCAAACGAATAGTACCTGAAATTACTGAGAAGTAGCATGCTTCTGCACCATCAGTACTTTTATTTTTGATACTTGAGTATATTTTGCTTCTAACATAACATACTAAATGACTTAAGTGTTTTGTTTTAGGCACTTTCAAAATATAGAAAAACAATATATAGAAAAACAGTGCATTAAAGTTAAATAATAATGAAAAGGCAGCGAAATACTGTATAGTACATAATACAATGTATAGGCCTATGACATCTTATGAGATGTTGGCTTATGAATATGAGTAACTTTGTGCACTGAGCAATGTTATTCCCGCCCTCCATTGTTTTCATTGATCAACTATTTGAGCTTCACCTTTCAAGATCCTCAGCTTTTTAATACTGTAGGTTACAAATAGACAATTGAGCCCGAATCATATCACATACTTGTTTTTCATAATGACTAAGTTGTAAAATTACGTAGTGCAGTGTATATAGTTTACATATATCACAATCATTAATGAGGAGTGTTTTGAAAAAGTCAAAGACAGACAGACAGACAGACAGACGTTCTTTAATGATCCCTGAGGGAAATTGCATTCGTTACAATACAATACTCCAGTGCAAAAAGAAGAGACAGACACTCTACGTAAAGTAAAGTGTTAGAATATAAATATATAATATAAACCTATGTAAAATATAAAATAAAATAAAAACCTATGTAAAATAAACCTATGTAAAATATAAACCTATGTAAGCAATATACAAAATATACATACATAAAGAAATATACATAAATGTACATACAACCAGGCATACACTGAGAGGTGATAGCATACGCAAGGATGTAGCATGTCAGATTCTATGTTGGAAAAAAGACCAGTTGTGCAAAGAGATGACCAGTTATGCAGTGAAATTAAAAGAAATGACCAGTTATGCAATATGAATGAATAACCTGTTGTGCAGCAGAAACTATGATGAAAGTGACAGATTGTATAGTTTGATGACCACAGGCAGGAATGATTTCCTATGTCGCTCTGTGGTGCATCTCGGTGAGAGGAGTCTTCTGCTGAAGGAACTCCTCCGCTGAGCCAGGGTGGAAAAGAGAGGGTGAGAGGCATTGTCCATGATAGTCCGTAGCCTGGACAGCATCCTCCTATCTGCCACGGTCGTCAGAGTGTCCAATTCCTCACCCACTACATCACCAGCCCTCTTGATGAGTCTATTAAGTCTATTGATGTCCGCGACCCTCATCCCACTGCCCCAGCATGTGACAGCAAAGAAGATCGCACTGGCAACAACAGACTCATAGAACATCCTCAGCATTGTCCTGCAGATGTTGAAGGACCTAAGCCTCCTCAGAAAAAAGAGTCGGCTTTGGCCCTTCTTGTAGACGGCCTCTTTGTTCCTGGTCCAGTCCAACTTGTTGTTGAAGTACACCCCCAGGTACTTGTACTCCTCAACAGTGTCGACTGGAACCCCCTGGATGAACACAGGGCCCACCGGTGTTTTGACCCTCCTTAGGTCCACAATGAGCTCCTTTGTCTTTGTAGCATTGAGCTGTAGATGGTTCAGCTCACACCAAGAGACAAAGGTGCCCACAAGAGTCCTATACTCACCCTCATCACCCCCTTCAATACAGCTAACTATTGCGGAGTCATCAGAAAACTTCTGAAGGTGGCAGGACTCAGTGCAGTAGCTGAAGTCTGAGGTGTAGAGGGTGAAGAGAAAGGGAGAAAGGACCGTCCCTTGTGGGGCCCCAGTGTTGCTAACCACCCTGTCAGAAACACAATTCTGTAGACGTACAAATGGTCTGCCCATCAGGTAGTCAACAATCCAGGACACCAAGGGAGCATCAACCTGCATTGCCGCCATCTTCTCACCTAGGAGACCCGGCCGTAAGGTGTTGAAAGCACTGGAGAAGTCGAAGAACATGACTCTCACAGTGCTCGCCAGCTTGTCCAGATGAGAGTAGACTTTGTTCAGCAGGTAGATGATGAAGTCCTCGACTCCCAGGCTGGGCTGGTAGGCGAACTGCAGCTGGTCGGAGAAGGGTCTGACCATTGGCCTAAGCTGGTCCTGAACGAGCCTCTCCAGGGTCTTCATGATATGTGACGTCAGAGCCACCGGTCTGTAGTCCTTGGGGCTGCTGGGGCGCAGCGTCTTTGGGACAGGAACGAGGCAGGACGTCTTCCACATCAGAGGGACCTTCTGGAGGTGCAGGCTCAGGTTGAAGACATGATTAAGAACTCCACACAGCTGGGGGGCACAGGCTTTAAGTACCCTGGGGAACACACCATCAGGGCCCGCCGCTTTGCCAAAGTGGAGTCTAATCAGTTGTCTTCTCACCAGGTCAGGTGTGAAGGACACTGTAGAGGTGTCCGTTGGGGGAGGAGGGATAGAGTCCTCTGGTAGTGGAGGACAGTACCAGAGGACTCTATCCCTCCTCCCCCAACGGACACCTCTACAGTTTCCTTCACACCGGCTAATGCAGTTTCCTTCACAAAGGCTAATGCTTCAACTGTCCAAATCAAACACTTTATTTTTTTCTTTGAATTAATACAGGTTATGGATGTCTTTTTGTCGTAGATTTGGACAGAATAAATAAAAATGCCCATGTTGGGGGATCATACAAGGAATTAATGGATTTTACTTCATATTGTTTACTAATTAACGTATTTGTGAGGAAAACGATTCAACCAGAAGTGCATTCGCGATTTTACTTTGAAATGTACCCCGTGCATTTCCTGTCCTGACAGTGGAGGCGGCCTGAAACTGGAGCCTGCGAAGGTGGTGACCTCACAGTGGAGGTCTGCAGCCAGGACCCCTTGAGAATAGGTGTAACCATCTATGAGTGTAGCCACGGTCAGGCCTGAGCCCGCCTACTTGTCTTGCCCATCCAATCAGATGGCTTTCCTTCTTTTACTCGTTCAATAAATGTGATGCGCCGATACATGGGTTCATGCTGATTTGCGGAAGTTTAAAATGTTTTGATCGTTTCGTCCTCAACCCCCACCCCCCCCCCCCCCCCACACACACACACATATGCATCAATGACTTGCTACAAAGTGCTGGCAGTGCCGTGTGTGTGTGTGTGTGTGTGTGTGTGTGTGTGTGTGTGTGTGTGTGTGGCTGTTAAAAGGCCAGCATGCGTGTGTTGAGACCGTACTTGGAGGGTCAGTCTAGGCTACCATAACAACATGCAGGTGCAGATTGTTGAAAAACAGAGTGTACTTTTTTTTGTGATTGCATTTTTCTTCCGTAGAGAACGTTATTTCCACCACATTATGTATTTAAAGAGGATGTAATGGGCCTGGATACTTCCTTCTTTAATGCTACCCAATAACTAGATAAGAGAAACATGTTGAGTCACATGTGAAATTTAGAGAGTGCGAGAGACATAGGTATGATAACATAAAACTGCTTAACATTTGAGTGAAGGGCAATTCAAAGTACCAGAAGTTTTTTTGTTTTTTAATTGATTATATAGCGAATTAGATTTTTTTGGCGCATGTCAAGGGAATGACAGAGTGGAGTTATCAAAGGTATTTTTATGGAGCCCGACTGCCATCATTGTGGATTTGAATTTGGGGAAGACAAAGGATCAACTATGAAGGCTTTTCTCAAACAGCTGCAACACCATATTTTTCCATAACAGTGGCCTTCTCGCACTGTGGGTGGAGGAATGACAAGTGTGAACATCTCTTAAAGGAGCAGACTGTGAGGAATAAATATCAACACACTGTGACCTTGAGGACAATGGCCACAGTGTGCCTTAAATTAGACATGACCTGTCTGATTCAAACACACGCACACACGAATGCTCGTGTAAACACACACACACGCACGCACACACACACACACACACACACACACACACACACGCACACGCACACGCACACAGGAGTCTGCCTTCATGAATAGGTTGCCTGTGTGTTTCTGTAAATATTTTTTTGTGTGTGTGTCTCTTGCTGTGATTCCTTTGTGCATCTATGTCATTCATTCATTTGTTCATCCAATCATTCATTCCTTCATCCAGCCATTCATCCATTCAGTCATCATGCATAACAGTGTTATGGTTTCAGAGGCACCAGTGTTCTGTTACTATTATGTAACCACTGCTTTCTGTCTCTGGTGAATGCCCAGATCCTGGCACATCACTACCACCACCACCACCACTGCCATTATGCCATTTGCCTTGCTCAAGGGTGAGTGGATGGTTGAGGGAGGAGCACACTTGCTTCCAAAATGGGTTAGACATGTAAAGATTCCCAAGGTTTTTTTTTTTGACGAGGTGCAGGGTATTGAAACTTATAACCTATCCTTCCTGTCAAAACATCACTTTCAACAAAAAGTAATTTATGTTAACAAGCATGTCTATATTATTAGTATTGTTGGCTCCATAAAGTTTTTAAGTTCCTTCCTCCTTTTTCTTTAATTAATGTAAACAACATACTACTGCTACTACTGAACCTATTCATTTAGGCCCCTATAGCAATTAGTCAAATTAGTCAAAGAGCTATGCTGTAACCTGTAGTTTGGCATTCTTTCTTAGTTGTAGGTTATCACCACTACCGGCTCATCTGGCTCTCATCCGGCTCGTGTGCTCCTGGCCAGTTTCAGCCAGTTTTTATTTTTCAAAGGGTGTATCTGCTGCCATCATCTGGCTCAACACGGTCGCCATGCAAGACCATTAAACTAGACGAGAAAAAACATTGATACATGCAAAGTTAAAAAAACAAAAACGCTCGGATGAAGAAATTATACAGCCGTCTGAAGTCCAGTTAACCTTGTGTCAACCTATTCAACCAACAGCCTGTAGGAAGGAAAGGACTCAATGTGGCAAACAAACACAAAATAATTATGCAAGCAACCGGGATACAACACAGATAAAGGACCGGAGAGATGAAGAGAAAGAGAAAGTGCGTGTGTGCGTGTGCATGTGTGTGTGTGTGTGCATGTTTGGATGTCTTTTGGTGTGTGTGCATGGATGTGATGGGGTCATTCAGTGCTTTTGGCCCATGGGTGCTGCCATCACCCACACTTTGTTCATCCCTAGAGACTCTCTCCTCCTGCTTCTCCTCCTCCACCTTCCTCCTTCTCCTTCCCGTCCTCCTTCTCGCCCTGCTTCTCGTTTTCTTCCTCCAGCTCCACCTTCTCGTCCTGCTCCTCCTCCTTCGCCTTGTCCTCCTCCTCCTTCTTGTCCATCTCCACCTCCTCCTCCTCATCCTGCTCCACCTCTATCTCCTCCTCCTTCTCATCCTCCTCCCCCACCTCCTCCCCGCCTCCTCACCCGCCTCCTCTTCTTC
The DNA here is from genome assembly GCA_036785325.1 of Urophycis tenuis. Taxonomy (NCBI): domain Eukaryota; kingdom Metazoa; phylum Chordata; class Actinopteri; order Gadiformes; family Phycidae; genus Urophycis; species Urophycis tenuis. The sequence goes on along the minus strand of JAXIVH010000007.1, from coordinate 4,064,800 downwards.
CACTACGTTCTCCTCCTCCTCCACCACATCCTCTACTTCATCCTCCTCCTGCTCCTCCTCCACCTCCTGCACCTCGCCTCACCTCACCTCACCATGACCAAAGTTCTCAGCAGGAGATGGCTGATGGCAGCCTGAGAGCTGCATGTTTATTCTGTTGCACTTGGTAGTCATATCACTAAAGGTGGTGGCCCAAGCCAATTCTCAACCTTTTTTCGGTCCACCACCCCAATTTGCCTCCCAATTCCCCTTTAGGGGACTTTTCAAACCTTTTTGAGGTCAAATCCTTTTTGACCTCGCCAACAGTTGAGCAGAAATGAAACTGCAAATGAAACGATGCATCACAACTCCCTGTGACCGAAACAACAGGAACTCATTTCAATATGCACATCCTGTGTGAAATGATAACCATAACGTGTAGGTGTTGGTAACCGGGGGTTTCACAAGCTAAGCCTTGACATGCGATGTGAGAATACAGTAGCTCTGCAAAACCTCCCCATGCAGGTTAGCATGGACATCTATGGAATACATTGTGAATCCCCCTGGCATTTGTTACCTAGTTCACCCAGTCCTTCCATTCCCTTGTCTCCACTTCCTACCGCTTCCCGTTAAAAGTAAACCGCTGACAGTAAGCAGTGTGCTCCTTACTGGTAGGTGGGGAGACCGGGGGGTTTGGTCGTGTGATGGTGGTGGACCTGGCGGTGGTGGGTGGTGTATTCCCTTCACGATCACCCCCCCCCCCCCCCCCCCCACCCCCTACACCCCTTTTTATTCGTGGGAGTCCAACGACAGGACACTGAGTACGGACGCTGTTGAGCACAGCGAACGGCGAACACAAAAGCGCTGAATAGGGGCCTCTGAGGGTACTTCCTAAAAGAGTGTGTTTTGCGTGTGTGTGTGTGTGTCGATGTGTGTAGGTGTGCATGTCTGGTGTGTGTGTGTGTGTGTGTATACGCGGGGGGAGGGTCTGTGTGTGGATGTGTGTGTGTGTGTGTGTGTGTGTGTGTGTGTGTGTGTGGGAGGGGGGTCTTGTGTGTGGATGTGTGTGGATGTGCGGGGGGTGGTCTGGGGTGGATGTGTGTGTATGTGTGTGTGTGTGTGTGTGTGTGTGTGTGTGTGTGGGTGTGTGTGTGAGCGCTTTTGCAGGGCGGGGGGCTGTGGGATCATGTGAGGGTGTTTGTTGGGGGTTGTTTGTTGCTGTGCACGTGTGCCACAGATCCTGTGCCCCAGTGAAAGCCACGTGGGACCAATGCCATGGGGACACACACATTTTCTTCACGTGCACATTTTCTTCACATGTGTGTGTGTGTGTGTGTTTGTGTGTGTGTGTGTGTGTGTGTGTGTGTGTGTGTGGGAGGGGGGGGGGGGGGCAGGATGGGGAGGGGGGGGTTTCATCCAGTTGGCACCCTGCAGTAATAATGTTGTTCAAATTGAGCAGAATTGATGCAGGGCCGAAAAAAAAGACACTTTTACAATTCCAATCCCTTGCAATATTCCACCTTAGCTGGGATGCAGGGATGGGAAGCAACTCATTAGTATTACAGGAAAGCACACCGGGGCACGCCAGCTATTTAGGGAAGAAAGACACAGAAAGAATGAGCGAGGGAGAGGGAGAGAGAGAGAGAGAGAGAGAGAGAGAGAGCGATGAAGAGGTCGAAAGAAAGAAAACAAGAGAGAGTGATAGAGAGGTAGAGAGAGAGAGAGAGAGAGAGGGAGAGAGAGAGGGAGAGGAGAGAGCAAGAGGCCTCTTATACATCCGAATCCTGTCACTTTGGAGAGAATTTTGCGAGCGCCCGCGTGGGCTTCCAGTCAGCACGGGGAACTCTGAGGCGGCATGGGGCGACTTCATCAATCCCCTGAATGGACGGTCAACGTGGCCCAACAGTGAGCCCCCACCAGTAGCCAAGCCCCCCCTCGGTCCGACCGATCCTCCAGGTTTTGGGACCCGAATGAGAAAAAGGCTTTCACAACACACAATGCTGACCCGTCTGTGGACAGGACCGACATCTCCTGACGTGTGATTAGGGACCCAGCGTAACTTAAGTCTTATTCTGCGCCGTCCAGTGGCTCGGGCAAAAGTAACTGTAAAAACAAAACAAAAAAGAACAAAAGGTGAGTGGTGAGTTTTTGTTCCATCCACACAGGTAAGCAATGCACTTGTTTGACTGTACAGACTGTTTCAGCTGGGGAGAATGTATTGGAGGCCTAGGTGTACAAACTGGAGTTATACTCAATAACAAGGTGTTTTATTACATTTGTATGCATTGTCATTGAAATCTGTGCCCAACCAACCTTCATAGGGTATCAGATTTGTTAATTTTTTTTTATTTGATTTGCACAATATTCAAGGTTTCTGCAAAAGATGCATGAGAAAAAAGATGTATGCATCCATAATGTATACATAAAAAAAAATCATGGGCAAGGCTCACATGATATATATAATATATATCATATATATGCATTCAACAAAAATCTAAAGCAAATTGATTTACAACTTTCTACTCGGGGGTCTTAAATATATACAGAATATATATTCATAATAAATAACTTTTATTTCACATCTTGATGGTTGTTACAACAGTGTTCAACTGAGCATTATGTTGACATCTGTTGCATAGCATGTTGTCAAGGGCAGCCTGCAGCCTCTGGTCCATCCATTGGGTGGACGAGGATATGAATTTGGGGTCGTTCATAAGGTTCGTCATAGCAAATATATGTGTTATAGTTTAGCCCAGTATTCCCAACAGGCCAACACTTTTCTTAATAGTGTTACAGTTCTGACGAAGAAGACGGAGTTGAGGGAAGTATCACTCAACCAACCACTCATTCGTACCATGTTTCCTGTCAAAGTATTTTTTTGGCTTCAGGGTTTCATATGAAACCCAATGAAACACGTGACCGTAGTCGGAGAGAAAGACAGAGAGAGAGAGAGAAAGAGAGAGAGAGAGAGAGAGAAGAGAGAGAGAGAGAGAGAGAGAGAGAGAGAGAGAGAGAGAGAGAGAGAGAGAGAGAGAGAGAGAGAGAGAGAGAGAGAGAGAGAGAGAGAGTTGGAGGGGAGTATTTTTCATTTGAATACTAATGAGAGTCTTTTGTCACAGATCTCTGTGACACACACACAGACCAGTGTGTACATTCCCACATATAATGTTTTCGACTCTTGGATAACTAAATGAAATACACACAGACACGCATGCACCGACCAGACGCAAACTCATTCACATGAATATGAAACACATTCACATGAATCCATACACACACACACACACACACACAAACACACAAACTCTCTTTCTATCAGAGCCCCCGTCCCCCGTCCCACACACACACACACACACACACACACACACACTCACACACACACACACACACACACACAATCATAGGGACGGATGGGTATACAGTCGTTTTTGTCAATGGTGTCTTTTGTTTCTTTCATCTCTCTTGCAAACAAAGCATTCCTGTGTTCACAGAGGAAAGGAAAGGGAGAAGAGAGAGAGAGAGAGAGAGAGAGAGAGAGAGAGAGAGAGAGAGAGAGAGAGAGAGAGAGAGAGAGATAGAGAGGGAGGCTGAGAAAGAGAGAGAGAGAGAGAGAGAGAGAGAGAGAGAGAGAGAGAGAGAGAGAGAGAGAGAGAGAGAGAGAGAGAGGGATTGAGAGGGATTGAGAGAAAATAAGAAAAACGCATAATTTGTAGCTTGGAGAGAGAAGTAAATCTTTGCATGCGGCCCTGGTGTTCAGCACGCCAGCGCGGTAGAGTAAGTTGAGGCGTCAACATGGAGATGGAATACATCATTCTGGAGAGGTCAGTGTGGCGGCAACTTGCTCCCTTCATTTCGGCCCGGTCGTTACCCGGTTTCTCACGCGGCACTCTGCAACTATTACGCGCCTTCCAAACAAAGTGGGTTAGTGTCCGTGCGTGTGTTTATCGTGAACGCGTGTGTGTGAGAGTGGTGATTGGCCGAGAGCAAAACACCGAGTAAAAGCGAGGGTTTTCGCTCAATGCCATCATTGTAATTAGGAAATCATCGTAGGGGTTTCGTGCCCTGGGGACTTGTGCCCCCACAAAAGGGATGTCACTGTTAATTGATCATGCAAGCTATGACCTACATTGTATCTCCTTCTGGTACATTTATTTTGATATGCCTTGCGCATGAATTGGTACTTGTGATTGCGTGCACTACAGCATGCGGGCAAGAGAAAGAGAAACCGATACGGAACCGAAGCAAAGGCGCCGGTCATCAGGTAAGGGAGACAAGAGGGGAACCTGTAAATGGCGAAGAACAGAACTGTAAGAGAGACAGGTGCAGTCGAAGCTTGGCCCTCATCCTGGCAAACGCTTAGCGCCTTCTCTAGTTTCTGGTCTTTGTCCACTTAAAGGCCTCGCGACCACAAAACCCGACTTATACCCCCGTCTCCCCTTGAAGGGGGAGGTGGGATGTTTTATCAAGATATACAACCTACTTTTACACAAAGATTCCTACTGCCTCGTTCACTTGTTCCAATTTCCCCTTTCTCCTCACCCACAAAATAGAGGCTTTATTGATTGTCTTCTGGAATAGTGACCATCTCTGCCCTAAATCTAAACCATCTCTCTCTCTCTCTCTCTCTCTCTCTCTCTCTGTCTCTCTGTATTTTATCGTCCTACTTATCACTCTTTTCTTCCCCTCTTCCATGCCATGCTGCACCGGGTGCCCTGATGCGTGGGACGTAAGTGGATGCATCAATGGGATGATGAACCAGCGGCCCACTTGCCTGTTGAGCCAGCTGTTTGTGTCTGCAGTGTTTGTGTGTGTGATAATACTTAACACATTCGCTAACGTTAAATCCAGAAAAAAGCACAGAGGATGTCTTAACGCAAGATTGAGAAAATTAAGATTAAAAAAACATCGCCCCATCACTCTCTGCTTCATCCCGTCAAACGTTTCCGCCATCGTGTTGCATTGACACACCTGCGATTGACAGGAAAGATGGATTCCCTTGATCAATCAGGAGAGAGATGGTCTTGATTGGTCAGAAATTAGCCAGGGGGCAGTCTATAATGTAAATTGGCTCATACAGAGGAAGTATCAGTGAACTAGAATAGATATTCTCATGGAGTATTTGACTAACTAATGACCGACGGTTGTATTTAAAACAAATTAGACTCAAATTACAGTGCTAAAATCACCTTTAATCACCTTTAATGTCTAAGGAGGAGGATAAAATGATACAATGCATACATCTTGATTGGTAATCTAAATATTTTCTCCTTCTTATAACCACCAACAACCAGTTGAAAAAACCCCAATGACATGTCATGGCTATGACCCTAACCCCTCTCAATAAGTAACTATCAACTGCATATATAAATAAATAGATAGGTCTGCAACTCATTCACACTCCCCACTGCTAACGTTTGAAAAGGGAACATCTGTTTATCATTGGCAATTCATTCATTCGTCAATTGTATGTCCCAGAAATATTTCAATCGATAAAGAGTGGGAACGTTTAAAATAAAAGGAAAAGGTGACATTCACTATATAAGGTGCCAGAAAGACCTTAAATAAGCATGTAACCAGTGCTTGATTTGTTAAGGGGGAGGTCTTGGAACAACTTTTGGGTGGGCTAAGGAAGCCACAGCGCGGGGGATTCCTTAGCCCACCTTCATCTTGGTGATTCATTTTTCATAGTGACACGGGAGGGGGCGGATTCAATAAAAAAAGGTTCTGGCTCCCAAGCCAGAGGTGACGGAACATGTTCCGGTGTGTTCCGGCTCAAGTTAAGCCCTGCATGTAACGTTGCCGTATTGTAACATGACATCATTTATTTATTGCACTTCTGAACTACTAAAAACTGCGTGTGTAGATACTTTAAATTCTGAAAGGCCGTTCCTATTGTTCTCATTGTCCTTCAGCCCCACCTACCAGGCCTCTCTCACCTTGCTCTACCAACATTAATGTACTCCAGGAGATGCCTCTTTGCAGAGTTTCATTCAAGATGGCTATAAACGAACTGCTAAAAACAACCACATGTAAAGAAAATAGTGGTTACAATATTGCATGAACAAACCTTTCTGTAAATCTATTTATGTAAAAGTTTGTACTGCATTGACACCACTAGCTTGTTCTTGTCTTGCTGTCTCTTTGCCATTGCAAAGTAATGCCAGCCAGTTCAATGGTTCTTTTTATACATCCACGGCTTGTACACGCACTTTGATGTGCTGTCGTGCATTGGCTGTTCCTGCACATGATTGGTGGAGAAGTGACCCGCCCACAATGTATTTGAATATATGGGATATACTTCTTGTCACTCATTGGGCACTTTACGCATCATTATGCAATCTTTTGTTATTAGAGTTGAAAAAAATAGTACAATGAATTAATATTTTTAGTAATTTCCTTTTTAATCCAGTTAATGTGATGTGTGTGTGTTTAAAAAAAAAAATAATATAAACATTGTTGAGCTTTTAAAGAGTAACCAAATGCTAATCAAAAACTTCTGGGAGAGTGGTATTTTTGTTGTCAGTTATGCATCTGTATTTGTATGTATCATATGTACATATGTATTTATCTTCACTAATTGTTGTACATAGGAATGCACAATCAAGATGTTGTTTTTGGTCATGTTATTCTTCTTCGTCCCAAATTTGGGCAATAAATGGAGGCTAAATGACTCCGCTAATTGCTTTTCTGGCTGTCAGCTGGGTGGTATAACTCAGTGGGTAGAGCGTATGTTCCGTGCCGGTTCAATTCCCACCTGAACAAAATGTAGGCCCCTATCTCAATGATTACGGGCATTCCTATGCACGAGTGATTCCTTGTATGGACTTACATTTTCTAGTTGTACTTGATGCCATGTTTTGGGAGCTGTTATATTGGTACTCTTGTTTGAGCTTTCAAACACATGGCAGTGAACATTTCTTTGTTGTCTTCCCTCCTTCTTGGCCAGATGACATCTGCCACACCGCCTTCCACTCGTAGCTCCTCACCTCAGAAGGTTTGCCACTCCCAAACGCAGACAGATGTTCTGAAGCCGTTATTAGGTAGCGGCGCGTCTGGAGGGGGCGGGACCTTGAGGCGGAGGAGACGTGTGCTGTCCAAAGATGGCCGAAGCAACGTGCGCATCGAGCACATCAGCGGCCAGAGCGCACTCTACATGCGGGATCTCTGGACCACCTTCCTGGACATGCAGTGGCGCTACAAGTTCTTCCTGTTCACGGCCACATTCGCTGGGACCTGGTTCCTCTTCGGTGTGCTCTGGTATCTGGTGGCCCTGGTCCACGGTGATCTGTTGGGTGAGGATGCAGTAGAAGTGGAGAGCACATAACATGCTACAATTAGAAATACCTTAGAGGTACAATATGCATGATTTGTTATTTCAAGCTAGCGCAGCAAACCACTCATTCCCCCCCTTTCCATGTATTGTACTCATGCCCCCTTTACACATACCACCAAGTCCTTGTAGTGGTTCACACATGAATGACGTGTATGAGAACGTAAAGGTTAAATGGCTGAGGGAACAATGTGAGTGGGCGTGCTGAGGGTTGATGGAGAAGAAAATGTTTCCCTTGCGCAGAATTTGGTTGACTGTATCTGTATCACTTCGTGTTTCAAACGAAACAATGATGTGTCACAATGCTGCAAAAGTTTTAGGCAGGTATGAAAAAATGCTGTAAAGTAAGAATGCTGTTTTGAAGGCAAAGGGTGGTCACACCAAACATTGATTTGATTTAGATTTATCTTCTGTTCATTCACTTAAATAAATTCACTTAAATCTGTTCATTCACTTAAAATAAACTATTAACATTTCTAGTTGTGAAAGCAATCTTAGTTTACAGCATTTTTTCACACCTGCCTAACATTTTTTGCACAGTACAAATACATATTCACGCACACACACACACACACACACACACACACACACACACACACACACACACACACACACACACACACACACACACACACACATACTTTACCTATATCTACTGTATATAGGTAGATAGATGTAGATAGATATCTACATCTATGTATGCATATATATTAATGTTGAAAAAGTGCAACACTTGAGATAAAACTTTTATGTTTTTCAATTAATACTCACGCATTTACTTGGTCAGCAATTTTCTGCCAAGCTCACGTTCTTTTGCAGCTGCTAGCGTGTTGCTTTTTTCTTAAATGTCATCTCATATTCTGCACATGCAGTCATTAATATTTCAAACTCCAATGGGGAGAAATAGGAGGATCAAGCCTTTTTTCTCCTGCTGCCATTGGTGGAATCGTATTTTTGGTGTTCCATTGATGCAGGCTTTATAGTCTCCTCATGCATGAGCTTTGCTCAGGCTGAACATACTATTGTTATCCCCTGTTCTGAAACCCAAAACTCAGAGTTTGACAGCTCAGAGTCACTCAATCCAGCATTCAGGCTTAGACTCAGAGTTCGTTAAGCCTGCTTCCTGAAACGGGCCCTGTTGTCAGCAACAACAACAACAACAACATCTCTGGCTAAGTGGCTAGGTGTACGTTTTGTAAGTTGCTTTGGATAAAAGCCTCTGCTAAATGCCCTAAATGTAAATGTAAATGTAAGTGCCAAGTTACAAAGAGCAATTATCAAGTGCCAAGATGTGCAACATACAAGGGCATGAGGCTAGGTTGGACAAGGAGCCATTCCATGGGACCTGATAAGTGCGATTCATAAGGTAAGATGTAAACCAGGCTAGCGCAGTGTCAGTAATGTCGAGAGTTGTGAGGAGGGTCTGGTGGTTCATGGTGTCAGGAGGGCCGTCTCTGTAGAGTCTTGAAGCAAGTTGTTTTCTGAGCGGTAGGAGGACAGTTGGTTAGAGACTGCACATCACAGGGTTTTAGAAAGGAATGATAGCAGAGATAGCAGTCTGTAGTTCTGGATAACAGCAGTGTCGAAGGTAGGTTTCTTCTTAAGGAGTGGTTTGACTCTGGCAGTTTTGAAGGGTGCTGGGATGAGACCTGAGGTGAGGGAGGAGTTAATGAGGGTGGCGATGAAAGGTAGGATGTCGTTAGAGATAGCCTGGAGAAGGGAGGAGGGGATAGGGTCAAGGGGACAGGTGGTTGCATGGTTGGAAGTGACCGGTCTCTGGGCCTCTTCGGAGGAGAGAGGAGAACATGGAAAACTGGGCTTCCTGGGGTTGGATGCAGTGGACTTGATCTTGTTCCAGTAGAATGTAGATTTGGCTGCTGACACGGTGGAGGTGAAGTCTGAGAGGAGGTGAATGTAGTGGGAGAGATCATCAGCACAGTCAGATTTCTTCCATTTCCTCTCAGCTGCCCGCAGAGATTCGGACAGCCGGAGTAGGAGGAGAAGATTGCGGTGGTCTGGATGTGATGGGACAAAAGGAGTCCAAAGAGGAGGAGAGGGAAGACAACAGGGTAGAGGAGGCTTCCTCAGTGGAGAGTAGTGAGAATTGATCTGGGGGGAGGGGGGGGATAGTGATGAGAGAACAGCAGAGGAGAGAGTAGAGGGGAGAAGGGTTTTCAGGTTACGGCGGGTGATGACAGTGTGGGGGGGTAGGAGGAACAGAGGAGGGGTACTTCAAGGGGAGAGAGAAAGCGACAAAGTGATGGTCAGACACGGGGAGCGGGATAATTGAGAGTGCACGGGTACTGCAGGACCTTGTGAAGACAAGGTCAAGTTGGTTCCCGGCTCTGTGGGTAGAAGGAGAAGGAGAGAGTGTTAAGTCGAATGTGGTGAAAAAGGTCAGATGATTACAACTTCTCTGGCTGGATGTTGAAGTTGCCCAGGACAACCAGCAGAGTGCCATCCTCAGGAAGGCAGCTGAGGATGTGATCCATCTCATTGGAGAAGTCAAGGAAGGGACCCAGAGGATGGTAGATTACTGCAACCTAGAGCTTGATAGGAATGGTGACAGCAAAAGCGTGGAGTTCAAAGCTGATCTGGTCAGGTGTTCCGAGGGAAACACCCGGTAGCGCCACTTGGGTGAGATGAGTAGTGCAGTCCCCCCTCCTCGCCCTGAGGGCCTTGGGATGTGTGAAAAGGTGTAAGCGGTAGAGAGGGCAGCTGGAGTGGCTGTGTTATCTGGGGTGATCCAGGTTTCTGTTAGGGCCAGGAAGTGGAGGGTCTGGAGGTAGGCATAGGCCGAGATGGAGTCTGTCTTCTTGTTCCAGAGTCCGCCATCACTTTGAGGTCAGTGCAAATAGAGAGAGACAGGTAGAGCAGATTGGAAGGGGTGCAGCGTTGAGTATTGGGTCGTGGATGGTGTCTGTGTCGGGTAGTTGTCCTGACTGGGATGGGGGTTACACACATGGCTACAATACACAATGCAATACACTAAGGTTATGGTTAGCAGTGGTCTCTAAGGTAAGGTAAGGTAAGGTACCATTTTGATCTACGTATTTTGACATATGCACTGTATGTATCTAGGCATATACAGTTATACAGTTATATACAGAGAGAGAGAGAGCAAAAGAGATACTTCACATTTTTTTATTTATGCATTACATTTTTGACTGACTTTCAATGCTTGTATGTGGGAATTATTTCTTTTGTAAAGCATTACAAATTGCCTTGTGTTTGAATGGCTATATATAATTTGCTTGCCTTGTATTGCCTTTCTTATCTACGCCCCTCCCCTCTCTCTCTACCTCTCAGTGTATCTGTCTACCTCTCCCTCTCTCACACACTCTCTCTGGCTCTCTCTCTATATGGATATATAGATCTCCCTCTATCTAGCTTTCTCTCCCCCTCAGTGTACTCTATTTCTCCATCTTGCTCAACCTCTTCCTCTCTCGCACTCTCTCTCTATGTATATATCTATCTATCCCTCTCTCTATGTATATATCTGTCTCTCCCTCTCTATATGTATATGCAGTATCTATCTCTCTCACTCTCTTCATCTCTCTGTGAGACGTCAGCCTGCATGTTGACCGTCCACTCATGTACTTCCAGAGTTTGAGCCTCCGTCCAATCACACGCCGTGTGTGATGCAGATGCAGACCCTCACAGGGGCCTTCCTGTTCTCCCTGGAGACCCAGACCACCATCGGCTACGGCTTCCGCTGCATCACCGAGGAGTGTCCCGCGGCCATTCTCCTCCTCATCATCCAGCTGGTCATCACCATGGTGATGGAGATCTTCATCACCGGCACCTTTCTGGCTAAGGTGCACTGTGGCAAACCTTCTTGTAGACTGTTAAACGCATCCACGTGTTTCCACCCCCTTCTAAACACCATTGTCATTAGCTAACACATGGAATAGTATCAGTTGTGTAATGGGTATCAGGCAATGTGTCAGGCGGAATGCATTCCCATGACCATATTTACTTCCCTTCTTTCATGGAGATCAGCAGGGTTTGTCAATGTGTCGTCCTCCGAACAGGTGGCGCGGCCGAAGAAGCGCGGTGAAACGGTGAAGTTTTCCCAGCATGCAGTGGTGTCCAGCCACGAGGGCCGCCCCTGCCTCATGATTAGGGTAGCCAACATGCGCAAGAGTCTCCTGTTAGGATGCCAGGTGAGTGTGTGTGTGTGTGTGTGTGTGTGTGTGTGTGTGTGTGTGTGTGTGTGTGTGTGTGTGTGTGTCTGTGTGTGTGGTGTTGGGGCCCACTAGCTGAAAAACTAGCCGAGCCTATTTCCACACCTATTTCAGCACTAATCAAAGACAAGTAGTCTGTCTGACAGACATTTATCTCAAGCTGCATTAGGCATTTGGAAAATGCATGTATTTATCAAGTCACATAGGCATATTAGTTACATCACAACTATAAGTCATATGGCAATGTGTGTCTGACACACAGAAGTAGTGCAAGTTTCAAGTTTCAAGTTTATTGTCAGTAGTTGTCAGTAGTTATTTCTACATACATTATAACATTTGAGAAAAAAACATTAGTTTGAGAGATGTTTCATATGGTTTACACAGGCCGACTCAATATGATGTAGGCTATATGATATATAGGCCTACGGACAGAAGACACATGTTAAATCTGTCTCTATCAAGCCGTAGCATCCACTGATTGACAAACAAGTTGAAAAGGTTTTCTCAACAATGATAGCTCCTCCCTCCAGGTAACAGGAAAGCTACTTCAGTCGTCACTGACCAAGGAGGGGGAGACAGTGCGTCTGGACCAGAGGAACGTGCCCTTCCAGGTGGACACGTCCAGCGACAGCCCCTTCCTCATCCTACCCCTCACCTTTTACCACACCATTGATGACAGCAGTCCCCTGAGAGCCTGGGCTGCCAAGGGTAAGATGAGGTTTATATGTTATGTTATATAGCTTTTTCATTCATGTATCGAGTTCAAGTTTTGCAAAGCTACAAAGCTAAGTCCAGGCCAAGGGGGGTTACTCTGTCCCACGTACACACCCCTTGGTTCAAAGTTAATTTGGAGTGTTGCCTTTGTGCTTCCCATTCTGCTTCCCGAACCGGGCACAGTTTTCTACAGTATTATCAAATGTGCAGCATCACTTACAGTCATAATGGACAATGAAATGTACAGTACGAATGACAAGGCCCGTTCCAACATTGTAGGAAAATCAAAGAAAAATGAAACAGAATAAAATAAGGGCATCACTGAATAAAATAAAAGCAGCAATGACGATCTAAAGATATAGATACAGATGTGCAGGTATAAAGTGCATGTGCATATAAGTATTATACATAATGTAGTCTATTTGCCAGAGCCCCATTGTGAACCCGGAAATGTTGAATATATCAAGTCCAAATGCTGGGGACGCATACTGTACATTTCTAACACAAAACTTTGTACTCAACATTTCTGGGTTCACTTTCCTGGCAAGTAGACTAATTGTACATAAAGTGTCCATAGGTTTGAGGTATAATTCAGTGGTTCAGAAGCCTGATGGCCTTCAGTCGTGAAGTGCGTGACTGACTGCTCCTGTACCATCTTCCAAACGGTAGCAGGGTAAACAGTGAGTGTGCTGGGTGGCTGGGGGTCCCAGGTGATTTTATAGGCCATGCTCGGGCCGATCAAATTCATGAATTAACCGGTTCACTTTGGGAGCCAACTGAGCGCATGAAAAAGACACCAGAAACTGAGGGCGAGATGCTCTGACAGACAGGAAAGTGGGCTGGATTGTGCTGTTTCAGTTGGGACTTCCACAGGTGCAGTTTACGCATGCAGTTTAAGGCTGTGATCATGTCGGACATCTGTGGGATGACTCGTTTGTGTCCCTGCAGACCTCTGATTCAGTTGGGCGAGATGCTCCGACATGCCACACAATATGGCAGAATGACACGGCCAGTGTGGATCCGACAGTTCATGCAAGGGTTTTCCTTTCCTTTGCAATGAAAAGAGCAATTTCTTCCCTGAGCCACTTCCACTTCTGTACGGTACAGCACAGCTCCATGCCCCGAGCCAACCGCCTTCAAAAACAGCTGGAACTGGCGCCTGAATGAAATGAAGGTGACCGTGGTCATTGTATCGTCCAGTTCCAGAACCTTCCCATGCAGAGCTTCTTGGTGGATAATGATGATGCAATGATAACTTATCAGAGGGGCGTGGCAGCTACTTTTGTGCATTTTCTCCTTCACTATTCCAACCAAGCCCGTTATTTGTCCACACATTGCAAGTGCGCCGTCGGTAGTTAGCCCTACCACCTTTCCCCAGGGTAAATTAGTTTTCCTAATGCCTTCACGCCTCTTATGAAAATGGAGTGCTGCGCTGTATCTGTGTTGTCTGTGTCTTTCACAAACAGCTAATGATGTAGTTCATGCGCTGTACGGTACGCTGTGAAGCAGCATATGCCTTTCAAGCTTTCAATAAGCTTCGCTTACTGACAAGCCTTTTTAGGGAAGCTTTCTGCTTCTCTAAAAAAATGCAACTTCCTGTTGGGAGTTGGGACACGACCACCAACAAGAAAAGCGGAACAACAGAGTCAAAATAAAAGTTACTATTTATTAATTAAAAGTGGATATTTGTGTGGGTGTGAGAGTCCAAAGGGGAGGGGGAGTATCTGAGGGGTAGCCAGAGGATCAGGTCAGCTCCAGCCACGGTCCAAGTGGGAGGTGGGGTCTCCTCCTCAGCTACCCGTGTGACCTGAAGAGATTTCAAACACTCACTCCACACGTGGTACACAGTGAGAAATACGGCAATCCAACAGCACTCCAGGTAAATAGGGTGGATAAGTGAACACAGCACTCGTTAGGTCAGGCAACGCGGGTGAGCTGGCTGGGAAAGGGGAAGAGAGACAGCACTAGTCCAAAGGCCAGGGGGGAATGGGGGTAAGAAGCACAGCGCGACTTCAGCGTCCAGGTAACCATGGGCCTGCAGCCCTTGGAGAGGCAGGGGTCGGGGGTAGCAGGGGTAAGCACAACACAGTCTGTAGTAGTTCAGGTGGCAATGGGGCTAGTAGCGCACATACAGGCAGGGGTAGCGACAGAAGCGCATGCGGTGATGGGGCAGCAGGGGTAAGCACAACACAGTGTAGTAGTTCAGGTGGCAATGGGGCTAACAATATTCATATGGACAGGAGTCAGGGGTAGCGACAGCAGCACTTATCGAAGTACATAGTTCGTTGGCCAGGAGGCAAGCAAGCAGATAGTGAGCTGCGGTGGCAGTGTAGCGAACAACGGCTGACCAGCATTAAGCGGAGACACCGCAGTGGCGTGAGCGGCTAGGGGAATGTAGCAAGCACGAAGCAACACTTATCTCGCCCAAAGGGCAGAGGGGGGGGGGGGGGGGTTCCGTCTACGGTTTCCAATCCGTGAGGTGTCCTCCACAACCATTCGACGGTTTCCAACTCCGCCAGTCGTCCAGTTTCCTCTCCGCGTCGTTCCTCTCCGTCTGGCTGCTACTCCGGTCTCCACTGCTGGAAGCTCAAAATCACAAGCTTTTAACGTGCTCCTCGCCTACCGCTGCCCAATCGGTGGTTGATCGTTAAAGTGGCCAAACCGGCCCCCACTTAACATTGATTAGCCTGATTAGGCTGTTGTTTACTGGCACGGAGGCTGCCATCTGGGGTGCCGCTCTAACTTCGGTCCCCCCCCCCCGGAAACAGCGCCCGTGCATGTAGTTCCGCCTGGTGACACCCTCCCCCGCTTGTCCGTATTCGTCCCGAGGACGGGTTTACGATGCCCAATCCCCATACCTTTGTGGGGGCCTCCCTTGGTTGGCCCTCTGGGGGCGCCGGTTCAACGGTTCCCCATCTGGTGCCGCCGCTGGTGGGGGCAAGATCACAGAAGCCCAAGCCCACCCTGATGGAGGCCCTGGTGGGGGCCGGGCCTCTGGCACAGCCTCTCGAGTCGCTTCTGGGTAGTGTGGGCAGGGCCGTAGCAGATTACGGTGCAGAACACGATCTGGCCCTGGCTTCCCTTCTGGCCGAACGCGGTAGACGGGGACATCAGGGCGTGGGCGGTCAATCACCACATAGGGCCTGGCCTCCCAGTGCTCACATAACTTTCCTCTCCCTTGACGTCGGCAGTCTCTCACCAGAACTCGCTCGCCCGGTAGCAGGGGGGCGTCCCGAGCCGTACGATCGTACTTCCGCTTATTCTTCTCTGCTGCAGCACCTAAACGTTGTGACACTTGGTTATAAGCAAATTCGAGCTTGGCATGATGTGTACTCACCCACTCAGTTGTATCTTGGGCCCGCTCGTGGTTCTTGGTGCCGAAGAGGAGGTCCATAGGCAGGCGTACGTGCCGGCCGAACATCAGGTAGGTAGGGGCATAGCCGGTGGTGCTGTGGACGCTGTTGTTATAGGCCTGCACCAAAGTGGGGAGATGCTCCGTCCATCGATGTTGTTCCACCTCCAGAGTCCCGAGCAGGCTCAGTAAGGTCTGATTGAATCTCTCGCAACACCCATTCCCTTGCGGGTGGTAGGGTGTGGTGTGGGTCTTCTTACACCCGTACAGCCGGCACAGCTCTCGAACTACAGCTGACTCGAAGTTCGGGCCCTGGTCTGAATGCAGCACTTCAGGGCACCCAAAGGGCTGGATCACCTGGAGCCAAAGGGCCCTGGCCGTTGTCACGGCGGTCACGGCGGTCCGGCGCCCATGCATGTAGTTCCGCCTGGTGACAAGTGCACCTGAAATTGAGATCTGTGCCTTCGAGGAGTCATCGATGTCTGACTGTCAATTCCAAATGCAGAAGTAGCAAAACCTTTAAATAAACATGGAGAGACATTGGTCATTTGATTATACAACATTTATTTTCCTATCTAAATCGTCCTTCGCTCCCCCTTTTTTTTAAAAATTGGACTGGTCCTTACGTATCCTTCTTTAGACCAGTCTTTCCTCTGTGACGATAGCCTCGGTCACCGGGGCCTTTCTCTCACCCTCAGGCGGCGGATGGACAGACCCCGACCTGGCCGACTTTGAGCTGCTGGTCATCCTGAGTGCCACGGTGGAGCCCACCTCGGCCACCTGCCAGGTGCGCACCTCCTACCTGCCGGACGAGATCCTGTGGGGCTACGAGTTCCCCCCCGTGGTCTCCCTCTCCCCCTCGGGGAAGTATGTGGCCGACTTTGCCTTCTTCGACAAGGTGGCCAAAACCAAGATCACGCCGTTTTTCAAATCCCCCGCCCCGGACCCTAACCCCTCACCGCCTCCGCCACAACCACCCCCCCAGCCGGGCTACCAGGGCGGCAGGGTGGTGTCCGTGCCGGAGGGCACCGACCCGGAGAAGATCCGCCTGGAGCAGAGCTACCGGCAGGGGGCTCAGGAACAGGGAAGGGTCCGGGACAGCGGTCCACTCAGTGTACGCATCAGTAACGTCTGACGGAGGGGGACCTTACACTATATGGCCGACACATTAATGGGAGGTGCGCACGCGCACGCGCGCGCACACACACACACACACACACACACACACACACACACACACACACACACACACACACACACACACACACACACACATATGCACACATTTCAAACATGAAAATGCATCAATGGATCTTAAATTGAATATATTTATGTGTTGATCCAGATGCTATAAACCTTGGCTGAGTCGTATGGCATTGGAATGTGTAAACTGTATTGAAAAGAATGTCTTGGATTTAAAAATCATCAACTAATATCATGTCTTCAACACAGCACACAGAACAACATTACAAGTCAGGCAGTGTGTACTGTAATGCACTGTAAGATCATAGCTGAAGCACTTTAGAGAAATTATTACACTAATGTAGGACAACAAAGTGGAATCTAGAAGAGGCACAGCTTGAACACAAACTACTGTATTTCATTTGATTGTATATTTCAGGATTTCATGTTTGCATTTGTTTCCTACTGTAATTCCTTTGAAACAGTAGCATTTTCACTTTCCTGCACATCATTATGTATGATGTATTGACACATAGAGGGTTAATGGAATATTCTAACATTACTAATGAAAGAAAAGTACATGAACTGTAAGTTTAATATGATGCTTAATTTTTCAATGTTATTGATACATCGTTCGAAACGATAGATAAAGAGGATGGGAAACAAAACATACGTGTCACCTTTCTCTTCCTCATCTGGCTGTGGTTGATCATTTACGAAAGACGTGACGGAAGGAACAGATGACTAGTATAATGTATGGCAGACGCTCAAACTCAACACGAAGAAGATGTGTCTGCTTTTCTCGACTCTGTTTCTACTTTCTTTTGTAGGCCTACAAGGTAAAACCCGAAGCTCCTTTTCAATTATTTGCGTCTGATCCGCGTATATGCATTGCTTCCATTGTTAGAACGTACGCGCTTTTTACGCGTTTTATGGCACAGCTTTTGTCCAACCTCATAGCCTACTTAATTACGATGAATATTATGTTGTTAGATGATTAAAAGTATAACCGCAACTCTAAAAAACACACAGAACATTTTAGACCTTTAAATCGTATTCACTATTTGGCATTCAATATTCAAAGTATTCTCAAAATATCAGGCAGGACGCACTGCGGAACTACAGTTGTACAAGGCTATGGAGGACTAAAAGTGCCAAAATTAAATAAATAAATACACCATTAAATAAGTCTTAAATGTGTCATCATTAATGAATTAAAATTGGAATTAAATAATTAAATGTGTCATTAATTAATTAAAATACCGATTAAAAAAAAAAAAAAAACGTATATAATCATTCAACTATTTAATTAATTGACATTTACATTTCATGATTTACATTTACATTTCATGATCCTGTGTTGCAGTGCTTCATGAATTGTCTAAACTGTCAAACTCGCCCATCAAAGTTGGTAGGCGGATCCTAATGCCTGATTGGTTACCCTGCGCATCAAGTCAAGGCAAATCAATTCCAGATAATGGATTGACGCAGAGCTCTTTGACACTCTGAACATCGCTGCAATTTGACCAGCGGGTGACCCACTAAAGGCTGGGCTGGGTTATGCTTCGTTTATACTTTCGCATCGACGCGACGCTGGGGGGCCGCGGATCCTTTGCGGACCCTTTACGGACCCTTTACGGACCCTTTACGTCCTCGACGTGCACCTACCCAAATCCTAGACGCGCGTCGAGGCGACGCAATCCCAACGCGGCGGCTTTGGCTGTGATTGGTCCATTGGCTGGAGATCGCTTTTCCGGTTTCCACTTGTAAACACCGCCTTGATAAATGCTTCGACTGATTAGCAACAACATTTATACATATATATATATAACTTTTGCCTTAATTTCTGTAAACTTTTTTTTAACTCGCTAGTAATCCGTATTTAATGACCAGAATGGTCATTCTGGTCCCTCTACCGGTGTAGCAATGAATTGCATTTCGAGACGTAAACCCCACGCAATCCCTCCGCAGAAGTATCACGGGCTCATGACTGCATCCGAGCAACGGTGTGGTCATTGCGTGATCACGACGCAATCCCTACGCAGAAGCATAAACCAGCCTTAAGAACTTGATGCTCCAGAACTGCACTCGATATGTCAAACGCCAAACGCCCCGGTCCCTGTGTGTGTTGCGCCTGATGCTCCCTGGTACCAGAGAAGGGGTGGACTACTTCTTCTAAATTTGCAGTCACTCTATAGTCAACATCTTGGTCGGAAAGTGCGGAAATAACTCCAAGAACTTCCTCGGAGTGTCTATTCGTACCCTTGGTATTTTTAGTCTATCTGTGTGGCTAAGGCTATTAACACCATTTTCGCGAGAACATGGGGAATCAGAAAGGTTTTGGCTTTTACTGTCTATGGGTTGGTAATAACAGTTCTGATTAATTTTCTGATGGAAAAGTGGTCTTTTATTTCCAGAATCTTTGTTCAGTGAACGCATAAACCGGTTTGTTAGTTAGCAGTTAAAAATAATACGATCTCTTTGTTTACTGTTGCCAAGCAACTGAAGTTTACAGACTGATCACTGATTACCAAGTCGTCAACTCTTGCTTTACATTTACTAAGACCTGATGGTGTAGTGGTTAGAGGATAGCTCTTTAATGCAAAGATTAGGGGTTCGATGCCCAGGTGTTGCAAGCATTTTTCTTTTATTTTGGACTGGATACCGGCATGAAGATCCTCCATTTTCTTTATCCAGGCCCTCTACGTCAGACCAAAGCAATGGATCAGACTAGATTAGCGTTAACCCCACCCACCGACTTTGATGGGCGAGTTTGACAGTTTAGAGTCTAAACTTAGTTAGAGTCTTAGGCTGTGTCCCAATCCACGTACTTGCGCACTTAAACTTCCCTTTTTGAGTACATAGTGCGTTCACACTGGTAATTGCGGCAAGACGCAGTACACTACTAGTACCCGGATGGTGCACTCATAACGGTCAAAAAGCTGAGTGTACTACGCTGGACACTTTCCACCCTCAATGGTCGCCATTTTGTCTACGTAACGGAAGGGGAGGGAACGCCAGCACTTTCCAAAACAATCTGATAAAGATTGCGGACGACACCTGTGGACCGTTGGTCCAGACCACTAAGATATAACGTTACAAATCAATCGAAAAGTGGTTATTTTTCGTTATGTATTACCATTTTATTGTTAGACAGATGTATGACAGATGTCATTAGCGATTGTGAACGGTTTGTGCTGATATGCTTATACGTGAATGCTAATACGGGAACGAACGCTTGTATCGCCATTTCCGGTAAGTGCAAAACGGGAGTGCTTCATTTGAGACTGTACTTCTTAGACGGAATTCACGCACTACATCAGTAAGTACATAGTGCACACAGTGCACTTACGGAAGTGTACTTGTGGAAGTACGTGGATTGAGACACAGCCGTACTTTTACCCTTAGAGTCTTACTTTAGACAATTCATGAAGCACTGCAACACAGGATCATGAAATGTAAATGTAAATCATGAAATGTAAATCATGAAATGTAAATGTAAATTAATTAAATATGTTAAAAAATATATTACAAAATTAATATGTTTGTTTTTTTAACATAAAATTAATCGGTATTTTAATTAATTAATGACACATTACATTATTTAATTTCAATTTTAATTAATTAATTACACATTTAAGGGTGTATTTATTTATTTAATTTTGGCACCTTTAGTCCTCCATACAAGGCAGGCAGTGTGGATTGTAATGCACTGTAAGATCATAGCTAAATAACTTTAGAGAAATTATTACACTGATGTAGGACAACAAAGTGAAATCTAGAAGAGGTTGAACACAAACTGCTGTATTTCATTTGATTGTATATTTCAGAACGTTGTCAGTATGACACGGTATTGCGCTGTTCTGTTAAAGCCTTCAATAGGACATTGACCAAGCATTTCTAACGGTATAGGTCAAATGGTAACACTTTATAATGAGTATACACTATTACGCATTAGTAGAGCATGAATAAATACTGAATTCATCATTTATAATGCATGAATACTCATTACTATGTAGTTTATAATCACAGTTATATAGTTAATGTTATACTCTTCTGTAGTAATGGTTAGTGAGTGTGTTAGTAGATGTTTTATAAAAACTCACAAATTCCATTTCCAACCGATGACCTAAGTAATGCTGGAATTCATGAATTTAGGCAGTTACAAAGCACTTACTACTCGTTAATTAAGCATTTTGTGTGAGCTCATTTAAAGTTGGCACTATCTATGCTTTATAAAGCATTTATGAATGAGATTTAAAGGCTGGCAATGCCTCAAGACTCAATGACACAGCCTGAGAATTTTTTTGTACCGGGACACGGCCTGATCCGGTTTTTGGACTGCAATTTAGACAACAAAGAATTCTTCAGTAAAAATACAACAACAAAAAACAACAACATGCATACGCATTCACACACACACACACACACACACACACACACACACACACACACACACATACACACACACACCAACACACACACACACACACACACACACACACACACATACACACACACACACTCACTCACTCACACACACACACACACACACACACACACACACACACACACACACACACACACAATGTAGGCTTGGGAGTCACACACTCACATTCAGTTTCTACAGTATGAGACTTTGTTGTTGTTCATTATAAACGTTCAGTTCAGTATTCATTACTATTCAATATAGGCCTATCCGTATATAGTCCAGCCTCCATCACATATGATTGGGGGAGGCTCCCACATGCTTGCACTTTACATTGCTGACTTGTACCATCAGAACAGACATGTCCTGTGATGTTTAGCCTTCTATGATTATACGACTGTTCATAGCAGGCACATCCTGACAGATGAGAATAAAACTGTCAGGTATTGCCTATGGGCTGAAAATTGTGCCACCAGAAACTGCTGTGACAACTGCCCCAGACACAGCTAAGGCAGTGGCAGCTGCCCTTATTGGCTGAAGAGGAATCCTGTGTGATTGCTCTGCCTCAACTACCCGGATGTTTGTCACAGAAAATTGAAATTGAATTTTGAGAACAGAATTTGAATTGTAAGAACTGAATTTTCAGTTCCAATCTAATAAATGCAATTTCAAATTACAATTCAGATTCAGTTTCTGGTTGCACATATTTCAGCCCAAATTGCCCCTCTACTAAATATGAAAGGAGGCTGAAAATCACATGTCTATTCTAATTATACAAGTCAGTGGTCCTGGTATGTAATGTATATATAATATAATATAAATATATTTGTTCTATAATACACCTTCTATATCTCGCAGTAGTAACATTTATTGGGGAGCGAGAGCAAACGCCTTTATAGCTGCTGACAAGCTAACGCTAGCTAGCCAGCATAGCTAGCCCGCAAAACATATTATTATTATTATTAAACACTATTATACATATTAAACATACTCACCATTAGTGCAGCTGATGGCCGCTGAATCCGATGTCTCCATCTCCACAATCTCCACACCGGCTTTCTTTTGGGCCCGCGTCGGCTTGACTGTACGATTAAACAGGGACTTGGCCATCTCTCTAGCATAGCCGCACTGACCAGTCTGGCCTACGTCTGCTCCTCGTAAAGTTAACGTAGCGTAGCCGCCTCCCGCCGTCATCACGTTGACCACGTGGTAAGAGCGGGAATGCAAGCTCACCGTAAACATCCCAAACCCAAACATATATGATCACAACAATAGGATGTTTTCATAAACCATCACAGTTTTTTAAATGCATAAAACAATGAGCAGATTCACCGGACTAAAGAAGCTTATGAATGACAAAACCTCGAAAAGAAACGCCTTGAAGCTGATAAAGTGGCGTCAGAAGAGGAAACTGCTAAAAAGAAAAGTCAAATGCAGAATATGCCATCAGGACATGAAAGGATGAATTCAGTATTTACTAATCCATAACTACTGTGCTTATCAATGATGAGTAAAACATTTATGACTGTGTTTATAAACTACATACTACTGTGCTTATCAATGATGAGCAAAACATGTATAGCCTAACTGTGTTAATAAACTACATACTAATGAGTATTCATGCATTATGAATTCAGTATTTATTCATTATTTACTAATGCTTAATAGTGTGTACTCATTATAAAGTGTTACCAAATAGGGTAACATTATGTTACTGTATGAGTCTGGATAGCAGGACAAAGAAATATATGCACATTATGACATTACTTTGTGTAATTATTTTGTTTATTCTTTGTTTCAGGGTCCACAGATAATAATAAAGCGTGTTTTTTGCTGAAGGGTACGGATCGATTACTGGAAATCAAAACACAGAAACCCAAAGGTCTCTTCTTTTGGAAATTGAACAAAACAGAAATTATAATAAATGCTGGTCAAGGGCAGACAACAAATTTCTATGAAGGAAAGGCAGAGTTTTCAACAGAAGACTATTCTTTGCGAATAAAAAACCTAGGATTGAATGACAGTGGACTTTACCAAGCAATAAATGTTGTAAAACAAGAGGTAGTTCTTGCTGAATACAACATCATAGTTCAAGGTATGTACACTGAAACCAGACAGTCAATACAAGCTGTTTGTTTGTATGTTTTCTAATGCTATCAAAATCTCCCTGTTCCAGAGAAGGTATCACCAGTGGTCCTGAATGTGTCGACTGCGTCTCCTGAATCCTGTAATGTGACCGTGACCTGTAGCACTCAGGGCTTCTCTTTAACCTCCACCTTCACGTGCACTGATCAAACCTGCTCTGAGACTGGAGGAGACCCACCGTCATCAGTCGTGACCTCCGATGCTGTGCTCCAACTCTACCTGTTGAATGGTTTGATCGTCATCTGTAACCATAGCAACAATGTGAGCTGGTCTAATGACAGGACGAGGATCACATCGCTGTGTTCAATAGATGGTAAGATCAGGATAAAATTTATTAGACAAATGCAAAATTAAGCATTTACTTACATTTGGCTCAGTGCATGCATGACTGAATAGGGAATAGAGCTGATGGGTGACTCAGTGGTTAGAGCAGGTCGTCCACGAACCAGAGGGTTGGCGGTTCAAGCCCCACCTCCTCCTGCCAAAGCGTCCTTGAGGAAGACACTGAACCCAAAATTGCTCCCCAGGTGCTTTTCATGGCCGCCCTCTGCTCCTATGTACCATACGATGGGTCAAATGCAGAGAACAAATCTAATTCCCATATGTAAACACTGAGAAATAAAGACCGAAATGCCCTGATGTTAATTTGGGTGTATATCCCATTTCTAACCAATTACACTTAAATAGTAGCTGTGACAGCTTACCTACAATCTAATACATGTAAAGATTTTTAAATTAGCTTTTTTTATTTATTATTATTTTTTTTTAGGTTAGATTCAACCTTATTGTCATTGTGCAGAGTACAATTATACAGAGACAACGAAATGTAGTAAATTCTAAAGGTCGACATCCTACATTATAGTCAGAGTGGACACTGTTCTGTTTGATGATATATAAGTGCAGAGTTATTCAATGTTCCTGTTTTTATGACAGATTATGGAAGATCCAGGGTGCATTGGGTTATCATATGCCCCATTCTGGTGATCCTCTTCTTAGTGGTCATTGTGGTATCCTGCTGCTGTTACAGGACAAAAGTACAACAGAGTAAGTCACACACTTGGCACCAGTTGCCATTAAATACAATGTTGCTTCTCATAAATACACATAATATTGAGTGTCCTTTTTTTCATTTGTAAAGAAAGTAAAGAAAGCTGGAAAATCCATGGTTCCAGTAGCATTGAGCAGGTAGGCTGATTTCCTACACTTCATGCTTACAATACTACGTACAATATTTGGTAACCTTTGATAATTAAATCAAAGTATAATTTTAAATGTCAGCTGTATATGTTAGATGAATACAGATACACATATAACATGTAAACAAAATGGTATTTGGTATATATTGTTAGAATATTGTAGAATATTGTATTATACAATATTCTAACAAAATATACCAAATACCATTGTACCATTGACATGTTTATTTACCATTTATACAATTTGTATATAATGTATGGTACTATATATATAATGTATGGTAATATGGTATCTATAGATAGTTTGAAGATAACTGAACACATGTCTATATGTAATTCTCTTTCCAGAGTCCAACCACTCCTGAAGGTTTCTCTCTGTACAGTTTGCAAGGCCCTTCTACTGCGCCACAACCCGTTAACCAGGCACAACCCTTACCTGAAGGTGTTTATGCTCAGGTTGAAAAGCCCAGAACTGCCCAGAACTAGAGGGTTGCTGGTTCAATTCCTGGCTACTTCAAAGGTGATTCCGTTTGATGTACATCAACTTTACTCAACAAACAGGCAGGTCAATTGTTTTCTTTCTCGAAATTGGACAGTTCTAGGCAGTGTCCATCTTTTAAAACTGAAATGGTTCACTAAAATGGATGGAATGAATGGATGTTGTTGGTGAACCGGTTCCATGCTTGTCTTGTATTGTTGTATATGTACGGACGGGCTGACGGCTTAATTTTGCGGTGTAAGATCTGTGACAATAAAGTGCTACTACTACTACTACTACTACTATGAGTGCCTATTCCTGTTGTTTCTGGTTTTCTCTTGGTCCACATTGACTTATCTAGGGCAATCTAGGAACACACAGAACAAGCCATCATATCAGCATTGACCACCTGCTCGGCTTGTAACACCTGGCCTCTTTAATAAACCTTTTCCTTTGTGTATCTGTGTAAACACACCTGGGTGTAAACACAGCAGTTGCAGCATGGCTAGCAACTGCTGTGTGCCATGTTGCCCCCAACCAACCTCAAAAAATAAATAAATAATTAAAATAAACCCGCTAATCATGAACGCTTCAAAAGCATTGTATATTTTATTAATATTTTTACTAATATTTTATATATATATTTGTTATTTTCACCATAATAATGATGACTATAATAATTCAATCACCTTTTTTGGTCTATCTTGCCTTAGCCAGTGTTGGGGAGTAACGGAATACATGTTCCAGCGTTACCTATTCAGAATACAAATTAAGTTACTATTTTGTTACAGTTACAATTTAAATAGTTGGTATTTAGAGTTTACAGTTTAGAGTTTACACGTACATTGTTGTAATCAATGGATTACATGACGATACTTCTGTTTCACAAGTTTATTCACTCTCTAAAATAAATTAAGGCAACCCCATGTATTTCCCAGAAGCCCCTATAAGAAAACAAAAAAAAACTGATCGCTATTTGCGAGATCATTCACAATGAAGTCGGAAGAGGAGCAGCAGGAGCTAGAGGAGCGTAGAGCTGGAGCCAGAACAGGCACAACAGAGCCAGGGCAGCAATGTGTTTCTATCTTGGAAATTCAAACAGCATTTCACATGAAAGAAAGAGAAGGGAGAAAGGAATATAACCAGTGGCGAAGTTAGACCTTTTGTAGGCCTTAGCCCACCCTATTGTTTTGTCCTCAAATCTAATATTCTACTGTCTAGAGTAGACCATCAATACAGACGTTCATTAAATGCGACGCGCAGATGCCCTCATTTATCAAACGAGCGTACGACAGAAAACGGGTGTAAAATGGACGTACGCTCATTTGCGCGTTGAGCTTGGCATTTAATCAATTTGAATGTGAGCGCAGGCTGCGATTAAATCTCACGTCAGGTCTGAGCTTGTGCACGCAACTTTTTCGAGTGCGACCAGTGGCGAGACATGGTATATCCGCAAGAGTCTGACAACTTTTTCTTCACCTTATTCGGAATAAAATAACTTTAATGCAATGCAAACAATAGGCTATAGGTCAAATGTGAAATGTTTTAAGCTGGATCAATTTAACATCAATTTTACATTTAATTAATTTCAATCAGGAGAAACTACAAGGATGAAGAGAGACGAATAAATGCAAAGAATGATGTTTATTGTGTATAACTTTGGTGCTTAGACACCAGGGAGTAGATCAGCGTAATGGATAGATCTAGGATGAGAAGCTTGCATCCGAAGATATTCCCCCCGGGTCTAGACACTGGTGGTGGTAGGAAGAATGTGGCCTGATGAGGAACTCCTGGTTGAAGACCGGATGGGCGGTGGAGGGGTGGAGGTGGGCCGAGATTTGCTGAATGACAGCGGGATGACAGCTAGGAGAAGGAGAGCACTTTTAAATTTGACAGTTGATTACTGATTGGAGGAGGAGAGAGGTGATGGCAGACTGGGATTGGTTGATAGAAGGAGGAGGAGGAGCAAGAGGATAGCAGGAGAAGTGGGAGGAGACAAGGAGGTGTGCTTAGGGAGATAGTCTTCCTGTCTGAACTTTCGCTTAACTTCATTTCAATCAGGAGAGACTACAAGGATGAAGAGAGACGAATAAATGCAAAGAATGATGTTTATTGTGTATAACTTTGGCGCTTAGACACCAGGGAGTAGATCAGCGTAATGGATAGATCTAGGATGAGAAGCTTGCATCCGAAGATATTCCCCCCCCCCAAAAAAAAGGTATACCTTACCTTGTAGAAGCAAAACAATCTATGAGAAAGCATAACAAACATGGTTAAGATACATTACATTAATTAAAACTAGAAAGAATTGGATGAAAATGGAGTGATAAATAGAATGAATGAGGAACGGGAGATTAACGATGAAAATGACAAACTGTAATGCTATGCAGTGGACAGGGTAAAGAGGCCGCAATGCTATGCGGTGGAGCGAGTGGAGGGACTGCAAGCTTATTCAGCGAATGGGGAACGAGTGTGCAAATGCTATGCAGCGAACGGGGTGAGAGATGCAATGCTATATAGCGGACAGGGTTGAGAGACTGCAATGCTATGCAGCTGACAGGGTGAGAGACTGCAATGCTATGCAGCAGACAGGGTTGAGAGACTGCAATGCTATGCAGCGGACAGGGTTGAGAGACTGCAATGCTATGCAGCGGACAGGGTTGAGAGACTGCAATGCTATGCAGCGGACAGGGTTGAGAGACTACAATGCTATGCAGCGGACAGGGTTGAGAGACTGCAATGCTATGCAGCGGACAGGGTTGAGAGACTGCAATGCTATGCAGCGGACAGGGTGAGAGACTGCAATGCTATGCAGCGGACAGGGTTGAGAGACTGCAATGCTATGCAGCGGACAGGGTTGAGAGACTGCAATGCTATGCAGCGGACAGGGTTGAGAGACTGCAATGCTATGCAGCGGACAGGGTTGAGAGACTGCAATGCTATGCAGCGGACAGGGTGAGAGACTGCAATGCTATGCAGCGGACAGGGTTGAGAGACTGCAATGCTATGCAGCGGACAGGGTTGAGAGACTGCAATGCTATGCAGCGGATGGGTTGAGAGACTGCAAAGCTATGCAGCTAACAGGGTGAAGACTGTAATACTATGCAGTGGACAGGATTGAAAGACTGCAATGCTATGCAGCGAACAGTGTGAAAGACTGCGATTCTATGCAGCAGACAGGGTTGAGAAATTGCAATACTAACCACTATATTGCAACCACTGAATTGAGATACCACCACCAGAGATATGCACGCTTACCGAATAGCTAAGGCTTCAGTGATCTTTGGGCAGCCAATATGGAGTGGGAGTCTGGACGAATGTAGGATGCGTAAGCCGAGGAAGACCAGCGTCCCATTTGCTGGAGAGAAGCAGAAGAGATGCCTTGCATGGCAGCTGAGGTGGCCGCCCCTATCCTAAAGGAGTGGCCTGAAAACTGATGAGATGGGAGATTGCACTGCTGGAGAACCTTACGTAAATGCTGCATAAACCAGTCTTGAGACATAGGGTTGTTACTGGGTGTTAGAAAGAGAGGTGATGAATCGGGAGAGAATCTGAGCCGAATGTATTTAACCATTGATTTATAAGGGCAAAAGTGGGACCTGGTGCGAGCAATGACGATGCTGCAAGATCCCTTACCTTTAGAGCGTTTGAGGAACAAACAATAATGAGAAGGGTGAAAGGTTAAATCAGCAAAGCTGATATCTTTGTTAGAATCAAATACGTTAGAGAAGGAAGTGAATTCGCTAATCCTCAAAAAAACCCGTAAAAGGCTAATAGAAAAACACTAGATAAGAGAGAATCTGTGTATGGAGAAAACAAGCCCTTGCAAAGGACATTTAA
Source organism: Urophycis tenuis (assembly GCA_036785325.1). Taxonomy (NCBI): domain Eukaryota; kingdom Metazoa; phylum Chordata; class Actinopteri; order Gadiformes; family Phycidae; genus Urophycis; species Urophycis tenuis. The sequence continues at coordinate 4,035,971 of JAXIVH010000007.1, read as the reverse complement.
CATGTTGTGCAGAACGTCCAAAGTAATAGGGCGTCTGTTATCCTGCACTTGGGGGAAGCATTTACGAATTCCCTTCAGTAATAACTTGATCGAAGGGTTAGCGAACAAGCTGGGAAATGAGGGATCATCACATCTTACATTGAATTGAATCCCTGCAATAAGGCCCTGAGTGTACTGAGGCTTAAAATGACGGACATCTGTACAGTAGGTGATAAAGGCACAGACAGTTTTCATGAGGACAGGTTTTAAGGGGATGTTTAGAGATGAACAGAAAGTGGCAAATGTAACCCAAGCAAAATCATATGATTTTAAAGTAGAAGCAGCAAGACCCTTCCTCATGTAAACCCTAGCAGATTCTAGGTAGTTTTGTAGGGGAGCAACTAATACAGGCCTAACTTGTTCAGGGGAGAAATAGGCGTAGCATGTTTGCGGGACTCCGGGCAGTGCTTCCGAAAGACCTGAAAGTTAAAGCGGGACAGAGAGTCAGCGACGATGTTGTAATGACAGGGAACGTGGCGAGCAGTGATGATGAAATTGCGATGAACGCCAGCCGCGTGATGCGACGCATAAAAGGCATGATGGCCCCGCAGGAGGAGCGCCCTTTATTAATGATGTCGACCACCGCTTTGCTGTCGCAGAGTACTGCGATTCTTTTCCTTTGCCAGAGATGGCCCCGGATGTGGCAGGCTACTGCGATGGGGAAGATCTCATGAAGAGCAGAGGAAAGTTCATGCTTAAGAAGCTCGGGAGGCCAGTGGTCGGCGAACCACTGCCTTGAAGAACCCCCCAAAACCTGCGGATGGAACTACATCCGTGAAAACTGAATGGAGTCGGACGAGTGCACGATGTTGTCATAGAAAAATGAAACGCCGTTCCATTTTTTTAGAAGAAGTGACCAGAACTTCAGATCGGAACGACACCCATCATCGAGTGTTACTTGAACCTGCAAATTTTGAGACATAAGTAGAGTTAATGGAAGAAACAACCCCCACACGGAAACCTTGAGACAGACCAGTTAGAAAATGATTAGTAAAACAGAGTCTGGATGACGTGATAGTTCTGCAGCCAGGGCCTGGACATTTATTGGTGTAGAGGAATATTCCTTTAAGATGTGTGAGAGCCGCGCCGGTTCGCTTGGCGAGCGCGAGCCAGGCGAGCGGGGATCAGGCGGCGGGGACACACAGATCTGGGGTGCGCGTCTTTGCACGCGCTGCAAACGTGAAGAAAGATACAGTTGGGGTAAGTGCAAATGTTCTCATTGAAATTATTGCAGATAGGTTTACTGTTAAAGAGTTCCATCTTTCTGCCGCGGCTGTCTGTTGCGTTGCCGGTTGCTGGAGGAACAGAGTGGAGACCTGGAGTGAAAGGGGGCGGGGCCGGAGGGAGAAAGGGCAGCCGGGGACACAGCGATTCATAATGCCCTATATTACCGCATGTGCGACATGTAACTGCCTGGGACCCCCCGATGATCATGAGGAGAATCTCTGAGTCTAAGATGGACCAGTTTATGCGAATATTGGACTGAGCGATATGCAGCGCTGCCTTGCTGGAAAAGGCTTTGTGGTATTGATAGAAACAATTTCTCCCGTACCTAAGATTTAAATCGCCGATCAGTGCCAGGTAAGCGTCCAGCTCGACCCTCCTGTCTGGAAAAACGGAGCACACCACGTCCCTAAAGATCCCGAACGCCACGAGAAATTCGCCGATCGGGAGATCTCTGAGCAGCCGAGGATCGGCTGAACGAATGACGGAGTTACCGATGTCTGAGGAGGAGATTTTCCTATCGCACTCTGGTGACGGGAGAATGAGGCTAACCAAGTTTACGTCTTTCCCTTGCAGGATTTTCTGCCTTAGCCGGGGTGAGATGTTGGCTGCAAAGGGAATATACGGCCTACCTAGTGAGGGTGCGGGGATTGCGGATGCCAGTGAGTGGGACTGGGGCATTGCTGAGGTGCTTGCGGTTGGCAGAGGGTGAGGTTGAGGGAGTGCTTGGTCCTGACGATTTCCTAATAGCTGCAGGCGAGAATCGATGCCCTGGACTGACCTGACCAGAGACTGCAGAGTGGAAAGCACCGCGTCCTGAGGAGCCGGAGATGCGAAGCTGACGTTGGCCATGGGAGCAGCGGCGTGAATGGGCGCAGGATGAGGTGGAGCAGGAGCGGCAGCGGACGTGCCAGCGGGAGAAGAAGCAGCTGCGGCGGTACGAATACCGCGGGTGGAGGAAGCAGGAAGCCGGCGTGAAGATGTCCCCGTCTTTTGGCGAGGTGGATCGGACTTCCTGGTCCTCTTACGGCCGCGCTGGGCCACAGCGGAGTGTGCGGTCTCCCCTGCAGAGACTGGGGAAGCCGTAGCGGAATCGCTGAAATCGATCATACTTGCCAGTTCCTGAAGCTGGGACAACCCGAGTCCGGGAGCTGGATTGATCCCTTGGGCCCTGAGATTGGACAGGAGAGACTGATGTTCCGACTGCGATGAGGCGAGGCGAGCGCTCCTGCGTTGGGAAGAAGGAGACGGAGCTACCTCCGGTAGAAGCTCGCCGCTCGGATCGAGACACGAGAGGGGATCATTGGATTCATCACCCGACATGATCGGGCGGGCGAGGAAGATCAGGAGGCAGCAGAGGTAAGAATGAACAACGCCGTGCGAGTACGATTGCCGAGATTTGCTGAATGACAGCGGGATGACAGCTAGGAGAAGGAGAGCACTTTTAAATTTGACAGTTGATTACTGATTGGAGGAGGAGAGAGGTGATGGCAGACTGGGATTGGTTGATAGAAGGAGGAGGAGGAGCAAGAGGATAGCAGGAGAAGTGGGAGGAGACAAGGAGGTGTGCTTAGGGAGATAGTCTTCCTGTCTGAACTTTCGCTTAGCTTCATTATTCAATTAGTTATTTACCTCTTCCGTAGCCCGCTGAACATGGGACACACTGTTGACTGCAACAGTGATTTGTTTCCATATAGAGTTTTTTTGCTTGCCCTTAATTAGATTAGATTCAACTTTATTGTCATTGTGCAGAGTACAGGGACAACGAAATGCAGTTGGCGTTCTAACCAGAAGTGCAAATGAGCGATAAAGGTGCGGGTTGAAATGCAGAAATGCAGAATAAGGTTCAGAGTGCAAAATTGAAAAACATGAAAAGTGGCAGTAGTTATTAAAGTGACGGTAATTAACGGTAATTATTAAAGTGCAGTGTTGGGTAGTAACATGTTATTATTAACGCCGTTATTTTTTTCAGTAACGTGTTACGTAACGCGTTTTTTTAAATTCAGTAATTCCGTTCTCGTTACCAAACGCTGCGTTACTCCCTTCCTTTTGGTGAGGTTTTACAACGGCACGCAGTTCCCGATCAATGAAGTTTAATTGAGTTGAAAAACAAAGCACCTCACTTTGGTGTTTGTGTCAAGGTTTGTGTTGGTGCACAACAGATCATATTGCTTGGATGATTAGATTCAGTGATGTGGATGCAAATGAATTGAAACGGTTGTATTATTTTGTATTATTCAGCATCAGTACAGAACTGAAATGAGGGCTAGAGGGGAACTCAATCAATCAACCTTTAGAGCATTGGAAGAACATTTTACAGTAACTAAAAAGTTACTTTCTCAGTAACGCATTACTTTTTGGTTTAAGTAACAGAGTTACTAACTGAGTTACTTATTTACAAAGTAACTATTAACTGTAACTAGTTACTATTTTTCAGTAACTAGCACAACACTGTTAAAGTGACAGTGAACAGTGCAGGTGGAGGTAGTGATCGTTGAGGTAGTAAACGGTTACTAACACTAGCAGAAACAGGCTGTAAATAGTATAATTAAAAAAAAAAAGTAAACAATGTACAGGTATTGTGAGAAATAGTAATATAATACAATAAGTGTACAGGTGGTGCAATCGTGTGCTAGTGCAATACAACGGAACGGGTACAATAGATGAATGTGGATTGTTTGGATATGGGGGTGGGGGGTGCAACGGCAGTTGAGAATAAATAATACAATAAATAACATTACTATAAATAATATGAATTGAGGGGTGGGGGTGCTGGGTGGGCAGGGGTGAGTGTCCTGGGGGGGGGGGGGGGGGGGGCAGTGTTCATATGGGTGTGGAGTCCAGAAGGCTGACAGTCTGAGGGAAAAAAGCTTCCCCTGGATGCCAGCTTTTAGGCTACCAAATAAAATAAGACGGTGCGCATCAACAAGTGACACGAGTGTCTCCATTTCTGTTTCTGAAAAATTCCGCTTCTTCTTTGCCGTTGGATGATTCTCCATGTCGTAAAAGTTAGGGGCGAGAGTTCTGAAGACGTGCTTTTATAGGGGCGTGTTACGTTCATTACGATTGATCTCAGCCGCCGTATTTATCAACACCAAGCTCCTTCGTACGCTGGGATTGGTGTGATACGAAAGTTTCGTAAATCTCACGTGGTTCCTATCGTAAGATGAATCATGCATTCAGATTTGCGCTCATTTCTACGTTCGTTTGATAAATGAGGGCTTCATGCAGTTTTGCGCAAGTTTAAAATGTTTCCGTGTAACTTGTCAGCTGTGATCAAATGCCTTTGATCGTTTCATCCTCAAATCTACGATATTCAAAATCCCAGTACCACTCCCCCCCCCTCCCCCCGACTGTGGCTTCCTTAGCCTAGAGTCCTTTAGAGAGGACTCTAAAGGACTCTAAGCCCACCCAAAAGTCAGCACCTAGAAACGCGGTTGGTTGCTTGCCAGCAACCAACCTCTTTTCAGCGTCCAAAGGCTCCACCTCCAACCTGAAGAAGCATCTTAAAGGAAGTTATTATTTTAATTAGCCTGGGATAGTCATCTGCTGTAGTTTTATTGGGCCCCTTGCCATTTTATAGTTGAATCTATACCTGCTTAATTGACGTGCGAATGTTTCATATCTTCCTTTATGTGTTTATCCTGTAAAGTCAGGAAAAGGGTAAGGGAAATGCAGGTTTCCTTCCGGTGCTTTTTATTTTAAGGTGATTTTATTGGCAACACCTATGCACTTAGCTCAGTGAAAAAAAAAAGTTATGTTAGATGTAATAGCACATTCTGTACAGAAACATAATTTTATGTCTGTCTATTTTCCCACTATTAACAGCTAAGTAAATAAAGACATTGAAAATTGGTCAATTCATCTGTTGGTCATATCTTTTGCATAAACATACCCTTATAGTCTTTATTCCTCTATAGTAAATTATAATATAATGCACTTTCAGGGAGACTTGGTTCTAACACCAGTTGGAACAGAAGAACACACCAGAATAGGCCTTCTACGCCTTCAGAGAAGGCCTAAAAAAATTCGGGACCAAAGATATTATAATTTTAAATAAAAAAAAATAGTATATTTTTCTATTCTATTTCTATCTTATTCTATTTCTATCTTATTTATTAATTGAATACAATTCATTTAATACATTTTCTCTCATCTATGTTGTAAAGTTAAGTTTACTGTCAAGTTCACATCAGCAATGAAATGGTTACTGTCCTGATAACACCTGATCCAATCAGAATTGTCCGTCTCTATCAAGGCCCCGTTTGCTGGATCATTAATTGGCTATGTGTTTTGGTTTGGGGAGTGAGGGGCACATTGACCAATCACGGTTTGATTTCAAGTGGGCGGGACAAAAACAAAAGATCATAGGCCTCCGTGAACCGCTCTCACCACTCCATCACGCCATACGTAATTGCACATGAAGAGTTCTGCATTGCAACTTCAAAAAATAGTCGTTGTATTACCAGCTTTGTGTAACTTTTGGCATATTGTGCATTGGAAATTGTGTTGTAGTTTGATGATGCTCATAAATTTATTTTTCAATGTGTAAATGATTTGTAATGCGCCAGGATTTCATAGCACTGTCCATGGTGATTAAATGAGCCTCGGTGTACGTGTCAGCAGCGTCACAGGGTGACATTCTGGGTGAATGTCCAGATTTCCAGATTTTGGCTTTAGAGTATGTTTATTTAATTTGAACTATGTAGCCTAAATGATCTCCAGTTTTCTGAAGTTAATGTTGAGATGTTTCTTGTTGCGGAGAATGTTATTGATTGAATTGTCTATTTGTTTACATCCTTGTCATCGTTACTTAAAGCCGGATTGCATTTGTTCAACCCTTTCAAATCGTACTGTTGCTTTTTTCTGTGATGATTTATTTTCTCCGCGGTGATGGCTGAGGTGAAGGCCCAGCTGTAGTGCTCTCGGTTCGCCACTTGTATCTTCATTTGAACAGGTACTTTCTGTAAGTTTAAGTTTAAGTTTATTGGTTGATACCTGAATGCGACCTTTGAACCAGAGACTGTGGGTAATGGAAGCTGGGAAGTTACCATGGGAAGAAGAGAAGTGAAAGAAGAGTGTGGACGGCTAGTCTGAGCTCGCTGTTCATTATGCTGTAATTACCCATGAATTCTCTATGTCTAGTATATAGGACTAGAGTTATACTGAACACACAAGGAGGGCAGTACACTATTAGATGACAATGTATCTGTTGATGGCCACGGTGGAAGTGTTTTATTGTGGAAACATACATATTTTATTTGAGACATACATACATAAATAGTTTATGCAATTAATGACTGGTGTTGCCATCCAGTGGTTGAACACGAAAACCAAATCAAACAATGCAATGTAACACTGTAAATTTAGCTATCTGACATTTATTTATTATTATTTTACCCATGGAACAGGTCATCTTAGCCATCAGTGCAACAGTTGCCCCCCCTGGGGAATTTGTCAGGAGCCGCCACTGCTGTAGGCAGATGATATACTCATGTTTAGCTGGATTCAGTTTACATCAACAAAACAGCAAAAACATTGCCACGACTACTACGTTCCACAAATGCTATCAACAGCTCTTGATTTCCCACAGTTCTCTTTCTGTTCTGCGGTATCTCGGTTGTTTGCAGCATGCAGCTGCAACTTCCTCTATGAAACTGCATCTTTCTCGCACACAGGCGACCGGCCGTGTCGTTGCAGTGCAACGACGGTTTGCTGTGACTGCCCTCTCGTAATTCAATTACTAAATTTTTTGTATCTTTAGTCATTGTGTCTGTCTCTAGGAGCATACAAGCCCTGAATCCCCGGCAACTTCTTGATGACGTGCAGTTGACGGTGTAGCCAGGTTCAGATTGATTTTCCACCCCAATCCCAATTTAAAATCCACCCAATTCAATTCAACACCAGCCCAAATCATAACCTTGCAAGTAACCTGTGTAAAAACTGTAAACCATTAGGCCACATATGCAACAAGAAATGCATCATAAGCGCGAGCTTCTCATCTGTGTCAAATAACCAAAGATTGAAGATTAGTAGGCTTGTCGCAACCCACACAGACCACAGTCAGACACCTAATGTCTACATTGTGAAAAGCACCTCTGTCATCATAGCGCAACCACCATAAAGTGATCACATGCTGTCATGAAATGTGAGCCACAAAAAAACAAGAAAAAACAAGAGAAATAAAAGATAGAAATAGGCTGGACAAACTCAAGATCTGTGCGGAGCAGCTGGCAGGAGTGTTCACTCATCTTTTCGGCATCTCCCTGAGGCTGAAAAAGGTGCCAACACTATGGAAAACATCATGCGTAGTCCCTGTGCCGAAGAAGGGTCGTCCCAATGCTCTGCCCACTTCAGACCTGTGGCTCTAACGTCACACGTCATGAAGACCTTTGAGAGGTTGGTTCTGGATCACCTCAGGCCCCTGGTGCGTGACTGCCTGGACCCTCTGCAGTTTGCGTACTAGACCCACATCGGCATGGAGGATGCCATCATCTACCTGCTTCACAGAGCTTATACACACCTGGAGAGGCCACAGAGCATGGTTAGGATCATGTTCTTCGACTTCTCCAGTGCTTTCGACACCGTCCAGCCAGGCCGGCTGGCTGAGAAGCTTCTGGTGATGCAGGTCGATCCTGACATGGTGGCTTTGATTACAAACTACCTCACAGACAGGCCGCAGTACGTCAGGCGACGACACTGCTTGTCGGACATGGTGAAAAGCAACACCGGCACACCCCAGGGAACTGTACTTTCACCATTCTTGTTCACCCTCTACACCTCGGATTTCTGCTACAACTCCCGAACATGCCACCTGCAGAAGTTCTCTGACGACTCCTCCCTTGTTGGATGCATCACAAACAACAGGGAGGAGCAGTACAGGGAACTGGTGAATAATTTTGTGGGATGGTATGGGACCCACCTTCAGCTCAACACCGGGAAAACCAAGGAGCTGGTGGTGGACTTCCGGTGCAGAAAGAGCCCCCCATTACCGGTTTCCATAAATTGGGAGGAGGTGGAGATGGTGGATACCTGATGTTCTACCAGTCTGTGGTAGCCAATGTCACCTTCTTCGCTGTTGTGTGCTGGGGAGGAGGCATTGGGAGCGGTGGTGCCAGCAAGCTGAATAAGCTGGTGAGGAAGGCGAGCTCTGTGGTGGGGATGAAGCTGGACTGTGTGGAGGCGGTGACAGAGAGGAGGATGAGGGGGAAGCTGCAGGCGATCCTGGACAACCCCTCTCACCCTCTCTATGCTGAGCTGAGGCAACTCAGGAGCACGTTCAGCCACAGACTCATTCAGCCACGTGCCTCAAGGCGCTTGGGGGGCTCTTTCTTCCCATCAGCTATCAGACTCTACAACACCTCAACCACCGGCTTCCAACGTCTCGATAGCCCCAACACCTCCAGATAATGGACTGAACACCGCACCCCACACCTCAGGACTGTTTTCCTAGGCCGCTGTAACTTATGTCTTCTCACATGTCTACTTACTACCTCTGTATATTGCACATTTTGTGTTTTGCACATTTTGCACACTTGCACATCCATTTTGCCCAATTTATCATGCACATCTATTTTAATTTTTTATATCTACACCTCAGCAGGACTCGGTTACCAATTGCACTATTTTATCTTCATCTACTAATTGCACTGTTCATCTCAATAATGACTACTAGGTATGTCCACCTACCAATTGCACTGTTCATCTCAATGATGACTACCATGTATGTACAGTATATAGGTTTTAATTTTTCATCTGACCTGATTCTAAGAGCTTGCATATAATCTTATCTTAATTTAGGTAAATCTATTTATTGTTTAGTGTATATTGTATATATTCAGGTATTCTATTGCCCTCCCCTATCCCCTTGTACTGCTGGTCACTGTGAATTTCTCCTGAGGGGGATTAATAAAGGAATATCTTATCTTATCTTATCTTTCAGGAGCGGTGGGAATTGCAATATTTCTTCACTGAAAATCGAGGCAATTGTGTTCGTCTAATTTGTAACGAGATGGATGGTTGCCTTGTTTAATGATTTTAACATAAAGAGACACTACAAAACTAAACATGCTACATACAACAAGCTGACAGGGAGTGGCCGTGCTGAAAAGTTGAAGCAATTCCAAGCTGCTCGGCATCACAACAGCGATTTTTCACGCGGGCCTGTGACTCAAATGAAAATATCACCAAATCCAGCTATGAAGTGGCCATGCTAATAGCTAAACATGGCAAACCTTTTACTGAAGGTAAATTTGTTTAGAATATTTTCTGTTCCCTCCTCACCTCACAGACCCAGAGCCACGCCCTTTTCTTTGCCCATTCGTTTTCCCACTCAGTTCAATCCGCTCCAATTAGCCCATGTCAATTACTCAATCACTCCCTGCCCTGCCACAGACTAGTTAAGCCACACCTGTGACCACACCTGCTCCCTTTGTTCAGAGACACTGAAACCTGAGCCCTTTGTTTGGAGAAACCTTGCGCTCCTTGTGTGCATAACTGAGAAATGAGTTTGATTAATTTGTTGTGGTAAATTACCTTATTATGAAATATTATGTTGTGGCTGATGTTAGTTAATGTGACCATAGAATGTGATTCTTGGACTTAGTTTCTTTGTTTGAATGCAGCATGGTCGTCATGATCTATTTTGACCTAGTTATGGGCATTAGGTGAACCTTTGTAAAGCTTGTTGGAAGATGTATTATGTTGTTACCTGAATGGTGGAAGTGAATTGTGGAGCTGATGTGTACATTTTAGTTTGCTTCCTAGAGACCACTCATACCACATGCATATTGATCATTTCTCATTGGCCTGCGATGAAAGCACAGATGTATCTGACACTGCACAACTTCTGATTTTTTTAAGAGGAGTTGACGACAACATGAACGTTATGGAGGAGCTACTTGATCTCAAAAGCCTTAAAGGGCAAACTAGAGGAACGGATTTATTCGATTCGGTTTGTGAAGCAGTTGATAATATGAAACTACCGCGGAGTAAAGTTTCTGGGATCATTACCGACAGTGCGCCTGCCATGGCTGATGAACAAAGTGCATTATCCACACTGATCTGCAATATTCAGTGAAGAAGCGGGTAACGAAATTAAACTTCACTGTATCATTCACCAGCAGGCTCTGTGTGCCAGACATCTCAAATTTGACGATGTTATGAAACCAGTGGCGAAGGCATTACATTGTATTCGCTCTAAAGCTCTGTACCACCGACAGTTTCAGCAGTTCTTGCGCGACATCCAGGCTGAATACGGTAATGTAATATATCACAACGATGTGAGGTGGCTAAGTCGGGGGTCTGCACTGCAGCGATTTTTCTCTCTAAAAGAGGAAATTGGACATGTTTTTGGGTGAGAAGGGACAACCAATGGAAGAACTGTCCGATCATATATGGCTGGCAAATCTGGCTTTTTTGGTTGACATAACAAAGCATATTAATGCGCTGAGTGTTAGTCTTCAAGGAAAAGATGCAGTTGTGAGCCAGCTATACGCTCACATCAAGGCTTTTGGAACCAAACTGCAGCTCTTCCAAAGACACTTGTCCCAAACAGAGCCCTGCACCGTGCACTTCCCAGCTTTGAAAGAGGTAATTGACAGTTTTCCACAGGACAACATCGGTGCGCAAATGAAGTTATGCGACAGCGATCGCATCGCTTTCTGCGGCTTCGGAGTTTAACAAACACTTTCTGGACTTTGCAGTTATTGAAAAGGACATGTTGCGTTTCTCTGCTCCATTCTCTGTGGATCCCGATGATGCTCCTCTCCAACTGCAGCTGGAGCTCATTGAGCTGCAGTGTGACAATGAGTGCCGTGGAAAACACTTTTACCGGCAGCTGGACAAAGGCAGGTTTCCAAAACTGCGGTCATTCGCTAAGAAAATGCTGAGCTTATTCGGCTTTACTTATTTGTGCGAGCAAACATTCTCAGTCACGAACTTCAACAAAAACTGACTGAGGTCAAGGATGAGTGACTCCCACTTGCGTGACATTTTACGCATATCAACCACTGGCTTCAAACCAGATATGGCCTCTTTACTGAAATCTAAATCTCAGTATATCACCCTTCTCATTAGTGTCAGCAAGTTATATGTTCCTTGATCCTTGCTCCTGTTATTCATGTATTCATGTTATATTCATGAGGAAAAGTTATTTATCAATCTTATGGATATTTAAGGTAGGCCTATTCTCTCCAGTTTGTTCTGCAGATATGAATGAAAGGCAGAATTGTGTTTTTATAGTTGTTCACGTTTGTATGAGTGGCATACATTGCCATTTGAAAAATAAAGGTTATTGTGACAATGAAAATTGTTTTATAACAATGTTTATTTTAATGTAACTTTTATGGTTAAAGAAATTTCAAAAAAACCTATTGGCCCCCGGGCATCTTCACTTTATCAAATCTGGCCCTCTTTGCAAAATGTTTGGACACCCCTAGAAGGTTGCTGGTTAACTCCCTGGCTACGCATGTCAAGGTGTCCTTGGGCAAAATCCTGATCGTGTATATACAGTATATATTACTGTTACTTTCACCTTTCCTGCCTACCTTGTCAACAAGCACAGGTAAACATACACACACACACCTCTTCATATGTGTGTGTTCAGAGTTATGGATCTTGAGTCTCTTCCGGAAGATGGGGAGTGAGTATTCATATCTAACTGCAAGCCACTCCTCTTTTTGTCACTATGACACCAGAAAACACACACACGTATGGACACAGACAGTTTTAGCCATGTTTTTGTACTTTCCTCTGTGTTCCTGAATTGTAATGGTGTATATGTAGATAACTAAACACAGCATTTGATTTTATCACCACATAACACCTGAATCAACAGCAGATACTTTTACGTAAAACCACTTACAAATGATCAACCAACATTTACATTTACATTTAGGGCATTTAGCAGACACTTTTATCCAAAGCGACTTAGAAGGAGTACATTTGACATAAGAAGTTGAAACATTTAATTGCTGCTAATATAGTAAGAAAGTCACCAGAACAAGTTTCAATTATTTCAATTGCTAGGTTAACCATTGTTAGTATACAACATCTTTGACTAAGTGCCAAGTTACAAAGACCGATTAAAGTGCCAAGACGTACAACATACAAGAGCATGATGGTAGGGTTTTGTTTGTTTTTGTTGTCATTGTTTTTGTTTTTTAAGAGGATGGATGTTACAGGGTTCGGATGAACTCTGAACAAATGGGTCTTGAGGCTCTTCCAGAAAATGGGGAGTGATTCAGCATGCTATACAATTTAAATGGACTAACTCTGAGCAAACAAGATTGTTCCCTTGTGGTCATGCTATCTTTAGTCTTGTCTAACTGCAAGACATTCCTCTTCCTCTTTTTTGTTGCTATGACACCAGATAAGGTACGTGGGCTAGTTCTCTAATCCCATTGGTCGTCCTGTGCAGAACCAGGAAGTAACAGGAGCCAATCAGCGCATCAGCAACTGCTGCGGCTCTGAACACCCGACAGGATTTTATGCCACATAGTTTACCTTATTTTTCAAGTTCAGTTGTTGTTTATAAAGACAGCCGATGATGGAGATTTGTACATATTTATTAAACAGTTCACCGCAATGTATTGGATAACTGCTGACGGCAAAGGACAAGCGAGACTACACACAGAGACACACATTCTTATTTAGAAGAACATTTTCTGTTTTCAACTCAGTAGATCAAATAATGATGATTGTTGCATGTGAAAGTATAATCTATATCTTTCTATATGTTGCAGGCTTTTCAGGAAGTTAAATGCACTTTTGTTTTTGATCAAGTTTATCGAGATAATTAAATGTTAAAAGCAGTTTTTATCTCTTGAGGTGAAAACTTGTGAATTATAGTTCACATAGTATCACAGATTAGCTATGAATATCTCTTGTTATTCTAGGGTTAAGCTATTAAGTATTCACAGAGCATTGTCATTGTAAAAAATATATATATATACTTTATATTTTGGAGCACATATCTCAGTGGTTGAGTATATGTATACCAGAAGAGCAGGTTCACCCATAAAACCTTTAAAAAAAAAAGTGTTGTTCCTCATAGACATTGGAGTCATGGGGTCAAGTCCTGTATATCATTTTATAAACCTTTTTTTTATAACCAAATAACACACAAATCTACAACATATACTCTTGTCTAAAGCCACTTACAGGAGATCAACCAACATCATGGTATACAATTTAAAGGGACTAACTGTGAGCAAACAAGTTTGTTCCTAGTAGCCGTTGTGGTCATGGTATCTTCAGTCTTGTGATCATGTTGCAAGCCATTGCGTCTCCTCTTTTTTGTCTGCTGTGATGGAAAATTAACCCACAGGCCTTTTTCTCCTTATCATCCATGTGAGCACTCAGGCTTTTTTTTTTTTGCACTTATGTGCAAGTCATCTGATTTGTGTACCTGTTCTCTATATTTTCATGCATGATTTATATACTTGTTTTTCTCTATGTGTGAATACCTGGGTACAGCCCAAGTGATGGGCCTCATGTTTGACCAACACTCCACAATTCCATTGTGAACGTGACACGCCACGGACGGGTTGCGGGATGCAGGCCTCGACCCGGTGCCCTGAGCTGATTGGTTCATGAAGATCTGGGGCCTCTGGTTGTCTCAAGGCTTTGGGAACGAGCAGAGACTCTGTGTCTCATCTGAAAGAGTGGGAAAGAACATGGCGGTGTCTATCCTTATCTTAGATATTCCAATGTCCCTGTCTGGGTCATCTGTACCTTCAGAGTTGTTAACCTTACCCTATTAAAGGTGCCGGCCAACAATATTTGGAGCGCACTGAGAAAGCTGTATCAAGTGTATTGCTCTCTGTTGAACTGTGCCTGTTCACTTGTCGACAACTGAATATTAATAAAATGATCTTTTGGTTTAATCTAACACCTCGGTTGATTTCATTCAGCGCTCACTGTTGTCTCCCGTGCCAGTACCCCCTTCTGATGGGATTCGTTTTATTTCCACAACACTGCTATGTTACCAGATAAGGTAGGCAGGCTAGTTCTTCAATCCCATTGGTCGGCTCCCCAAACATATATTTTTTTACGTAGCTTATCCAGACAGTAGCTCAGTGTTTAGAGTGGGTGGACAGAGCGGGTCGTCCGCTAACCGTAGGGTTGGCGATTCGATCCCCCTCCTCCAACTGTGCGCATGTGGAAGTGTCCGTGAGCAAGGCACTAAACCCCAACTTGCTCCCTGGGCGCTTATATTTTGTTCAAGGCGATTTGAATCATCGATCCTTCTGCCCCACACTTCTCTGTGTGCCCACAGTTCAGGAGTATCACGAATGACGAATGTGTGTCTCACGTGCAACATACGCGTGCTCTATTTCAAATGTTTTAAAGAGATTCGGGAGGATGACGTCATATCACATCAAATGTGTACCGGTAATAATTGTGTGTTCACATTAACCCATAGATTGTGTTATTTTCACAGCAGCAGTGCAGAGCCCATGCCCAGTTGAAACTTGTTGAAACGAATCATCTAATTATAGGCCTACAGCAAAAAAACAGTGTTGCCAAGGGTGCGATAATTAACGTATTTGTAGGCCTACGACAAATTTGCCTCTCAGTATCTGTTGGAGCGAAAATTAACTCTTTCTTTGTGAGTGTCCTCTTTGCACCCTCTGCAGGCCCAGAGTGTATTGTCTCCACCCCAAAGACATAATTACCTGCTCAAGGCCTGAGCAGGTGTGGCTGATTGGAGGCAACAGCTTTCTTACGTCTGTCTCCTGCCCTCAGAAGCTGGGATTGCTTGCTTAGAAACTTTTCATTTCTTGTTTTACTCATATGTTTAAAGTTAAATAAATCCTCAAACCCATTGAGGTTAAACCATCATCTTTATTGTGGACAATCCATTTCTTGGAGCCATGAAGGCAAGGACAGTCAGTCATGAAATAACTCTCAATCAGTTACCTGGAGTTTTGGTAAAAGACCATTACATTTAAGTAAGAAAGCTGCCTTTTGGAGTACTGGACTGCAAGACTTGTATTTGGATTTAAATGGATCTTGCACTATGGATTTAAAACCTTGAACTTGGACTTCTAACTTCTATGGATCAATTGTGTGGATGAGCACATGGCAGCTAACAAAGGACAACCATCTTGAAAACCTTCAAAGAACACTGATGACCTTGTGAATGCACTAAGAAGACTGCAAGTAGTGGATTATATTTTGTTCATGTTTTGAGGGCCTAAGTGGCTGATTTATTTTGTAAAAATGACTGACCAAACGGCAAAATAAACTTTTGTTCAAGATTATGATGATCCAGAAAGGGATGAAGTTAGTCAACCAACGTTGGAAGAAATGTGCTCAACCAGAAAAGCCAAGCTTGGCCAGCTGACTAGGCGCATGAATATAATTAAAGAATTAATGAAGGACCCCACTTGTACTAGTGAAGTAAAATCTAATGAAACAATGTACACAACGATATTGGACGAGTTCAAAGAAGCACACTCACAGTATCAACGCTTGTTAAATAAAGACTATGAAAACGATACAAAAACATGGTTTGAACCTAAGTGGGCAGTGATAACAGAGCTCCTTTCCTCTCTTTCACAATGGTGGACCAGCTTGAAACCAACCGAAGAGGCGACTAAAGAGAAGACCACCCAAGACCGGCTTGCTGTTGTTACCGATGACATCTGGCCTGAAGACAGTGCTTCAGCAATCAGGGATCATCGATCCCACACATCAAAAAGACAAAGTCGCTCTCTCGTATCTGCACAATCCACTTCTTCTTCACGCATACAGGCAGAGGCTGAAAGAGCAGGCCTTCTGGTGAGGGTTGCTGCATTAAAGGGATATTCCGCCATTTTTGGAAATAAGCTCATTTTCCACCTTCCCTCGAGCAAAACAATCGATCTTTACCCTTTTCCCGTTCATCCAGCCGTTCTGTGAGTCTGGGGGTACAACTTTTAGCTGTAGCTTAGCATAGATCATTGAATCGGATTAGACCATTAGCATCTCTCCCACTTAAAAGTGACTACGATTTCCGGAATTTTTCCATTTAAAACTTGTCTCTTCTCAAGTTTGAAAGTGCAATAAGACCAACGGAAAATGAAACGTGGCGATTTTCTAGGCTGATTTTACCCGGAACTATATTTTCTTTCTGGCGTAATAATCAAGGAAAGTTGCAAAGGTACCAAAGTCTGTCTGTTGGTAGATGACTGCCCCCCTGACAACCAACCCAAGCAACCCAGTGGAAGTACGTAATCTTTTTGTTTAAAAAGACATGTTTTTCGATGTGATTAAATGCTCCATTTATTTCTGTTTTTGTAATTGTATTAAATTCACACTGCATACAATTAGGGGCCGGAAATGTGGAGCGAAAATTAACTCTTTCTTTGTGAGTGTCCTCTTTGCACCCTCTGCAGGCCCAGAGTGTAATGTCTCCACCCCAAAGACATAATTACCTGCTCAAGGCCTGAGCAGGTGTGGCTGATTGGAGGCAACAGCTTTCTTACGTCTGTCTCCTGCCCTCAGAAGCTGGGATTGCTTGCTTAGAAACTTTTCATTTCTTGTTTTACTCATATGTTTAAAGTTAAATAAATCCTCAAACATCATCATCAAGCCATCATCTGTATTGTGCACAATCAATTTCTTGGAGCCATGAAGGCAAGGACAGTCAGTCATGAAATAACTCTCAATCAGTTACCTGGAGTTTTGGTAAAAGACCATTACAGTATCTAAAAAATACAGAGAATGGCCAATAAAGACAACAGCTTCCTGCTATGAATTGAAATCAAATAACATCTGAATGCATAGGATGAGAGGGATTATTCAGGTAGCCATACAGTTATGCACAGGGGTCTAGTCCCCAATGTCTGATGAGTAGGTCTACCTGGGTCAAGATGTGATGCCAATAAATTGAAATACAACAATGTTTAGGCTGAGTCTTCAAACAAAAACAATAAATCCAATGCAAACCCACGCAAAGAGTGCAATTTAAACGATAATGATAAGACAGTAAATGACATGAATATATTGTGAACCCATTGTTCAATTTTGACATCCGACCCCTCATTTGAAAGGTCAGGGCTAATGGAGTACTGACACCAATTGAAAACCATTGTAAATGCATTCTACCACAGGATGGCGATGACCTTGACAAATTACAAATAAACATTGTATGCCAAACATTCCAACACATGAAACTACAACTACCTTTATCAAAAGAGAATTACAAGTGATGCCAAGATGATGGTATCCAATCAAAAAATTAAAAAAAATGATTTGTTGGTAGCGCTATAGCACTATATAGCCATAGCCCAATGTCTGATGAGTACCTGGGTGAAGATCTGATGCCAATAAAGTTAAGTTGAGGGTTAACCTTCGTAGTTGCACCATACGGCCACAAGATGGCAATAACAACAGCGTGTTTGAGCAATATTTTCTGTCTTATCTACTATAAATGAATGTAAACACCCTGTGAGGATTCAAAATGGTTCCCAGCACTGGATTAGCAGTTTATGGTAGTTTTATGTGATCAGACACTACTTTGGCGACAACAACATAGATATGACATAATTTGTGGGGGGTGGCTTTCGGGGCTGAAGCCCCGAATCTCACTTCAAAAGCCCCAGATCTTTTTTAAGCTTTTGAAGTTATGACAACTGAATGGTTATTGTTTCTTTCCATTAAATAGTATTGTCTTGAGCAGGCCTTGCAACCCAAAATATAGGCTATGAATTAGAAGGGATTTAGGATTTGCCAGTGTCCAGCAGGTCACCCTGAAAGGGAATAGAATGCAGGAAATCGCATCTTAGAAATGAAAAATGTTCTGGGTGAGAACCCCCAGACCCCCCTCTCGGGATTAGCCCCGGATGTACACAAAGTCTGGCTCCGCCCCTGATGTTAAATATCAAAAAGCATTTCATCATACCTCACCGTTCTTCTTTTTCTCTGAAACATAAACAGGAGTTCCCATTTGATATAGCAGCCTTTTCAATTTCATTGCAAACTTTAACCAGAGCATCATTTGAGGAGTTGCTTCTCCTAAAACCCGTTTGGTAACTTTTAAGTGGATTAATGTACTGTAGAAAATAGTTTAAACGTGCTACAATAAGTTTTTCCATTAATTTTTCAAGATGTGAAGTGAGCGCAATAGGCCTATAGTTTCCTGGGTCACTTGAATCTTTACCTGGTTTACAAAAAGGAAGGATTGTTGCCCATTTCCACTTGCTTGGTGATTTGCCTTTGACAGATTAAGGACTTTTTCGTAGATGTTATCAGGTAGTTTCCTAAACATAGCATAACACAGGTTGTCCATCCCTGGTGCAGAGTATGCAGTATTACTCAATGCTCTTTTAAGTTCTGATATATTAAACTCACAATCCATAATAGACATGTTTGACTCCTTGGTAAGCTCTATTCCTCTCCTTGATAGGCTCAGTACACTTATCATTCCACCATGGGACATTCACTTGTTTCTTTTTACTCTGACTAACAGGAATACTTTGGCTGGCAGCACGCAATATAAAACAACTTACACTGTTATTCATTTCATCAACTGTCTGACCATTATTAGCTGATATATCTTCCCTACTCTCACAGATTTCTACAAATTTCTCCAAATTTGCTTTTTTAAACACCAATATTTGATGCACATAACTCTGCTCAATCTTGAATTCATTATCTACTTCACAGTTAATTGGGAAGTGATCACTTCCCATGCTTGTGCTTTGATCTACTTCCGTGTCATGGCAAATATATGAAAACACGTTAATGTAACGCTTCTTATTAACGATAGTTCAAAAACTGCAAGAAAAGCCCGCCTGTGATACTTGCCCCTATCAAGAGCTTTTCTCGACTCTGTTTCTACTACCAACACATTAATAGGGGGGGGGGGGGGGGGGGGAGGTGCGCGCACACACACACACGCACACGCACACTCGGACGCACACACGCACACACACATACACACACACACACACACACATGAAAATGCATCAATGGATGTGTTGATCCAGATGCTATAAACCTTGACTGAGTCGTATGGCATTGGAATGTGTAAAATGTATTGAAAAGAATGTCATCATCTAATATCATGTCTTCAGCACAGCACACAAAACAACATTACAAGTCAGACAGAGTGCACTGTAATGCACTGTAAGATCATAGCTAAAGCACTTTAGAGAAATGATTACACTAATGTAGGACAAGAAAGTGGAATCTAGAGGTGGCACAGCTTGAACACAAACTACTGTATTTCATTTGTTTGTATATTTCAGGATGTCATGTTGCATTTGTTTCCTACTGTTATTCCTTTGAAACAGCATTTTCATTTTCCTGCACATAAATATGTTTGATGTGTTGACGCATAGAAGGTTACAATAATTTCTAACATTACTAATCAGTGGCGTGCACAGACATTTTGGGGGGCAAGTGCTCGGGGGGAGGGCACTTTTTAGCGCACGTGGAACACTTCATTGTAAAAAAAAAAAATTACACGCACATGTTGAATGAAATTTGACTTTTATTTGTAACATTCTCTAAACGTGAGTTTTCAATGGAAAAAAGTCACACCACCAACTGACAGACAGACAGACAGACAGACAGACATACTTTATTGATCCCTGAGGGAAATTGCCTTCGTCACAAAACTCCAGGAGAAAAAAGAGGACACTCTACTTATAGTAGAGTGTTAGAAAATATAAATATATAAAGAAAACCTATGTAAAATATAAAACCTATGTAGAAAATATAAACCTAAGTAAAAATAAAAATAAAAATATAAACCTATATACAAATATAAACCTATGTAATAAAATATATAAAAAAAATGTACATAAAGAAAAGATAATATACATAAATATACATACAGCCAGGCATACACTACAAGGTAATAGCATACCCAAGGATGTAGCATGTCGGATTTTTGTAAGACCAGTTGTGCAGAGAGATGACCAGATGACCAGTTATGTACTAAATGACAGTTATGCAGTGAAATGAAATGACCAGTTATGTAGTGATATTACAGTGAAATGAAATGAAATGACAGTCATGTAATAAGAATGGATACCTATTGTCCAGATGACAGTGACAAATTGTAAAGTTTGATGACCACAGGCAGGAATGATTTCCTATGTCGCTCTGTGGTGCATCTAGGTGAGAGGAGTCTTCTGCTGAAGGTACTCCTCCGCTGAGCTAGGGTGGAAAAGAGAGAGTGAGAGGCATTGTCCATGATAGTCCGTAGCCTGGACAGCATCCTCCTATCTGCCACGGTAGTCAGAGTGTCCTATTCCTCACCCACTACATCACCAGCCCTCTTGATGAGTCTATTGAGTCTATTGGTGTCCGCGACCCTCATCCCACTGCCCCAGCATGTGACAGCGAAGAAGATCGCACTGGCAACCACAGACTCGTAGAACATCCTCAGCATTGTCCTGCAGATGTTGAAGGACCTTAGCCTCCTAAGAAAAAATAGTCGGCTTTGGCCCTTCTTATAGATAGCCTCTGTGTTCCTGGTCCAGTCCAACTTGTTGTTGAAGTACACCCCCAGGTACTTGTACTCCTCAACAATGTCGACAGGAACCCCCTGGATGAACACAGGGCCCACCGGTGTTTTGACCCTCCTTAGGTCCACAATGAGCTCCTTTGTCTTGGTAGCATTGAGCTGTAGATGGTTCAGCTCACACCAAGAGACAAAGTTGCTCACAACAGTCCTATACTCACCCTCATCACCCCCCTCAATACAGCCAACTACTGCAGAATCATCAGAAAACTTCTGAAGGTGGCAGGACTCAGTGCAATAGCTGAAGTCTGAGGTGTAGAGGGTGAAGAGGAAGGGAGAAAGGACCGTCCCCTGAGGGGCCCCGGTGTTGCTAACCACGCTGTCAGATACACAGTTCTGTAGGCGTACAAACTGTGGTCTGCCCATCAGGTAGTCAACAATCCAGGACACCAAGGGGGCATCAACCTGCATCGCCGCCATCTTCTCACCTAGGAGACCAGGCCGTAAGGTGTTGAAAGCACTGGAGAAGTCAAAGAACATGACTCTCACAGTGCTCGCCGGCTTGTCTAGATGCGAGTAGGCTTTGTTCAGCAGGTAGATGATGCAGTCCTCGACTCCCAGGCGGGGCTGGTAGGCGAACTGCAGCTGGTCCGAGAAGGGTCTGACCATAGGCCTGAGCTGCTCCAAGACAAGCCTCTCCATGGTCTTCATAATATGTGACGTCAGAGCCACCGGTCTGTAGTCCTTAGGGCTGCTGGGGCGCAGCGTCTTTGGGACAGGAACGAGGCAGGACGTCTTCCACATCAGAGGGACCTTCTGGAGGTGCAGGCTCAAGTTGAATACATGATTAAGAACTCCACACAGCTGGGGGGCACAGGCTTTAAGTACCCTGGGGAACACACCATCAGGGCCCGCCGCTTTGTTGGAGTGGAGTCTAATCAGTTGTCTTCTCACCAGTTCAGGCGTGAAGGACACTGTAGAGGTGTCAGTGGGGGGAGGGATAGGGTCCTCAGGTAGTGGAGGACAGTATGCAGAGCAGGGGGGAGGGGTGGGGCAGGGTGTAGGTGTGAAGTGTCCGGTAGTGAATAGAGCTGGTGAGAGGCAGGAGGGTGATCTATAAGGAGGGGGAGAAGGAGAAGGAGGGGGAGGCGGAGTGGCACTGGTTGCTGGGCTGCCAGCAGCAGTAGCAGCAGGGTCATGTGGGGGAGGGGCAGGGGCCACAGTATCAAACCTATTGAAAAAAAGGTTAAATTCATTGGCCATAGCCACTCCACCCTCCAGCCCCACGCTACCAGTCTTCTGGAAGCCCGTGATGGTTTTCATACCACTCCACACATCCCTTGTGTTGTTTTGCTGGAGCTTCTTCTCCAGCTTCCTCCTGTATCTATCCTTTTCCTCCTTAATTCTAACCTTGAGTACCCCCTGTACTCTCCTCAGCTCAGTCTGGTTGCCCTCTCTGAACGCCCTTTTCTTAGCGTTCAGTATGGCCTTGATGTCCTTGGTGATCCAAGGTTTGTTATTTGCGTAACAGGTGACTGTCAACGCAGGGACATAGCAGTCCACACAGAAGTTAATATAGTCCGTGATGCACTCAGTGAGCCCATCAATGTCCTCCCCGTGAGGCTCACAGAGTGCAGGCCAGTCCGTCACCTCAAAACAGTACTGCAGTGCCTCATAGGATTCCTCTGACCACTTCCTCACAGTCCTTGTGGTCACAGGCTTCCTCTTCACCAGAGGCACATAGCAGGGTTTGAGGTGAACCAGGTTGTGATCCGACCTGCCCAGAGGGGGGAGAGAAGATGAGATGTATGCCTACTTAATGTTGGCATACATCAGGTCCAGGGTCCTCACCCCTCTGGTAGGACAGCTCACATACTGCTTAAAAGTCGGTAGAACTCTATCCATGGTGACGTGGTTAAAGTCTCCCGACATGATGATGAGGGCACTGGGGTGTTTGGTCTGCAGTTTTGAGATGGTGGTGTATATTGTACCGCAGGCAGCTGATGGGTTAGCAGTGGGAGGGATGTACACCATGATGATGATGACATGCGGGATCTCCCTAGGGAGGTGATATGGACGAAGTCCAACGGCCAACACTTCGGCATCAGGGCCACAGAGCTGTTCTTTAATACAGATCAAGTAAAATCGTACCGTTTGCCCTCTGAGCCCAACGTGTAATCACTGATAAAATTTATATCCTATATTAACATATTTAAGTCATTTTTAGAGCGTTAAACTAGTTTAGCCTATCAGGTGACCAGTCGGCTAAAAATGCTTAGTTGTTTGATGCTGTATGAGACATTTTACTGCACAACAAAATTAGATTAGATTAGATTAGATTAGATTCAACTTTATTGTCATTGTGCAGAGTACAAGTACAGGGACAACGAAATACAGTTGGCGTTCTAACCAGAAGTGCAAATGAGCGATTAAGGTGCAGGTTGAAATGCAGAAAAGCAGAATAAGGTGCAAAATTGAAAAGTGACAGTGGTTATTAAATGACAGTAATTATGGGTAGTTAACAAAGTGACAAACAGTGCAGATGGAGGTAGTGTTCATCGAGGTATTAAACAGTTACTCACAGTGGCATAACATGCAGGTGAAAAGTGTAAAGTGTAAACAGTATACAATGTGCAAAATAGAAGTAGTGCAAATAGAAGTAAGTGTGCAGGTGGTGCAGTAGTGCTCTAGTGCAGTATAACAGAATAACAGAATGGGTACAACAGATGACTATGGGTTGTATGGGTATGGGAGTGGGGGGTGCAATGGCAGTTGGGAATAAATAAATAAATAACATTACTATAAATTATAATATGTTTAGTATGTCCAGGGGGGGTGAGGTGTGGGGGTGCTGGATGTGCAGGGGTGCATGTCCTTGGGGGGGTGGGGGGGGGGGCCAGGTATTGGGTGGGCAGTGGTGAGTGTCTTTGGGTGGCGGGGGGTGGGGGGGGGGGTCAAATGGGTCCAGGTCATGGGTGGGCAGGGGTGTATGTCCTTGGGGGGGGGCGGGGGGGCAATGATCATGTGGGTTTGGAGTTCAGGGGGCTGACAGCTTGGGGGAAAAAGCTTCCCCTGAACCTGGTGGTCCGGGTGCCCAGAGACCTGTAGCGCTTTCCAGAGGGGAGGAGGGTGAACAGTCTATGGTTGGGGTGAGAGCTGTCCTTTGCGATGCTGCGCGCCTTACGCAGGCACCGCTTCCTCTGGACAGCCTCGATGGAGGGGAGTGGGGAACCGGTGATGCGTTGGGCGATTTTCACCACCCTCTGCAGTGCTTTCCGGTCCGAGGCGGAGCAGTTACCATACCACACTGTGACACAGTTGGTTAGTACGCTCTCGATGGTGCTGCGGTAGAAGTTCACCAGGATCTGAGGAGACAGGTGGGCCTTTTTTAGTCTCCTCAAGAAGAAGAGGCGCTGGTGAGCCTTCTTGATTAGGGCAGTGGTGTTGAGGGACCAGGATAGATTGTCGGAGATGTGGACTCCCAGAAACTTAAAGTTGGATACCCGCTCAACCTCCGTCCCGTTAATGTGGAGGGGGGTGTGCGTGCCACCTTTTGTTTTCCTGTAGTCCACGATGATCTCCTTGGTCTTCGTGGCGTTGAGGGACAGGTTGTTGTCGGCGCACCACGCAGCTAGGCACTGAACCTCCTCCCTGTAAGCTGACTCATCGTTGTTGCTGATGAGGCCTATCACCGTTGTGTCGTCTGCAAACTTCACAATGGTGTTTGAACCATGTGTCGGTGTGCAGTCGTGGGTGAAGAGAGAGTACAGGAGAGGGCTCAGCACACAGCCCTGCGGAACGCCAGTGTTCAGGGTGAGGGTGGAGGAAGTGTGACCGTTGATCCTAACAGACTGCGGTCTGTTGGTCAGGAAGTCCAGTATCCAGTTACGGAGGGAGGGGGCAATGTTCAGATCACGGAGTTTGGTGATCAGTTTGGAGGGGTTGATGGTGTTGAATGCTGAACTGAAGTCTATGAACAGCATTCTAACATATGTATGGCTTTTGTCCAGGTGGGAGAGGGCGGAGTGCAGTGCCGTGGCAATGGCATCCTCTGTACTCCTATTCTGGCGGTAGGCAAATTGAAAGGGGTCCAGTGTGGGTGGTAGACAGGATTTGATGTGACCCAGGACCAGCCTCTCGAAGCACTTCGCGATGATAGGGGTAAGCGCGACTGGGCGGAAGTCATTGAGGTCAACTGCAGTGGAGTGTTTGGGCACTGGCACGATGGTGGTGGATTTGAGGCATTCAGGGACAGTTGCTTGGGCTAGTGACAGGTTGAAGATGTCAGTCCAGACCTCAGTCAGCTGCTCTGCGCAGGCCCTGTAGACACGTCCGGGGACGCCATCAGGACCAGCTGCCTTCCGTGGATTGATCCTGCTCAGTGCTGCAAACACATCGGAGGGGGAGAGTGTGAGGGGTTGGTGGCCTGCAGGGAGCACCTCCTTGATGGCCACCTCCTTGTTGACTGTATCAAAGCGCCCATAGAAGAGGTTGAGTTCCTCAGGTAGGGAGGCGTCGCTGGATTGGGGGGTGATGTGAGCGGGTTTGTAGTCTGTGATGGCCTGGATGCCCTGCCACATGCGTCGGGGGTCGGAGCCATTCGTGAAGTGCTCCTCGATCCTCAGCTTGTGGTTGCGTTTGGCCTCAGTGATGCCCCTCTTCAGGTTGGCCCTGGATGTGCTGTAGGCCTGCCGGTCCCCAGATCTGAAGGCGATGTCGCGTGCTTTCAGCAGGGCTCGGACCTCCCCGTTCATCCATGGCTTCTGGTTAGGGAAAGTAATAATTCTTTTTAGTGTAGTGACACTGTCTGTGCTGGATCTCATGTAGTCCAGGACAGAGGAGGTGTAAAGGGTGATGTCCGTGTGGGAGTCAAGGGTTGCCTCCGAGGAGTGCTTACTCCAGTCATGTTTTGAAAAACATTCCTGCAGTTTAGCCTCTGCCCCTTCTGGCCAGATCTTGACTGTCCTCACTGTGGGCTTCACACGTCTGATAAGTGGGGAGTACTTGGGGAGTAGGAACAAAGAGACATGGTCTGATTGTCCTAAGTGGGGGAGGGGGATGGATTTGTATGCATCGGCCATGTTAGTGTAAACATGGTCTAAAGTTTTGTCTCCCCTGGTAGGGGAGGAGACATGCTGTTTGAATTTGGGGAGAACGGACTTTAAGTTTGTGTGATTGAAGTCACCCGCAACAATGAAGGCTGCATCGGGGTGTGTAGTTTGTTGCTTACTAATGGCAGAATGCAGTTCTTTCATCGCAAGCGAGGCATTAGCGTCAGGGGGGATGTAACTAGCCGTAATGATAGCAGATGTAAATTCTCTCGGTAGGTAAAAGGGTCTACATTTAACCATGAGATATTCAGCGTTCTCAGAGCAGTGACTTTCAATGATGGAAGAATCAGTACACCAAGCATTGCTGACATAGATGCACAAACCCCCACCCTTGCTCTTACCCGAGGTCGCCGTCCGATCTGCTCTGAGAACGTTGCGCTCCGCCAGGTTAATTGCGGTATCCGGGACGGAAGGGTTAAGCCAGGTTTCCGTGAAAATCAGAAGATTGCAGTCCATGATCCGTTTGTTGGTGGTAATCCACAGACGTAGTTCGTCCATTTTATTCACCAGGGATCGGACATTGGCGAGGAAGATGCTGGGAAGGGCAGTCCTGTGCGGTGCGAGGCGAAGTCTGTTCCGAAGGCCTCCCCGGCAGCCGCGGTGAATGCGTTTCTGCTGCCGCCGCCTTTCGGTGCGCCTCGGCGGGGGGGCGATCGTGGTTTGCCCCGCGAGTTTACTGATCTCAGCCGTGGTCCCGAGATCGTCGATAAAGTTGACAGTATTGCGTAACCCGATGGAAATAAGTTCCTGTCGGCTGTATGATATGTGTGCCAGGGTGTTTCTAGTTAGAAGACTCAAAACAACCAGGTATATAATAACTATTTTGCACTTTGTGGTCAGACCACCGGCTGCAGCGTGTACACGCGCCGCCATCTTGGATCGGAAAAAATGATTACAAAATGATTACACGTTGGGCTCAGAGGGCAAACGGTACGATTTTACTTGATCTGTATGTTACCTGGCTGGTGGGGCACGGGAGAAGAAGCCTGTCTGCGACCGTACCTACTATGCTGCTGAAGACGCTCGCTGTTGCTATGTTGCAATGCTGCAGCACATCTGGTGTGCCCTGCGCGCGACTGCGCGAGTTCACGTGACAAAGGAAGAGAGATAGAGGTCGGGTGTGTGCGAGGAGGTGGCTCATTTCGGGGCATTGTTTTCAGTCGTTTTTAATCGCTCAGGTTTTAAAAAGATCATTTCAAAACTGACCTCAGTAAAATGTTAATAATAATAATAAAAAAAAAATAAAAAAAACGAAGTTTCAAAAGGGCACTTTCGTTGATAAAGGGCAGAGATGATGGTGCTTCAGCACCACCTGACGTCTATCTATGCACGCCCCTGTTACTAATTGAAGATAAGTGTAAGATAAGAAGATAAGTGTAATAAGATTGAACTGTATGATGCTTCTGTTTTCAATGTTTGATAAGTCGTTCGAAAAGATAGATAAAGAGGATGGGAAACAAAACGTAGGCCTACGTGTCACTTTCCTTCCTCCTCTTCTTGGGGCTTTTGATCATTTGTCACACGGAAGGAACAGATGACTAGTATAATGCATGGCAGACGCTCAAACTCAACACGAAGAAGATGCGTCTGCTTTTCTCGACTCTGTTTCTGCTAAGTTCTTTTTTTGTAGGCCTACAAGGTAAAACCCGAAGCTTCTTTTCAATTACTTGCGTCTGATCCGCGTATATGCATTGCTTTCATTGTTAGAACGTACGCGCTTTTTACGCGTTTTATGGCACAGCTTTTGTCCAACCTTATACTTGATTACGATTAATATTATCGTATTAGATGATCCAGATTAAATGTATCACCACGACTCTATGATAAAAAACACGCAGGACATTTTAAACCTTTAAATCGTATTCATTATTTGGCATTCAATATTCGAAGTATTATCAAAATATCAGGAAGGACGCACTGCGGAACTACAGGGCAGGCAGTGTGGATTGTAATGCACTGTAAGATCATAGCTACACAACTTTAGAGAAATTATTACACTAATGTAGGACAACAAAGGGGAATCTAGAAGAGATTGAACACAGCTTGAACACAAACTACTGTATTTCATTTGATTGTATATTATATTGCAATGTTCTGTTACTGCGTGCAATAGGAAATTGACCAAGCCTGTCTAACGGTAGGCCAAAAAGGTCAAATATTTATATAAATGTCTAGACTCACACACAAAAAAAACCCAACATAAAATCCAAATGTAGCAGGCTGTTCAGGAAGTAAATGCACTTTTTTTTTCTATTGACAAAATCTACATGATTAGTATTAACCTGTTTTATGTTTTTGTATGTTTTTGTATCTATATAATTAACCATAGTATTCTGTTGTATGTTTCTGTATGTATGTGGTAGGCCCATTTTCAAACCTTTGAATTAAAGTAACATTATGTTACTGTATCAGTTTGGATAGCGGACAAAATAATATATGCACATTAAGAAATTACTTTGTCTAATTATTTTGTTTATTCTTTGTTTCAGGGTCCACAGATAATAATAAAACGTGTTTTTTGCTGAAGGGTACGGATCGATTACTGGAAATCAAAACACAGAAACCCAAAGGTCTCTTCTTTTGGAAATTGAACAGAACAGAAATTATAATAAATGCTGGTCAAGGGCAGACAACAAATTTCTATGAAGGAAAGGCAGAGTTTTCAACAGAAGACGGTTCTTTGCGAATCAAAAACCTAGGATTGAATGACAGTGGACTTTACCAAGCAATACATGTTGGAAAAAAAGACGTAGTTCTTGCTGAATACAACATCATAGTTCAAGGTATATGCACTGAACCAGACAGTCAATACAAGCTGTTTGTTTGTATGTTTTCTAATGCTATCAAAATCTCCCTGTTCCAGAGAAGGTATCACCAGTGGTCCTGAATGTGTGGACTGCGTCTCCTGAATCCTGTAATGTGACCGTGACCTGTAGCACTCAGGGCTTCTCTTTAACCTCCACCTTCACATGCAACAATCAAACCTGCTCTGAGGATGGAGGAGACCCACCGTCATCAGTCGTGACCTCCGATGCTGTGCTCCAACTCTACCTGTTGAATGGTTCGATCGCCATTTGTAACCATAGCAACAAAGTGAGCTGGTCTAATGACACGACGAGGATCACATCGCTGTGTTCAAAACATGCTGGTAAGATCATTTGGCTCAGTGCATGACTGAATAGGCAATAGAGCTGATGGGCGGCAGGAGCTCAGTGGATAGAGCAGGTCGTCTACTAACAGGAGGGTTGGCGGTTCAAGCCCCACTTCCTCCTGCCAAAGTGTCCTTGAGGAAGACACTGAACCCCAAATTGCTCCCCAGGTGCTGTACATGGCCGCCCTCTGCTCCTATGTTCCATAGGATGGGTCAAATGCAGAGAACAACTCTCATTCCCATATGTAAACACTGAGAAATAAAGACCAAAATGCCCTGATGTTAATTTGGGTGTATATGCCATTTCTAACCAATTACACTTAAATAGAAGCTGTGACAGCTTACCTACAATCTAATACATGTAAAGATTTTTAAATTAGCTTCTTTTTTTTCTTCTTTTTTTATTTTTTTTTAGATTAGATTCAACCTTATTGTCATTGTGCAGAGTACAATTATACAGAGACAACGAAATGTAGTAAATTCTAATGGTCGACATCCTACATTATAGTCAAAGTGGACACTGTTCTGTTTGATGATATATAAGTGCAGAGTTATTCAATGTTCCTTTTTTTATGACAGGTAATGGTGGATCCAGGGTGCATTGGGTTATCATATGCCCCATTCTGGTGATCCTCTTCTTAGTGGTCATTGTGGTATCCTGCTGCTGTTACAGGACAAAAGTACAACAGAGTAAGTCACACACTTGGCACCAGTTGCCATTAAATACAGTGTTGCTTCTCATAAATACACATAATATTGAGTTTCCTTTTTTTCATTTGAAAAAAAAGAAAAGAGAAAAGAAAAGAAAGAAAGACGTGAAATCCATGCTTCCAGTAGCATTGAGCAGGTAGGCTGATTTCCTACACTTCATGCTTACGATACTACGTACAATATTTGGTAACCTATGATAATTAAATCAAAGTATAATTTTAAATGTCAGCTGTATATGATAGATGAATGCACATTTTACATGTAAATAAAATGGTATTTGGTACATATTGTTAGAATATTGTATTATACAATATTCTAGCGAAATATACCAAATACCATTGAACCATTGACATGTTTATTTACCATATATACAATTTGTATATATGGTATGGTAATATGGTATCTATAGATAGTTTGAAGATAACTGAACAATACAACACATGTCTATATGTAATTCTCTCTCCAGAGTCCAACCACTGGTGAAGGTCACTCTGTGTACAGTGTGCTAGGTCCTGCTACTGCGCCACAACCCGTTAACCAGGCACAACCCTTACCTGAAGGTGTTTATGCTCGGGTTGAAAAGCCCAGAACTGCCCAGAACTGACGGAATCTGACGGACCGACAGACTCGCGCGGAGGGAAAAAAACTTGCAGACCTCGCGCTCGCGGCTACAATGAGTTGCCATGGTGATGTTATATACAACCACTGATAGGACATAAGGATTGGGCAGGAGATAGAACGTGATTGGAAACTGTACAACCAGAAATCACACGCCAATGAAATATCGCTTCGATCACTATGAAAAAAACCCGAATATAGATTTTTTTTTCTCGGTCCGAATATCATTGCGTTTGGGTCCGGACCCGGACTGGAGTCCGCCTATTGAGTAACCCTGGTCTATACTTTTGAAGAGACTCTCTCCGCACTGCTCTCATAAACTAAAAATAATGGATTTGATTAACTGGTGCGGCACGGTGGTGCAGTGGTTAGCACTGTCGCCTCACAGCAAGAGGGTTCTGGGTTCGAATCCACCTGGGACCCGGGACCTTTCTGTGTGGAGTTTGCATGTTCTCCCCGTGCTTGCTTGGGTTCTCTCCGGGTACTCTGGCTTCCTCCCACAGACCAAAAACATGCAGGTTGGGGATTAGGTTAATTGGTGTCTCTAAATTGACCATAGGTGTGTATGTGAGTGTGAATGGTTGTTTGTCTGTTAGCCTTGTGATAGGGCCTGGCCTGGCGACCTGTCCAGGGTGTACCCCGCCTCTCGCCCATTGCAGCTGGGATTGGCTCGACCCTCGTAGAGGATAAGTGGTTACGATAATGGATGGATGGATGGATGATTAACTGGTCTCTCAGTGCAATTGACACCATCTTCTCGACGAGAAGCCTGGGTTCGGCCTGGGTTCCCTGCCGGAACGTTCGCCGCTGGCTACACGATGGACGCTTCGAAGAGGTGGCGGTATCGTGTGCCTGGCGGTTCTTTCCGCCAATCTATCTAAATCTAAATCTAAATAGAATATAATACTGTACAATAAAATAGAAATATGAAATGTAAAAAAGTAATAAAGGAATATCTTATCTTATCTTATCTTATTTGTGTGATCATTCACAATGAAGTCATCTACTGTATGTTCTAAAGTTAAGTTTACTGTCAAGTTCATATCAGCAATGAAATGGTTACTGTCCTGATAACATGTGATCCAATCAGAATCGTCCGTCTCTATCAAGGCCCGGTTTGCTGGCTCATTAGTTGGTTAGGACTTCACGAATCCCAAGGCCAAGCTATGTGTTTTGGTTTGGGGAGTGAGGGGCACATTGACCAATCACGGTTTGATTTCAAGTGGGCGGGACAAAAACAAAAGATCGTAGGCCTCCGTGAACCGCTCTCACCACTCCATCACGCCATACGTAATTGCACATGAAGAGTTCTGCATTGCAACTTCAAAAAATAGTCGTTGTATTACCAGCTTTGTGTAACTTTTGGCATATTGTGCATTGGAAATTGTTTTGTAGTTTGATGATGCTCATGAATTTATTTGTCAATGTGTAAATGATTTGTAATGCGCCAGGATTTCATAGCACTGTCCATGGTGATTAAATGAGCCTCGGTGTCCGTGTCAGCAGCGTCACAGGGCGACATTCTGGGTGAATGTCCAGATTTCCAGATTTTGGCTTTAGAGTATGTTTATTTAATTTGAACTATGTAGCCTAAATGATCTCCAGTTTTCTGAAGTTAATGTTGAGATGTTTCTTGTTGCGGAGAATGTTATTGATTGAATGGTCTATTTGTTTACATCCTTGTCGTCGTTAATTAACGCAGGATTGCATTTGTTCAACCCTTTCAAATCGTTCTGGTTTTTTCTGTGATGATTTATTTTCTCCGCGGTGATGGCTGAGGTGAAGGCCCAGCTGTAGTGCTCACGGTTCGCCACCTGTATCTTCATTTGAACAGGTACTCTCTGTAAGTTTAAGTTTATCGGTTGATATCTGAATGCGCCCTTTGAACCAGAGACTGTGGATAAAGGAAGCTGGGAAGTGTTTTATTGTGGAACCAAACTTATTTTATTTGAGACATTTAACTTGATATAGCATGAATGTATAAATACTGTACAGTTTATGCAACTAATGACTGGTGTTACCATCCAGTGGTTGAGCAGGAAAACCAAATCAAACAATGCAATGTAACACTTTAAAGTTGGCTATCTGACATTGATTTATTATTATTTTACCCATGGAACAGGTCATCTTAGCCATCAGTGCAACAGTTGCCCCCCCTGAGAAATTTGTCAGGAGCCCCCACTGCTGTAGGCAGATGATATATTCATGTTTAGCTGGATTCAGTTTACATCAACATAACAGCAAAAACATTGCCACGACTACTAGCCTTCCACAAATGCTATCAACAGCTCTTGATTTCCCACAGTTCTGTTTCTGTTCTGCGGTATCTCGGTTGTTTGCAGCATGCAGCTGCAACTACTTCCTCTGTGAAACTGCATCTGTCAATCTCTCACACAGAGTCGACCGTGTCGTTACAGCTCAACGATGGTTTGTTGCGACTCAATTACTACATTTTTTGTATCTTTAGTCATTGTGTCTGTCTCTAGGAGCATACAAGTGCTAGATAGGATCGACCGAACCAGCCCCGGCAACTTCTTGATGATGTGCAGTTGACGGTGTAGCCAGGATCAGATTGATTTCCCACCCCAATCTCAATTTAAAATCCACCCAATTCAATTCAACACCATCCCAAATCATAACCTTGCAAGTAACCTGTGTAAAAACTGTAAACCATTAGGCCACATATGCAACAGGAAACGCATCATAAGCGTGAGCTTCTCATCTGTGTCAAATAACCAAAGATGTAAGATTAGTAGGCTTGTCGCAACTCACACAGACCACAGTCAGACACCTAATGTCTACATTGTGAAAAGCACCTGTGGCGTCATAGCGCAACCACCATAAAGTGATTCCATGCTGTCATGAAATGTGAGCCACAAAAAAACACCAAAATCCAGAGAGATAAAAGATAGAAATAGGCTGGACAAAAGGTGTGGAGGGCCAGTTCTGTCCTGGGGTGCTCTCTGGACTCCATTGAGGAGGTGGGTTTTAGGCACGGGCAGACCGGGCAGCCACCCGGGGCGGCACTTTGGGGGGGGGGGGGGGGGGGGGGGGTGGGGGAACACACGGGAGTGCGACGACAGTTTGTGTAAAAAAAAATATATATTTTTTTTTTGGGGTGGGCCGCTCGGAGGGAATCTCACCCGGGGCGTAATTCAATATAGAACTGGGTGGGGCAGAGGAGGATGACCGCCAAACTGTGGTCCATCCTGGACAATGCCTCTCACCTTCTCCATGAAACTGAATGCCCTGGCTAGCTCCTTCAGCACCAGGCTACTCCATCCACGCTGCGCAAAGGAACGTTACCACAGCTCCTTCATTACCATCAGCAAGTAGACTATACAATCATCATCGTCAGGCATAGCTGCTGCTCAGCTACTTCAATCATACACTAGGTAGGCTCCCTTGGAGTATGAAGTCCATTTTTTTGGATCAAATCATAGTCTTAAAGGCCGTGGTGAAGGTTAAACATCACTTTCGATTAATGGGTACATAAAGCACTCAAGATATGCATATAAAGTTAGAAATGTCCAAAATAGTGTTAAAGTCCAGTTTTTTGTAGTTTTTGGTATTGATGGTTATTTTTAACGCAATCGGGCGATGACGTCACATGGGGGAGACGTGGTGGAAGTAGCCTCAGCCTTGTACTAGAACTATGGCATCTAACTGACAGACAGACAGACAGACAGACAGACGTACTTTAATAATCCCTGAGGGAAATTGCATTCGTTACAATACAATACTCCAGTGCAAAAGGAAGAAGAGACAGACACTCTACGTAAAGTAACTGGGATGAGGAATAGGTGGCAAGACCCACAATTAACAATTATGATGGCCATATCATTTCGAACCGGTTAGACGTGAGAGGGCGAATGAAGAAATGCATGATTATGTTGGGAAACTATCCATAGAAAGAACAACCATTCAGACTTATATCCGAAGTGGCGCATGCCCTGTTGGCCACTCGCTACCACAAAGTTTTTGTCCCGTGTCTTGTTTTACCGTCGTGTCACTGTTTTGAATGCAAGAATCGCACGCAATATGTCGGGATTTAAAGTGCACACGTTTGGACTTATGTGGTTAGTTATATGGAGTGGATTTATTCGCATGAAGCTACAAGGATTTGGAGCGTCTGACCGAGCAGCAGTCGTCTCCTACAGCATCGGTGAGGTCGGCAGGTCGGACCACAACCTGGTGCTCCTGTCATCCAAATCCACCACCTTGGTCCGTAAAGTCAGTGCGTGTATGGTCTAAGGAGGCATGCGAGGACTTACAGGAGTGTTTTGAGTGTACGGACTGGTCTATGTTTTATGAGGAAGACCCCAATGGGGCTGATGTTGTGGCTGATCGTTTTACTGACTATGTTAATTTCTGTACTGAATTGATCATCCCGTGTAAAACGATCAAATTATTCATTTTTCTAAGTTTATAATTACACATGCATACATGAATAGCTTTTATTTAGTCTCCTTTTCATATTAGCATACTGTGTTGATCCATGCCGCCTTGCTACAGAATCCAACGTATTGTGTTTTGTCACAGGTTAATAAAGTAACGAACCGGCCCCACGTCTCCTGCATTTCATCTATCTATCTAGGCTATCTCTATCTATATATTTACTTATATATATCTGACACTGTCACTCTCTCACTACTCATCTCTCTCAATGGTATCAAGGTGGGCTTTTGTCCGGAGTCCCCGATGTGACGTCATACAATGCATTGTGGGCATCGCTAACCTGTTAGCCAAAGGCTAACATTTCACCTACTTTTCCTTATTATATTTCCTTTTTGTGATACCCTACAATGTCAAATACAATGGATAACTGTTTAAATGTGTTTATTACCAACTAGAAAATTGCTAGAATAGAAAAAAAAACCTGCACCATGGTCAGTTTCTATTTCTTTGCATTGAATTGCAAACCAGTCATCCTTTGGTGGTGGGGATGCTTACTCACTTATTATTGTATTCTGCTACTTACAGTATTTGCTGTATAAATTTACATTTTGGACAAAAGTGTCTTATTATGTCATAGTATGTTCTTCCAACAGAATGCTCACCAGGGTGTTGAGTTGTTAGTCCTATCTTGAGCCTCCCAAATATCAGACCAATCATCCTTGGATATCTCCAGGCTGGATTCCCTCTACCATTTACCAACATTGACCAAGACAGTAGAATCATTTTTTGAGTTTTGTAGTCTATTGAATATATGTAATACAAGATGTTTGTTGTCTTATATGCATCAGTAACTATGAATCACGTTTGGTTCACTATCCTCCATTTGTTTGATTTTCTTATTAAAATAATTCTATCAAATGTACTTATTAAGTCTCTTTGGATAAAGGCGTCTGTTAAAAACTAAATGTAAATGGAAATGTAAAAATGATCTCTGACCTGGAGATATCTCAAGAATTCTTTTTTCTCAACATTATATACATTAGTAAGGTGGCTAAAAGACTCCAATAACCACTACCACTAGCTATAGTGCAGTAAGCTGTTACACCATTAGCTGTCCACAGTCTAAATAACATATCCAGGGCCGAGGGCTTAAAAGCTGGATCGTATGCCACCCATTTTAGTATTCTTTCACGCTTCTCAAGGTAAAACCTTTTGCAGGTCTTAAACTATGCTCTATGTGCTACCTTGGTCCATTGGTTTGGTTTAACAATATAAGAATCCTGCTGTTGGCATTTACCTATAGACTGTGCTGGTACCTCGATTTGCATCAGTTCCAAATCTTTCAATTTGGCTGAATAGTCCTGGTTATACCTAGCCTGGCTGACGCGTCCACATCTCGATGAGATGGTGGTCTGGGAACTAGGTGTGCATTTTCTCGTATTTGAGGCGTGGTTTACGAATGCCTAGAGCCGTTTATTGGGCGCTACGAATGTCTATCAAATGGCGTCTGGTTCTTCACATGCTGCTTTGCGCGCGATTCATAGCCAATTGCTACAAAAAATTAGCTACTAAAATTAAATTAATTGCTACAAAAGCTACTTAATACACTTTCTAAAGCTGCATCGAACGGTAACGTTGTGTCCGCTGCCATGTTGGATTAACACGCTACAAGCTTCGGTGTCGTGCATAGACGTCGTCATCGTATTGCTGCCCCCCCCGTTCTGTGATTGGTTCCCTAACTCAGGGGAAAATAAGGGCGGTGGTTTCCAGACTGTCTTTGCAGTGAGAATGAAATCGCGCGCAAAGCAGCATGGGAATTCCCAGGCTAGGTTATACCAGCATACCAGTGATTTTAGCCGGGCGGCAGTAAAATCGTTAATAGGCCGGATTGCACCAGCATACCAGTGATTTTAGCTCTGATCTTAGTTCCTCACATTGTCAACTACATGCAATGTTCGTCTGATATTGTCATGACTTAGTATATAACTCAGGACAATTGCCCCCTCCGCTACTCGTTCATTCAATCTTGCAGGTGCCCCGCATCAGGCGATGAGCGAAGGCTACACATCAGCCCTTCACTATTTACCTGGTGCCAGATTGTCTTTGCTGTTTACCGCATGCAAGTCTCTCCAGCAATTCTCCTGCCACCTGTCCCGGTTTCCCGATCCTGCCTGTCCCCGACTCCGATCTCTGCCTTGCCCTTCCTGATCTCTGTTCGCCTGTCTTCTGTCCCGGTTCCCTGATCCAGCCTGTCAGGCACATCATTAGACCCGGGCATTCGAGGCTATAGCCCGGATCTCTGTGCCGTCAAATAAAGAAATAAAAAACCCACCATAATAATGATGAAAATCAGTGGCGAAGCTAGACCTTTTTTGGTCTACCTTACCTCAGCCCACCCTACCGTTTCGTCCTTGAATCTACGATATTCAAAATCCCCAATACCAACCCTTACAATGCAGAGACAATACAATAATATATATTTAATGCTTTTGCCAATAATTGATGCAAATAGTAATCTAATTTAAAATACATATTGGCCTATATGAACTACATTCTCCCTTATCCTTGTACTCTTTAGGGGTTATTGATATTACTGCTTGGCTCCATGGGGGGGGGGGGGGGGGGGGGGGGGGGGGGGGGGGGGGGTGGCTCTCTTTCAGGGTGTAGTTAAAGCATCTAAGGAGCACTGGCAT
The DNA here is from genome assembly GCA_036785325.1 of Urophycis tenuis. Lineage (NCBI taxonomy): Eukaryota > Metazoa > Chordata > Actinopteri > Gadiformes > Phycidae > Urophycis > Urophycis tenuis. The sequence continues at coordinate 3,998,564 of JAXIVH010000007.1, read as the reverse complement.
CAAGTCAGACTTGAAGGTTTTGTACCATTCACCGATAGAACCGTCGGATCCAGGTGTTTCATTCACCTTCAGTCGGGAGATGGCAATACCAGTTCAGTGATGGTTATCTCTGGAGTCAGTACACTAATCTGGTGAGCTCCTATTGAGGGAAGATACAGATATGTCAATAATAAGAAAGTTTGTGACACATGTTATTACTATTTGGGTTTCCTATTTTGTAAATCTTCTTGTTTGTTGTTTAGGTAATTTCCACGACAGAAGCGTTGACGCCTTAAGACCAGTTTCATCATATTTTTATTTGGTGAACGTCATTTTTCATCATAGATCATATTTACTCCTTGTTGGGTACATTTTAGTTGGGCCAATAGTTGTGGGTCTCTTTAAGTAGAGTGTTGAGTTTCTAATTGCTTAATTATTGACTCTATTTCTAGTGAGTGTCTTTGTTATTCCTTTTTCCTGTAAGCAGTGAAAGTTATTCCTTTACCTCTTAGTATTGCCTTTCACACATCCCACAGGACATTTGGTGTTACTGGTGATCAGAGGTGGAAAGAGTACTGAAAAATTGTAATTGAGTAAAAGTATCTTTACTTTGCCTAAATTCTACTCAGAGTAAAAGTAAAATTACCCATGATAACCCTAAACTTGATAAATATTGACCGTCGCTAAAAATGCATCCGAGGGGGTATTTAGCATGACTATTGGTGTAAATTACCTCAGGGTGAATTTCACTCCGAACCATCACTTTAAAATAGACAAGCCTCTAAAAGCATCTAAAGAAACATAAAGTACAAATATAGCAGGCTATTCAGGAACTAAATGTAACATTTTCTATTTACTATATCTATATAATTAACTGGTATTTTCTGGTGTGTTTCTGGTGTGTTTCTGTACGTATGTGGTAGGCCCATTTTCAAACCTTCTTTATAGCAGATTTTTTTGTAATGTGTTTAAATTGTGATATACTGGTACTGTATATACTCTTCATTATTCAAAGTAACATTATCTACTGTATCAGTTTGGATAGCAGGACAAAGAAATATACACACATTTTGAAATTACTTTGTGTAATTATTTTGTTTATTATTTGTTTCAGGGTCCACAGATAATAATAAAACATGTTTTTTGCGGAAGGGTACGGATGTATTACTGGAAATCAAACCACAGAAACCCAAAGGTGTCAAAGTCAACAGCACAGACACTATAATAAGAACCCTCCAAGGGCAGACACACAATTTTTTTGAAGGAAAGGCAGAGTTTTAAACAGAAGACTATTGTTTGCTAATCAAAAGGATTGAATGACAGTGGACTTTACCAAGCAATAGATAATGTAAGAACATACATAGTTCTTGCTGAATACAACATCATAGTTCAAGGTATATGCACTGAAACCAGACAGTCAATACAAGCTGTTTGTTTGTTTGTTTTCTAATGCTATCAAAATCTCCCTGTTCCAGAGCAGGTATCACCAGTGGTCCTGAATGTGTCGACTGCGTCTCCTGAATCCTGTAATGTGACCGTGACCTGTAGCACTCAGGGCTTCTCTTTAAGCTCCACCTTCACGTGCACTGATCAAACCTGCTCTGAGGATGGAGGAGACCCACCGTCATCAGTCGTGACCTCCGATGCTGTGCTCCAACTCTACCTGTTGAATGGTTCGATCGCCATTTGTAACCATAGCAACAAAGTGAGCTGGTCTAATGACTCGACGAGGATCACATCGCTGTGTTCAAAAGATGCTGGTAAGATCAGGGAAAGTATAAAAGGGCCTATTGTAAATTACATGGGTGTTTTTGCTGGGACTACTTTATCCAGGACAGCAACTCCGGTCAGAGAGTGGACGCAGACACAGGGAACAGTTGGTTTGGTTAGTTTATATGTCCAAAGGGTCAATGACATCAACTACATCGACTTGATATGAGCAATGACGGAATGAATGATGAATGGACGGATGAATAAATGGATGAATAGATGAATGGCTAGATGAATGGTTAGATGAATGAATGATGAATGAATGATGAACGAATGGTTTTTCTGCAAAACAGAACAAGAAATAAACAAACAGTTACAAGGACGTTTGCATGCTATACAACAAACACTACAACATCAGGCTTCAGCACTTAGCACCTGAACGTCCCACAAATACTATCTGAACATACATAGCCTAATATACACATTAACCGAGTGCAATACAACGGCTGACCAAGGCGGGGCAGAGCAACGCACACATATGCACATGTCCACACGAGGCGCAGGGTTATACAATAGCTGCCCACTTAACGAGTGAAGCAACTATTAAGCCTAGTTTATACTTCTGCGTAAAGTGCCGTACGTCGAGTACGGAGAGCCCTCTCCGTCGACGGAGAGCCTGACGGAGAGCCTCTCTGTCGTCTCCGTCGGCCTGAAATATTTTTTAAGTATCCGTCATTCCGTCAACGCACAACGGAGACCGCAAGGGCTGCGATTGGTCCTCTAAACACGTCATTTACACATGAATGACTCGCAATGAATCACATTCTATCGCTATCGACTTCTATCACAACGTAAACACTGGCAGCGCCATTTATGTATATACGCTTTATACGCTATATATACGCTACATATATACGCTTGGACGCATAAAGCTCCAAAATGCAAGCCGACCCACTTGAACTTGTGAAACTTAAAAGAGACGGTGGCAAATTGCAAGTTTGTGTACGGTTTTTACTTTTAAAAGCATTTCATTTATAATGTATCCCCTTTTCCATTTTATTTATTTATTAATTGATCCCCTCTTAACTATTTTTCCCTTTTGTACTTATTTACTTGCATGAATGTCATGGCCAGTCAGCGACCTCTACTGGTCAAGCGGGAAATTGCATTGCGTATCCATCACCACGATGGAGAACTATGAGGGCTCGAGGGGTGTCCGTAGTTACGCAGTCGGATGACGGATTACGCAGTCGGAGAAGTATAAACTAGGCTTAACCCGATCGCTAAAACCCACTCAACATGGACAAGTCATCTATTCAAAACAATATTGCACATTGCATACAACATTCATCCTGCCCGAACTGGTAGATATGCGTTCGCTATAACTTACTCTTCACGAACACATTCGATCGGAGCAGGAGAAAGCTGTGGAGCAACCAGCTTGAGGCAGCCCCGTACACCTAGTAAACGCTAGGACCCTACGGTGCTACTTGGGCTGTCCTAAGTGCCTGAATAGAAATCCCCAACTTTACTATATATATATATATATATATATATATATATATATATATATATATATATATATATATATATATATATATATATATATATATATCTCCGATCTAAAACTAACAGGGAATTTACAATATATACATATTCGAACTAGAACCAGAAGGGAATTTACAACAGACCCCCCCCCCCCCTGAATAGCATGGCTATTATGTAGTGTGCAATTAAATTCCCTGAGGTGCCGCAGAAGCCCCGGGATCGGCGTCGTCATCTGGAACCACTGGCAGCCGGACAAGGCGTGCTACTGGTCGCAGGTACGTCTTGTCCCCCACTTGGACCTCAGCCGACCGAATGCATCCATCAGCACTGGCATTTAGCTTGACCACCTTCCCCACGGGCCAATGAGCGCGTGGCAGCAGAGGGTCGACGATCATCACAACAGTGTCCTGGAGGAGATCATCAGTGAGTTGGCGCCACTTCTGGCGGACTTGAAGAGACGGTAGGTAGCTCCTGAGGAATTGTGTCCAGAAGTGATCCATTATCATTTGACAATGACGCCACCGTCTCCTGGTGAGTGTGTCCGGAGCGTAGGACACTTGTGGCAGGGAGGCGTCCCGCCGCCCCATCAGCAACATGTTTGGTGTCACAGGATCCGGATCAGCAATGTCTGACGTAGGGCTGGGCGATATACCGGTAGTTAGCGCTATACCGGTACATTTTTGAAAGCGATATGAAGTTAAGACAATATCGCCATACCGGTATATTATATTTTATTAATTTGATTTTGCGTTGCGAACGCTATTTTATCAGCCTGACAGCTTCTCTCTGAGCCTACCAGCCTCGAGCCGCAGCTGCTCAATCCCGCGGCCCGCCCCTGTCATGTACGTCGTATTCTCCCACCCACCCGGCACTCTACGCATCATAACAATCAACAAAACCATGGCGAACACGGTGCAAGTGGAGAGTGAGCAGTTGGTAGCTAAAAAAAAACCATCATGGCTCCGTTATTTGGACGTACTTCGGGTTTCGAATTACAGACGAACAGCAAAGCGATGCGATTTGTAAAGAGTGCAAGAAAAAGGTTGCAACGAAAGGTGGAAACACTACAAATCTCTTCACCCACCTGCAGCAGAACCACCGACTGTTGTATGGAGAGAGTGTCAAACTACGTGGTGCTGCTGCTGTAGCCAAAGGCTCGCAGTCCCCTTCTGTCTCTCTCCCAAAGCAAAGCTCGTTGGAAGCTTCATTCAGCAGTGCTGTGCCTTATGATCGTAACAGTAAGAAGTGGCGCGATATAACTAAGGCGGTGGCATTCCATATTGCCAAGGATATGGTCCCCATAGCCGTGGTTGAGAAAAGGGGTTTCGTCAACATGTTGAGAATAATTGACCTACGGTACCAGTTGCCCAGCCGAAATCATTTTGCTAGGGAAGTTCTGCCAGAGATGTATGCTACGTGCAGAAAAAAACTATCGGAAAGACTGGCTAAAGTGACGCCATAACTGGATATCGTAGTTTTTTTTTTTTTTTAACTGGATATCGTAGTGCTAGGCTTGCTGTCAAAAGGCTGAGGTATTTAAAAATGCCGGGAGACTTGACGTAACAATAACAATAGCGATCACCAATCAGCAACCTCCAGTATATAGGCCTACACGTCATTGTTTAGTATCGGTGTTGTTGTTTTTTTAGTTTTACATGTTACTTTACATACTTTACTTTTATACTTTATACTTAATACTTTACATGTTTCCAACAGGCAAAAACAAAACCTAAATAAATGGTTCATGGTGATTACTTGTATCGTGGAGTTATATTGTTTATTATCTCTTGTAAATATATGTGCTTTCTTGAGCAAAAACAACTCAAAACTACTTGTGGCGTGGAGTTAGAACTGCACACTTAACCCATTTTTTCTTTTCTTTTAATATCGTTATAATATCGGATATCGAGATATCGAGATAAAATATCGAGATATGAGTTTTGGTCCATATCGCCCAGCCCTAGTCTGACGACACGTATCCTAAAGGCTTGGAGTTAAGGATGCCTTCCACCTCGATCAGGAATGTGAGCAGAACTTCTTCTTGGAGAGACTGAACGCCAATCACTACCTGCAGAGCTTTCTTGACGGATTGTATCTCACGCTCCCAGGCACCACCAAAGTGAGGAGCTGCTGGTGGGTTGAACTTAAACTTGATCTGTTGCTTGGCCAGTCTCTCCTGTAGCTGTGGCTCCATTGTAGCAAACGCTTCCTTCAGCTCTCTCTCCGCACCTCGGAAGTTTGTTCCCTGATCAGAGAGAACCTCGAAAGGGGTGGCTCTACGTGCAATGAATCATCTCAATGCTAGCAGGAAGGCATCGGCATCGATACTATTCAGCAGATCCAAGTGGACACATCGAGTGGTGAGACATTTGAATATGACACCCCATTGTTTCTGCCTGCGCCGCCCGACCTTGATGACGTATGGTCCTAAACAATCCACTCCCATCGAGAAGAACGGGAGTGGATCCGCAGGCGGGCCGGAGGTAGGTCCGCCATTATTGGAACCACTGGCTGGCCTCTCCATTTCTTGCACTCCGCACAAGTCCTCTGATGGTGCTTGATAGCTTGTCTCCCACGCAGGACCCAGTACTTGCGCCTCATCTCTGCGAAGACCTTATCGGGCCCTGGGTGGAATAGGCGTGCATCCACGTCCATCCACGTCCATGAGGAGTTTCGTCATTGCATGGCAGGGATCGAGAACTATGGGGTTGACGTCAGTAGAACATGAGGTGTCCATACGACGAAAGCGTCCACCGACTCGGATAAGACCCATTGTCGGATCCATCTCCGGTGTAAGCGTACTAAGCTTACTGCTGGGTACTGGTTTTCCAGCCCCGAGACACTTGATCTGCTCTGGAAAGCAGTCCGCTTGACTGGCCTTCAGCAGGAGGGCTTCGGCATCAAGAAGGTCCGGTTGAGGTAAGGAGGGGTCAGCCGCCCCCCCATTAGAGAACTGCTTGGTGGCGTTGACCAGGTCTGTCCAGCTGTCAAACTGTGTGACGTCTGGTGTTTGAGGTGCCAGACTCGTCTGTGTGAGACCGCAGAAGATACTCTGTTTGAGCTCAGCAGCATCTTCTGGCTCTGTGGAGGTGGGAGGCGATGGCCAAGTTGTAGGAGGACCACGGAGGAACGAAGGCCCTTGAATCCATCGATTTGGTGCTGCCAGCTCAGCCAAGGTCTTGCCACGGGTGAGATCTTCGGCCGGATTGTTGGCCGAGTCCAGATACCGCCAGGTGTGCAAGGCCATCAGGTCCTGAATCTCTGAGACTCTGGTTCCAACGAAGACCTTGAATCTGCAGGACTCGGATGTCAGCCAGGTTAGGACGGTCGTGGAGTCAGTCCAAAGGAAGGTCTGGGTGATGCTCAAGGTGAGCTCTCGATGGATGAGGGAGGACAGCTGGGCTCCTGTCAATGCTGCACAGAGCTCTAGTTGTGGCATCGACTGCTGTCGCTTGGGGGCCACCCTAGACCTTGCCATGACGAATGAGACATGGACAGTGTCATCACTCTTTGTTGTGAGGTAGGCTACCGAACCGTATGCTTGTTCGGAGGCATCACAGAAGACATGCATAGTATAGTCTGTGGCTTCAGTGGCAATGTCCTGTGGTGCATAGGTTCGCGGTAGGGAGATATTTGCCAGCTCGGGGAGTTCCCTCTCCCAACTGGACCAGGCCTTGAGGATGTCCCGAGGAAGGTTTGGGTCGTCCCAGCTCCTCTTCTTCACCCACAGTTTCTGGACGAGAACCTTGGCCCGTGTTGGGTAGGGAATGATGACTCCAAGAGGATCATATTGTCGGGCTAGCACCTTGTATACGTAGCGCATGGTGGGGGCCTCACTCTCCACCAGCGTGGGCTTGTAGCCCAGTTGATCAGTTGGACAGTGCCACCGTAAGCCCAGAGCCGGCTCCTGAGGGTCGGTGCTCTTCTCAGCTAGCCAGAGCTCTGCGCTCTCTGATCTGGCAGTGGAAGGCAGATGGGAGACGACAGATGGGAAGTTACTTGCCCACTGCCGGATCTCGAATCCTCCCGAGGCTAGACACTGCCACATCTTGTCCATGAGGAGCTTGGCAGACTCGGGTGTTGGAAGGCTCTGGAGACAGTTGTCCACGTAGAACGACTGTTCTATGGACTGCAGGATGTCTTCGTTGTCCTCCGCATGGTCTTTGATGTGCTTCTGCAGCGCGAACGTTGCGCAGCATGGGCTACTTGTTGTACCGAATGGCAAGACCTGCCATTGGTAGATGTTAGGTTGCTCTTCTCTTCGAAGGTTTCTCCAGACAAACCTCAGCAATGGCCGGTCCTCTGGTAGGAGATGAACCTGATGGAACATCGCCCGGATATCTCCACTGATGGCGACAGCATACTGCCGGAATCGCAAGAGGACCCCGATGAGCGATGGTCCGAGGGTTGGACCCAGGAGGAGTTGCTCATTAAGGGAGAGGCCGCAGTAAGTGAAGGAGCAATCAAAGACTAGGCGATCCTTGCCGTTGTGATGGATGAGGTGATGGGGAATAAACCATGACTCACTGGACTTATCCACCTCTTCTTTGGTGAGCTTGGCAACACACCCTCCATCGATGAGCTTTTGGATCTCAGCTTCATAGACTTTCGCCTTAGCTGGGTCCTTTGCCAGTCGTCGCTCTGTGCTGCGGAGCATTGGCATAACTGCTTCAGCAGCGGCTTTCAGCAGTGGCGCATTCTTAGCCCGGAGCAGAGGCGTGGCGTACCGCAGCGTGTCCACGACCTTCACCCTCTCAGTGCGTGCTTCCAGGATGCTCACAGCCTCTTGGTCCAGACGGGACCGTACTGCTAGCTTCTCGCTTCGAATCGGGAGCACATCAAGCTGCCAGGTCGTCGGGTGCTGGCTTGAGAGATGTAAAGTAGCAGGAAGCAGCATGAGACTCGAGACCATCTGGACCCTGGAGCACCCAGCCGAGCGCTGTGTGAACCGCTAGGGGTCCACCTCTGGGGCCGAACCTGACGGGCTCTTTGGCTGTGATCAGGTGGGTGCAATCTGCACCGAGTAGCAGAAGCGGCTGCACCTTACTGAAGTTCTGCAGCTGAAGGCCCCTCATGTGGCGATAGCGCTTCTGAAGTGCTGTTACGGGGTAAGATTGCTCTGACAGAGCTAGCCGACCCGCTGTGAATGCGCCCTTCACCAGGTGCTGTTCTGAAGGCTCTGCCAAGGAGGCCACATGGAAGTTGACGGACGCACCTGTGAGGCGAGCCACGTCTTGGCGGATCGTCCGCAGAGCAAGAGATTCAGCTTCACCTTTGAGTTCCAGGTGTCGGACGGCAGCTGGCAGGATTATGGTGCGTTCGGCCCCATCATCAAGGATTGCGTAGGTGCGCAGCGACTTGCTCCCATGGCTAATGATGATTGGTGCCACCTTGAGGTACACCTTTCCTCCTTGCTTGGAGTTGGCGAGTGAGGCGCGATGAGGTAGACGCGTGGACCTGGCTTAGCGATGGAATGGAGAACTCTGAGGTGAACCTCCGGACATTCACTGCACGCTTTCTTCAGGGTCCAGGCGTTTTGCTCGTGGTTGGTGCGACCACACTTACGACAACGCTTGCCGTCTGCTATCCACTTCTCGATCTCTTCCCGTGAGCACCGGACGATGTCTGGACACTGTGATAGGTAGTGATCGGCACTCTTACAGAAGAGACACATCCGCTTGAACTTCTGCTGTTTGGCCTCCGACCGAAATGTGTCTGACGGCTGACGGCTGTCAGATTTAGGCTTGTCGAAGCCATGATACACTGAGAGGTTGCGAGGCCTGGGCATGGGAACTTGCCTATCTCTTTTGGGGGCATGTGGCTCTTCAATCCGATGGTGCTGTGCCATTCTTGCGGACAGTCTTTGAGCTTCAGCCTTCACCTTGAGCCAGTCAGAGAGGTCTCGAAGGTTGTACGGGTTTAGGCTGTTCGTATTGAGGCGACCCTGAGCCTGTAGATGTTCCACGAAGCCGTCACTTGATTGCTTAGGGAGCTTACTCAGGAGCCGATCAACATGGCCGGTCGACATCACTTCCATCCCGTTGGGCCCCTCCAACGATGTGAGCATTCCCACTAGCAGGTCGACGCTAAGGGCGAAGCTCTGGAAGGCTTTGGAATCTCCTGCTTTGAGGTCAGGAGAGTTCAGGATCGCAGCAATCTCGCTTTGCGCGAGTTGATGTGGCTGTCCATATTGCCGCTGTAAGGCCTGCATGGCGGCAGTGTAGGGCTGTGCATAATGCCTGCAGGACTGTGCTATCAACCTGGCTTCATCCAGAACCAGGTGCTCCATAAGTACACGGTACTTGTAATGCTCAGAGAGTTCAGTGTGGGGACTGAGTAGGTGGTCCAGCGCCATCTTCAGGTCAGTGAAGTCTCTCTCACTGTCATTAACCAAGTTAGGCAGTTTAGGTACTGGGACTGGTTGCCTGGGAGGCTGGAGAGCAGATGGTGGCGTCTGTGGTGGCATATACTGGGGCCGAAGGGCATACTGGACCGGTGGAGCTGGTACAGGCTGATACGGTGCTGGACCAGGTGCTGGAGGCACTAGTTGATAGGCTGGCTGAGTTGATGGAGCAGGCTGGGGCTGGTACACCGGTTGTGGATGATGGCTCAGTTGGTACGGCGGCAGTTGATACACTGGCTGTGCAGTGGTGACTGGCGGAGGCTGATACGCTGCCTGTGGGGGCACAGCAGGTGTGTATGGTGAAGGCGCCACTGCCCATGGGGGTGGACCATAGGTAAACTGCTGAGGCATGCCTACTGGGTGTTGGCCCACTGGCTGGAGAGCAGCTGCAGTGGGTTACTGATGTGCAGGGTACTGCGCTGTTGCAGTCTGGGGTTGATATGTAGGCTGTACAGGCGTAGCTGGAGCATATTGATATGCTGGATAGGCAGGTGTCATTGGCGTAGGCTGATATTGAATCGCCTGGAAGTTAGACTGCGTCATGACCATGCTCGTCGCAGTGGGAACTGGTGGCCTGGGAACTGCTTCGAATAGCGGTGCAGAAGTTACTGTTGACCGAAGGGACTGAGTCAACGTGTAGCTCTGCTTCCTTTGGCCTGGTGTACTGTTACTGTACTGTACTGTTACTGTACTGTACTGTAACTGTTGTCTGTTGGGGTTCGACGGGATGCCCAGACCGTTATACGATGTTTGCTGTTGCGGTGAACCTGGTCTGCTTGCATTGAAACTATATTCTGTCAAGCGCTGACTGTAGACGCTCTGTTCGGAGGGGGCTGGCGATTGGAGCCCCACACACGTGTTCAGGTGGCCGGGCAGATTACCAGCATATGATGCCATGTCCCTTTGACTCCCCTTATCGACTGCTACTGGCGAGGAGAGACAGGGAGAGGGCCCGAGCGCAGTGTATAGCTGGTAACATGTAGCGGCAGACTCGGTCTGCAGGCTGAGTGACCGCAGCTGCTGTGCGATGGCGCTCTCGCTGTCTTCTTTGAGTGGGGCAGTATAAGGCATGAGGGACTGTGGTAAGCTGACTTGATAGTCCTGCATGCGTGCCAGAAGCTGTCGCGGCCTTCCTCCTCCCTGTGCTCCGCTTTCAACTGCTGCTGTTCTCTGTGCGTCCATGACTCCGTCGTGGGTGAAGAGATCCGGCTCGAAGGACCAATATTGTAAATTACACGGGTGTTTTTGCTGGGACTACTTTATCCAGGACGGCAAGTCCGGTCAGAGAGTGGACACAGACACAGGGAACAGTTGGTTTGGTTAGTTTATATGTCCAAAGGGTCAATGACATCAATTACATCGACTTGATATGAGTAATGACGGAATGAATGATGAATGGACGGATGAATAAATGGATGACTAGATGAATGGCTAGATGAATGGTTAGATGAATTAATGATGAACGAATGATGAACGAATGGTTTTTCTGCAAAACAGTACAGAAGAACAGAAGAAATAAACAAACAGTTACAAGGATGTTTGCATGCTATACAACAAACACTACAACATCAGGCTTCAGCACTTAGCACCTGAACGTCCCACAAATACTATCTGAACATACATAGCCTAATATACACATTAACCGAGTGCAATACAACGGCTGACCACGGCGGGGCAGAGCAACGCACACATATGCACATGTCCACACGAGGCGCAGGGTTATACAATAGCTGCCCACTTAAGTGAGTGACTTTCTTTTGATGGTTTAGTTGTATGAGTGTGAGGTGTGGGTTGTATTTTTGGTCATTTGCATAGGTTTATTTAATTTCTTTTCTTTGGATTCTTTTGATGTCAATTTGATCCATTTTCTTTTTTTGTGTTCAACTAGATTGTAAGTTTTGTATTTTCTTTGAATTATGTGTATTGCTTTAGTTTCTGGTTATTTGAAAGAGTGTAGTTATATTTTTGTACATTTCTGTTTAAGTTTAATCTGTTCACTAATTGTTTTATGTCTTTTGTTTGAGTTGCAACCCCCCATTAATTATTTTATCCTTGTTTCAGTGTCGGAGGCCGGTGGTGGTGTCGGTGTCCCCCCTCGTTTGGTGTGCTGTGCTCCCTGGTGATGGTTACTTCAGTGGGTTTGCGTGGGTGACCCTTTTTTTCTATTCAAGTGGTTATTTTGGGTGAACCACTTCCCGTCCACTAACACTTACCCACCCGGTAAGCCTCTGACCTGGACTAGTTTCCCTTCCCTGGTGTGAGTGACTTTGACCTTTTTATTGTCTTTAAAGAGCAATTTGCAGGTTAATTTTTTTAAGAAATGTATCCTCAACCTTGTTTGAAAATGAGCATTTGAAAAGTTAATGTAGGAATTAATATGCTTACAATACATAAGGGCACAAATTTGGAGGAAAAAGTTGCCGTTTTGAGCAACTGCTCCTAAAAACGGCTTTTTTTCCAACACCGCGTCATATGACGTATCAAAAGGGAGACGTCCAAAGACACCCACATTACAATGCACTGTAGCTGATCGGGAGTTTGACCAAAACAAATGGTTAATTATTGTGTATGTGCAGGTTGCACACATTCAAACTCGTCAGGAGGACATTGAGTCCACAATTTTCCCGACAGGAAAGTGGAGCGTGTTAGTTTTCGTGCCTGGGTGCGTTTTATGTAGGTGAAGAGACAGGACTTCTCTGCTGTATTCGTCGATTCAGCATTACGGAAACGTGAACTGTTCGAGGTAAGTACAGTTTTCTAACGTTTGCTAACTTCCAAATTAGTCAGCATAATTAATTAAATAATGACAAGCAACGTGTGATACCTGTTAATTGTAGCAAAGCTATGTCGTAAAACCGTGTAAAACCAGCTAATAATGTATGATAGCTCACGTTACATTAGCAGACTATTCTGTAAAACCTTACCATATGATAAGTAGGGGTGCAACGGATCAAAAACCTCACGGTTCGGATAGGTTCGCGGATCAGAGTCACGGATCGGATCATTTTTCGGATCAGCAAAACAAAGACGGATCACGGATCAATGATGATGATCCGTTGCACCACTAATAATAAGACAAGTGATAACATCAGTTTGCTAACTTCAGAAATCCTGGAGTCAAATTACAGCTCGGTGACTTTGTTTTTACTGCAGAAACCCTCATCCATGCATTTATCACATCATTGTATGTAATAAATGCATATATAGTCAGTTCTAGTAACATCTAAAAAATATATGTTTATACAGGATCAACTGCAGCAGTTAAACTGGAGAGTGTCCACTAGGACAGCACTGGTGAAGGATGTCAGGCAGTTGTCCCCACAGCATCAGACCTTTTCACTGGAGGTGTTTCACTCACTCATCCTGCACTTTGCACCAAAGCACACAGGCTTTTCCTTCCTTGGGATGTACAGCAGGTAAATCCTCCTCTTCCATCCACCTCACTGTCCCCTCTGCCCGGCTCACCACCATGGTGAGGAGAACTTTCAGCCGCTCTGCCCCCAAACTCTGGAACTCACTCCCATCTGACATCCGAAATATTGACTCCCTCCCTCAGTTCAAATCCTCTCTCAAAACCCACTTTTTCAGGACAGCTTTCTCATTGTAGTTGTCATGTTGTTTTTACTTGCACTTTTAATGGTTTTGTTATTTGCTTGCTCTTGTTTAAATTGTAAAGTGTCCTTGAGTGACCTGAAATGCGCTTCTAAATAAAATGTATTATTATTATTGGTTTGAACTACACATTCTACTACACATTCATGTTTTCTACAGACTTCTCTTGGCAGCCCTGCATTTCATTGCTAATGGCAGCAGAGAAGTTGCTTGAACCAGTGATGGTGAGGTACACTATGCGGTTCCCTACCCAAGGTTCTGCAAAGGTGGCTGGGTAGTCCGTCCTATCAAGGAGAAGCCATCATACGGTTAGCAGTTTGTCAGTCCCTAAATATGATTTATTATACGAGTCAGGCCATGAGTCAACTATAATGTCACTGAATGTGATCTAAATATTTGTTTCCTTCCTCCAGCATATGCATCAGCCCTCATGGAGTCTCTGAGAGTGGGATACTCCAGGTCAGCACAGGCTCTACGAGAGAGCAGTGCTGCCTTGACTTCAACTACACCTGCACCACTTTCCAGATCCTGCCAGAACATCACCAAGGATGAGGCAGTTGGCTTGTATCTTGCACGACATTCATGTTTTAACACTGGCTATTAGCGTGAAACTTGGCATTATGCCTGCTGTTATATTATTTTTGCACTATGTTTTAACCTTTGTTTCTGTTGGACAGGTACTGTAGGCTGTCGGCGGCAGTTCTTCCATGGTGTTGGTGTTCCCCTTTTCACCATTTCCTTTACAGTGTGAGTGCGGTGCCGCAGGTGTTTTAGTTGGATCCCTCTATCTTGGTTTTGCCTCTCTGCCGTCCGGTGGGCCCCCACCCGGTCCCTTCATTTATTCTCCTCATGCTCAGCATCATTTTAAAAGAAGAATCATTAATTGTGTGAATAAAGTGTTCCCTCTTTGTACACCGTCTCTTGCCCCGTGGGATTATTTCGAACCTGAGTGACCTTAAATAGTAATTTAATTTTCTTGGGGGCTAACTTCCCCCAAGTGGCGCTGTCAGAACCATTCCACCCTCGTGATTCTGCCAATTGTTTGTTATTGGGTTGCTGATGTATGCAGGCTTTACTATCAATGCAGACCTGTTACATATATGTTATCTAAACTTCATAAAAAGGTTTTATACAGTAAGACACTTTGTGATTGTGAGTATTTTTTATTGATCATCACCCAAATGAGGCAAGTTAAAACCTTCATAAACTCCTCCTTCCTCTGGAAACTGTCTTCTGATGGCAGACACAACACATGAAGGTAAGGGCTTCCTAATGTGTCTGCCCAGAATGCCATAGGCCCGGTGGACAAGCTGTCTGTAAGCTGTGTAGCGGTATTGCCTGGGGATAGGGACATAATATCAATATTTGTAGTCATATTAATTTTGAAAAGTGATATAAGTAGTGAGGTTCTAAATATGGGCAACTTGTAATAGAGAAAATAAGATTGAGATTGTTTTAATATCTCAAATTTGCTAATTATCTCCATATTCATACTTAGTTGTACTGTTCACTATTCTATTTCAAATTGGATATGGTCCTCCGTCCCTCCCTCCATCGTTAACGGTAGAGCGTTGTATAACGTAGTTGTAGTTATATTAACGTTACACAGTGCGAGTCGAGATATGACTGATACGTGCACGCTGGTTTCTGTTCTGGTTAAGTATAATTACTCATGCCTGTGTTAATACTACTTTTCTTATAGCCTGATGCACGACAGCAAACTTTACAATGCTGTGATGTGAACGTAGCGGACATCGTTAGCCAACGCCGGTTACTCACGACACCTGCCCAGTTCTCCACCGATTCTCCTCACAACATAACTCAATTTCTCTCCTCTGACCGTTATTCCTTCTAACCCTGGTCTGTTCCTGGTCTCTTGGACGCCTAGCAGGCTCATAATTATAAGGCTGTGGTCCATCATATGCCTGTGAATAAACATTTACAACCTCTTCAGTGTCAAAACTGGCTTGAGATCCATCCATTTCTTGTGTACAGTCTGACCGGACTACTAGACCGGACTCCCTTTTTCTACGTCACGTCCGGTTTGGCTTTTTTAGTTGCGGAAGTAAAATTAATTCACAAAAATGACTCCAGAAGTCAATGTAGTGTATATATGAGTATATTATTGTGAAAAACTATAGCCTAAATTATTTTCCTACATATTGATCCACTGGAGTCTTTAACCTGCAAGCCGCTCTTTAATAGATTGTAATAAAAATATGTACCTTTAACCATGTCTCAAAGCCCAGTGCATAGAACGAACCTGTGTGTCTACTCTCTGGGTGAAATTCCCGGGGTGGCGTTGTCGTGCAACCTTTACATTTCTTAGACATAGTTGACATCTGTTAGCAATTTACCCATACCTCGCCACAGTTTGATACGTCGTTCAAAACGATAGATAAAGAGGGTGGGAAACAAAACGTGTTACCCTCCTCTTCCTCTTCGGGCTGTGGTTGAACACGGAAGACTTGACGGAAGGAACAGATGATTAGTATAATGCATGGCAGTCGCTCAAACTCAACACGAAGAAGATGTGTCTGCTTTTCTCGACTCTGTTTCTACTAAGTTCTTCCTTTGTCGGCCTACAAGGTAAAACCCGAAGTTCCTTTTCAATTATTTGCGTCTGATCCGCGTATATGCATTGCTTTCATTGTTAGAACGTACGCGCTTTTTACGCGTTTTCTGGCACAGCTTTTGTCTATGATAAAAAACATACCGGACATTTTAAACCTAAAGTATTCTCAAAATATCAGGAAGAACGCACTACGGAACAACATTACAACATAAGGCAAGCAGTGTGCATTGTAATCAGTCTATGATTGTAATGCACTGTAAAATCATAGCTAAATAACTTAAGAGAAATTATTACACTGATGTAGGACAGCAAAGTGGAATCTAGAAGAGGTTGAACACAGCTTGAACACAAACTACTGTATTTCATTTGATTGTATATTATATTGCGCTGTTCTGTTACAGCCTGCAATAGGACATTGACCAAGCCTATAGGCCAAATAGGTCAAATATTTATATAAATGTCTAAACTCATCACACATAAAAAACATAAAATCCAAATGTAGCAGGCTGTTCAGGAAGTAAATGCCTTTTTTTTCTATTGACAAAATCTATATAATTAACTTGTATGTTTCTGTATGTATGTGGTAGGCCCATTTTCAAACCTTTGAATTAAAGTAACATTATGTTACTGTATCAGTTTGGATAGCGGACAAAAGAATATATGCACATTAAGAAATTACTTTGTCTAATTATTTTGTTTATTCTTTGTTTCAGGGTCCACAGATAATAATAAAGCGTGTTTTTTGCTGAAGGGTACGGATCGATTACTGGAAATCAAAACACAGAAACCCAAAGGTCTCTTCTTTTGGAAATTGAACAGAACAGAAATTATAATAAATGCTGGTCGAGGGCAGACAACAAATTTCTATGAAGGAAAGGCAGAGTTTTCAACAGAAGACGGTTCTTTGCGAATCAAAAACCTAGGATTGAATGACAGTGGACTTTACCAAGCAATACATGTTGGAAAAAAAGACGTAGTTCTTGCTGAATACAACATCATAGTTCAAGGTATATGCACTGAACCAGACAGTTAATACAAGCTGTTTGTTTGTATGTTTTCTAATGCTATCAAAATCTCCCTGTTCCAGAGAAGGTATCACCAGTGGTCCTGAATGTGTCGACTGCGTCTCCTGAATCCTGTAATGTGACCGTGACCTGTAGCACTCAGGGCTTCTCTTTAACCTCCACCTTCACATGCAACAATCAACCCTGCTCTGAGGATGGAGGAGACCCACCGTCATCAGTCGTGACCTCCGATGCTGTGCTCCAACTCTACCTGTTGAATGGTTCGATCGCCATTTGTAACCATAGCAACAAAGTGAGCTGGTCTAATGACACGACGAGGATCACATCGCTGTGTTCAAAACATGCTGGTAAGATCATTTGGCTCAGTGCATGACTGAATAGGCAATAGAGCTGATGGGCGGCAGGAGCTCAGTGGATAGAGCAGGTTGTCTACTAACAGGAGGGTTGGCGGTTCAAGCCCCACTTCCTCCTGCCAAAGTGTCCTTGAGGAAGACACTGAACCCCAAATTGCTCCCCAGGTGCTGTACATGGCCGCCCTCTGCTCCTATGTTCCATAGGATGGGTCAAATGCAGAGAACAACTCTCATTCCCATATGTAAACACTGAGAAATAAAGACCGAAATGCCCTGATGTTAATTTGGGTGTATATGCCATTTCTAACCAATTACACTTAAATAGAAGCTGTGACAGCTTACCTACAATCTAATACATGTAAAGATTTTTAAATTAGCTTCTTTTTTTTCTTCTTTTTTTATTTTTTTTTAGATTAGATTCAACCTTATTGTCATTGTGCAGAGTACAATTATACAGAGACAACGAAATGTATTAAATTCTAATGGTCGACATCCAACATTATAGTCAAAGTGGACACTGTTCTGTTTGATGATATATAAGTGCAGAGTTATTCAATGTTCCTTTTTTTATGACAGGTAATGGTGGATCCAGGGTGCATTGGGTTATCATATGCCCCATTCTGGTGATCCTCTTCTTAGTGGTCATTGTGGTATCCTGCTGCTGTTACAGGACAAAAGTACAACAGAGTAAGTCACACACTTGGCACCAATTGCCATTAAATACAGTGTTGCTTCTCATAAATAAACATAATATTGACTTTCCTTTTTTTCATTTGAAAAAAAAGAAAAGAGAAAAGAAAAGAAAGAAAGACGTGAAATCCATGCTTCCAGTAGCATTGAGCAGGTAGGCTGATTTCCTACACTTCATGCTTACGATACTACGTACAATATTTGGTAACCTATGATAATTAAATCAAAGTATAATTTTAAATGTCAGCTGTATATGATAGATGAATGCATATACACATTTTACATGTAAATAAAATGGTATTTGGTACATATTGTTAGAATATTGTATTATACAATATTCTAGCGAAATATACCAAATACCATTGAACCATTGACATGTTTATTTACCATATATACAATTTGTATATATGGTATGGTAATATGGTATCTATAGATAGTTTGAAGATAACTGAACAATACAACACATGTCTATATGTAATTCTCTCTCCAGAGTCCAACCACTGGTGAAGGTCACTCTGTGTACAGTGTGCTAGGTCCTGCTACTGCGCCACAACCCGTTAACCAGGCACAACCCTTACCTGAAGGTGTTTATGCTCGGGTTGAAAATCCCAGAACTGCCCAGAACTGACGGAATCTGACGGACCGACAGACTCGCGCGGAGGGAAAAAAACTTGCAGACCTCGCGCTCGCGGCTACAATGAGTTGCCATGGTGATGTTATATACAACCACTGATAGGACATAAGGATTGGGCAGGAGATAGAACGTGATTGGAAACTGTACAACCAGAAATCACACGCCAATGAAATATCGCTTCGATCACTATGAAAAAAACCCGAATATAGATTTTTTTTTCTCGGTCCGAATATCATTGCGTTTGGGTCCGGACCCGGACTGGAGTCCGCCTATTGAGTAACCCTGGTCTATACTTTTGAAGAGACTCTCTCCGCACTGCTCTCATAAACTAAAAATAATGGATTTGATTAACTGGTGCGGCACGGTGGTGCAGTGGTTAGCACTGTCGCCTCACAGCAAGAGGGTTCTGGGTTCGAATCCACCTGGGACCCGGGACCTTTCTGTGTGGAGTTTGCATGTTCTCCCCGTGCTTGCTTGGGTTCTCTCTGGGTACTCCGGCTTCCTCCCACAGACCGAAAACATGCAGGTTGGGGATTAGGTTAATTGGTGTCTCTAAATTGACCATAGGTGTGTATGTGAGTGTGAATGGTTGTTTGTCTGTTAGCCTTGTGATAGGGCCTGGCCTGGCGACCTGTCCAGGGTGTACCCCGCCTCTCGCCCATTGCAGCTGGGATTGGCTCGACCCTCGTAGAGGATAAGCGGTTACGATAATGGATGGATGGATGGATGATTAACTGGTCTCTCAGTGCAATTGACACCATCTTCTCGACGAGAAGCCTGGGTTCGGCCTGGGTTCCCTGCCGGAACGTTCGCCGCTGGCTACACGATGGACGCTTCGGAGAGGTGGCGGTATCGTGTGCCTGGCGGTTATTTCCGCCAATCTATCTAAATCTAAATCTAAATAGAATATAATACTGTACAATAAAATAGAAATATGAAATTTAAAAAAGTAAACAAGTAAAAAAGTAATAACCAAAACCAAATCAAACAATGCAATGTAACACTTTAAAGTTGGCTATCTGACATTGATTTATTATTATTTTACCCATGGAACAGGTCATCTTAGCCATCAGTGCAACAGTTGCCCCCCCTGAGAAATTTGTCAGGAGCAACCACTGCTGTAGGCAGATGATATATTCATGTTTAGCTGGATTCAGTTTACATCAACATAACAGCAAAAACATTGCCACGACTACTAGCCTTCCACAAATGCTATCAACAGCTCTTGATTTCCCACAGCACCTGTGGCGTCATAGCGCAACCACCATAAAGTGATTCCATGCTGTCATGAAATGTGAGCCACAAAAAAACACCAAAATCCAGAGAGATAAAAGATAGAAATAGGCTGGACAAAAGGTGTGGAGGGCCAGTTCTGTCCTGGGGTGCTCTCTGGACTCCATTGAGGAGGTGGGTTTTAGGCACGGGCAGACCGGGCAGCCACCCGGGGCGGCACTTTGGGGGGGGGGGGGGGGGGGGGGGTGGGGGAACACACGGGAGTGCGACGACAGTTTGTGTAAAAAAAAATATATTTTTTTTTTTTGGGGTGGGCCGCTCGGAGGGAATCTCACCCGGGGCGTAATTCAATATAGAACTGGGTGGGGCAGAGGAGGATGACCGCCAAACTGTGGTCCATCCTGGACAATGCCTCTCACCTTCTCCATGAAACTGAATGCCCTGGCTAGCTCCTTCAGCACCAGGCTACTCCATCCACGCTGCGCAAAGGAACGTTACCACAGCTCCTTCATTACCATCAGCAAGTAGACTATACAATCATCATCGTCAGGCATAGCTGCTGCTCAGCTACTTCAATCATACACTAGGTAGGCTCCCTTGGAGTATGAAGTCCATTTTTTTGGATCAAATCATAGTCTTAAAGGCCGTGGTGAAGGTTAAACATCACTTTCGATTAATGGGTACATAAAGCACTCAAGATATGCATATAAAGTTAGAAATGTCCAAAATAGTGTTAAAGTCCAGTTTTTTGTAGTTTTTGGTATTGATGGTTATTTTTAACGCAATCGGGCGATGACGTCACATGGGGGAGACGTGGTGGAAGTAGCCTCAGCCTTGTACTAGAACTATGGCATCTAACTGACAGACAGACAGACAGACAGACAGACGTACTTTAATAATCCCTGAGGGAAATTGCATTCGTTACAATACAATACTCCAGTGCAAAAGGAAGAAGAGACAGACACTCTACGTAAAGTAACTGGGATGAGGAATAGGTGGCAAGACCCACAATTAACAATTATGATGGCCATATCATTTCGAACCGGTTAGACGTGAGAGGGCGAATGAAGAAATGCATGATTATGTTGGGAAACTATCCATAGAAAGAACAACCATTCAAACTTATATCCGAAGTGGCGCATGCCCTGTTGGCCACTCGCTACCACAAAGTTTTTGTCCCGTGTCTTGTTTTACCGTCGTGTCACTGTTTTGAATGCAAGAATCGCACGCAATATGTCGGGATTTAAAGTGCACACGTTTGGACTTATGTGGTTAGTTATATGGAGTGGATTTATTCGCATGAAGCTACAAGGATTTGGAGCGTCTGACCCAGCAGCAGTCGTCTCCTACAGCATCGGTGAGGTCGGCAGGTCGGACCATAACCTGGTGCTCCTGTCATCCAAATACACCACCTTGGTCCGTAAAGTCAGTGCGTGTATGGTATGGTCTAAGGAGGCATGCGAGGACTTACAGGAGTGTTTTGAGTGTACGGACTGGTCTATGTTTTATGAGGAAGACCCCAATGGGGCTGATGTTGTGGCTGATCGTTTTACTGACTATGTTAATTTCTGTACTGAATTGATCATCCCGTGTAAAACGATCAAATTATTCATTTTTCTAAGTTTATAATTACACATGCATACATGAATAGCTATTATTTAGTCTCCTTTTCATATTAGCATACTGTGTTGATCCATGCCGCCTTGCTACAGAATCCAACGTATTGTGTTTTGTCACAGGTTAATAAAGTAACGAACCGGCCCCACGTCTCCTGCATTTCATCTATCTATCTAGGCTATCTCTATCTATATATTTACTTATATATATCTGACACTGTCACTCTCTCACTACTCATCTCTCTCAATGGTATCAAGGTGGGCTTTTGTCCGGAGTCCCCGATGTGACGTCATACAATGCATTGTGGGCATCGCTAACCTGTTAGCCAAAGGCTAACATTTCACCTACTTTTCCTTATTATATTTCCTTTTTGTGATACCCTACAATGTCAAATACAATGGATAACTGTTTAAATGTGTTTATTACCAACTAGAAAATTGCTAGAATAGAAAAAAAAACCTGCACCATGGTCAGTTTCTATTTCTTTGCATTTAATTGCAAACCAGTCATCCTTTGGTGGTGGGGATGCTTACTCACTTATTATTGTATTCTGCTACTTACAGTATTTGCTGTATAAATTTACATTTTGGACAAAAGTGTCTTATTATGTCATAGTATGTTCTTCCAACAGAATGCTCACCAGGGTGTTGAGTTGATAGTCCTATCTTGAGCCTCCCAAATATCAGACCAATCATCCTTGGATATCTCCAGGCTGGATTCCCTCTACCATTTACCAACATTGACCAAGACAGTAGAATCATTTTTTGAGTTTTGTAGTCTATTGAATATATGTAATACAAGATGTTTGTTGTCTTATATGCATCAGTAACTATGAATCACGTTTGGTTCACTATCCTCCATTTGTTTGATTTTCGTATTAAAATAATTCTATCAAATGTACTTATTAAGTCTCTTTGTTTAAAGGAGTCTGTTAAAAACTAAATGGAAATGGAAATGTAAAAATGATCTCTGACCTGGAGATATCTCAAGAATTCTTTTTTCTCAACATTATATACATTAGTAAGGTGGCTAAAAGACTCCAATAACCACTACCACTAGCTATAGTGCAGTAAGCTGTTACACCATTAGCTGTCCACAGTCTAAATAACATATCCAGGGCCGAGGGCTTAAAAGCTGGATCGTATGCCACCCATTTTAGTATTCTTTCACGCTTCTCAAGGTAAAACCTTAGGAGGTCTTAAACTATGCTCTATGTGCTACCTTGGTCCATTGGTTTGGTTTAACAATATAAGAATCCTGCTGTTGGCATTTACCTATAGACTGTGCTGGTACCTCGATTTGCATCAGTTCCAAATCTTTCAATTTGGCTGAATAGTCCTGGTTATACCAGCATACCAGTGATTTTAGCCGGGCGCCAGTAAAATCGTTAATAGGCCGGATTGCACCAACATACCAGTGATTTTAGCTCTGATCTTAGTTCCTCACATTGTCAACTACATGCAATGTTCGTCTGATATTGTCATGACTTAGTATATAACTCAGGACAATTGCCCCCTCCGCTACTTGTTCATTCAATCTTGCAGGTGCCCCGCATCAGGCGATGAGCGAAGGCTACACATCAGCCCTTCACTATTTACCTGGTGCCAGATTGTCTTTGCTGTTTACCGCATGCAAGTCTCTCCAGCAATTCTCCTGCCACCTGTCCCGGTTTCCCGATCCTGCCTGTCCCCGACTCCGATCTCTGCCTTGCCCTTCCTGATCTCTGTTCGCCTGTCTTCTGTCCCGGTTCCCCGATCCAGCCTGTCAGGCACATCATTAGACCCGGGCATTCGAGGCTATAGCCCGGATCTCTGTGCCGTCAAATAAAGAAATAAAAAACCCACCATAATAATGATGAAAATCAGTGGCGAAGCTAGACCTTTTTTGGTCTACCTTACCTCAGCCCACCCTACCGTTTCGTCCTTGAATCTACGATATTCAAAATCCCCAATACCAACCCTTACAATGCAGAGACAATACAATAATATATATTCAATGCTTTTGCCAATAATTGATGCAAATAGTAATCTAATTTAAAATACATATTGGCCTATATGAACTACATTCTCCCTTATCCTTGTCCTCTTTAGGGGTTATTGATATTACTGCTTGGCTCCATGGGGGGGGGGGGGGGGGGTCTGTCTCTCTTTCAGGGTGTAGTTAAAGCATCTAAGGAGCACTGGCATCAAGTCAGACTTGAAGGTTTTGTACCATTCACCGATAGAACCATCGGATCCAGGTGTTTCATTCACCTTCAGTCGGGAGATGGCAATACCAGTTCAGTGATGGTTATCTCTGGAGTCAGTACACTAATCTGGTGAGCTCCTATTGAGGTAAGATACAGATATGTCAATAATAAGAAAGAAAAGTTTGTGACACATGTTATTACTATTTGGGTTTCCTATTTTGTAAATCTTCTTGTTTGTTGTTTAGGTAATTTCCACGACAGAAGCGTTGACGCCTTAAGACCAGTTTCATCATATTTTTATTTGGTGAACGTCATTTTTCATCATAGATCATATTTACTCCTTGTTGGGTACATTTTAGTTGGGCCAATAGTTGTCGGTCTCTTTAAGTAGAGTGTTGAGTTTCTAATTTCTTAATTATTGACTCTATTTCTAGTGAGTTTCTTTTCTTTGTTATTCCTTTTTCCTGTAAGCAGTGAAAGTTATTCCTTTACCTCTTAGTATTGCCTTTCACACATCCCACAGGACATTTGGTGTTACTGGTGATCAGAGGTGGAAAGAGTACTGAAAAATTGTAATTGAGTAAAAGTATCTTTACTTTGCCTAAATTCTACTCAGAGTAAAAGTAAAATTACCCATGATAACCCTAAACTTGATAAATATTGACCGTCGCTAAAAATGCATCCGAGGGGGTATTTAGCATGACTATTGGTGTAAATTACCTCAGGGTGAATTTCACTCCGAACCATCACTTTAAAATAGACAAGCCTCTAAAAGCATCTGATTTTTTTTTCTATGTTTCTGCTATGTTACCAGATAAGGTAGGCAGGCTAGTTCTTCAGTTCCATTGGTTGGCTCCCAAAACGTATATTTTTTAATGTAGCTTATCCAGGCCAGATCCCTAGCCTTTTGGGGGCCCTAAGCAGAATTTGATTGAAACCTTTTTGGGCCCCTGTCCCACCACTGTGGACTCACCAGAATGTGAATTTAGTAGATGTGATTTCCTGTATTCTGGTTCATTTTAGGGATGGCCAGCTGGAGATGGGCCAGGGGTGGAGCCAGACTTTGTGTACATCCGGGGTTTAGTCCAGAGGGGGGTCTGGGGGTTCTCCCCCAGAAAATTTTTAATTTCTAAGATGCGATTTCCTGCATTCTAGTCCCTTTTAGGGTGACCTGCTGGACACTGGCAAATCCTAAATCCCTTCTAATTCATAGCCTATATTTTCAGTTGCAGGGCCTGCTCAAGACAATACTATTTAATGGAAAGAAACAATAACTATTTGGTTGAAGTGAGATTCGGGGCTTCAGCCCCGAAAGCCACCCCCCGGCTTCGCCCCTGAGATGGACAATACCTTAATTTGTTCAGATTCATAGCCTATAACCTGACTTGCAGGCCCTGCACAGGTGAACAGATACAGCACTGGGTTTAGCTGCCCCCAAACCATAAGCCTACTTTAAAGGCCTGGCCTATATTTTGGATTCAAAGTTAAGTCCATAATTGATTACATACATTCAGGGTTTGACACAGACATTGTGTCATAAGCAGAATTTCATGATTTAGAGGGCTTTCAGATATATCACACCACATATCCTGGGCTATCAAACTGAGGGGCCCCATTCAGACATCAACCCATAACCCATTTTGTATGAATAAGGGGGTCTTATTCATACATAAGTATGCATTCATACCACTTGGGGGTATGAATGAATAAGGGGTATTCATTCATACCCCTTATTCTTAATAAGGTTATGGGTATTAAGACATAACACATTCTATATTTGATCTGGGGCCCCATTAAGAGAGTCATCCACCCTTGTATTAATATAGTAGTTATTTACCCCAAAGTAGTGTCTTTTTAACCTTAGAGGGTACTGAAATCACACATTTATTCTTAACTCTCATATTTGAAGTGAAACGCTTAAGTGTGGTTTACTTCTTATAACAGTCCAAATTGAATGCTAAAAATTAAGAATAATAACAACAAGGGTTCAACAATGACAATTATTCCAGAAAACTAAAAAAAAAAAAAATTTTTTTTTTTTTTTTGGGGGGGGGGGGTGGGGGGCTGGTGGCCAAGGGGCCCCAAGTGGCCGCTTAGTTTGCTTATGCCTCGGGCCGGCCCTGAGCTTATCCAGGCAGAAGCTCAGTGGACAGAGCGGGTCATCCACAAACGGTAAGGTTGGCGATTCGATCCCCTCAATCCCCCTCCTCCAACTGTGCACACGTGGGTTAGTGTGTGTCCGTGAGCAAGGCACTGAACCCCAACTTGCTCCCCGGGCGCTTATATATTGTTCAAGGCGATTTCAATCATCGATCCTTCTGCCCCACACTTCTCTGTGTGCCCACAGTTCAGGAATATCACGAATGACGAATGTGTATCTTACGTGCAACATACGCTTGCTCTATTTCGAATGTTTTAAAGAGATCCGGGAGGATGACGTCATATCACATCAAATTTGTACCGGTAATAATTGTGTGTTCACAATAACCCATAGATTGTGTTATTTGCACAGCAGCAGTGCAGAGCCCACGCCCTGTTGAAACTTGTTGAAACTGATCATCTAATTACACAGCAAAAAACACACAGTACGTTTACATGCAGCAAGAAATTCGAATTTCTGATCGGATCAGATAATGACATGCGTAAGACCGGATCACTTGTCCGAGTATACATGCCGTTCAGAGAATCGGATTAACAGCCGGAGCATGGCTGACTCCGGACGCTATGTGGCGCTGTGCACGCGCAGAATGCCACTGCGCATGCGCGGAATGCAAAATCCGATTCAGATCCGATTGCTGAGTATACATGTCGTTAAAAGTCCGACTATGAACAAATTTGTTGTTATCCGATTTTGAGATGTCCGAAGTAGGTCCGATGTAGGTCGGATTAAGGTGTTTACATGCACTTTAAAAGTCCGAACGATGTCTTATACGATTAAAAAATTCGAATTTCTAATTTTATAAGACATCGTTCGGACTTTTGAAGTGCATGTAAACACCTTAATCCAACCTACTTCGGACATCTCAAAATCGGATAAAAATCGGATAAGGTGTTGTTATCCGATTTTGAGATGTCCGAAGTAGGTTGGATTAAGGTGTTTACATGCACTTTAAAAGTCTGAACGATGTCTTATTAGAAATTAGAATTTCTTGCTGCATGTAAACGTACTGCTAGATAATTCGTTCATAGTCTGACTTTTAACGGCATGTATACTCAGCAATCGGATCTGAATCGGATTTTGCATTCTGCGCATGCACAGCGCCACATAGTGTCCGGAGTCAGCCATGCTCCGGCTGTTAATCCGATTCTCTGAACGGCATGTAGGCCTATACTCGGACAAGTGATCCGGTCTTACGCATGTCATTATCTGATCTGATCAGAAATTCAAATTTCTTGCTGCATGTAAGCGTACTGAGAGTTGCCAGGGGTGCGATAATTAACTTATGCCTATTTGTAGGCCTACGACAATTTTTGCCTCTCTCAGTACCAAAAAATACAGAGAATGACCAATAAAGACAACAGTCTCCTGCTATGAATTGAATTCAAATAACAGCTGAATGCATAGGATGAGCGAGATTATTCAGGTAGCCATACAGTTATGCACAGGGGTCTAGTCCCCAATGTCTGATGAGTAGGTCTACCTGGGTCAAGATGTGATGCCAATAAATTGAAATACAACGCTAGAAAGGTTTTAGTAGAGGCATGTTCAGGCTGAGTCTTCAAAAAAAACCCAATAAATCCAATGCAAACCCACGCAAAGAGTGCAGTTTAACAGTGACAGTAAATTACATGTTGCGTTATGTCATGCTGTGTCTGGGTCTTCTGGTTGTCATGTTTTGGTTGATTTGCTCTGTGTTTCCCCTGTGTCCTGTTCACCCTCTGTGTTCTCCCTCCTTTGTTGGTTGCCCTGTTGTGTTTACCTGTACCTCGTTCCCTCACCTGTCTTTCGTCTGTGATTAGTTCTTTGTGTATCTAAGCCCTGTCTTGAGTCCTTGTCCGAGTCTAGTCGTTTATGTTAGTTGTCGCTCGCCTGTTGCTGTTTCCCTGTCCATACCTGTCCACTGTAAGTACAAATAAATAACTCATAGCTACTTGTGCCTGCGACTGCATCCACGTCCATCTCCACCGCTAACCCTGACACGTTTCATATATTGACAACCCATTGTTCAATTTTGACCTTCGACCCCTCATTTGAAAGGTCAGGTAAATGCAGGATTCTACCACAGGATGGTGATGACCTTGACAAATTACAAATAAACATTGTATGCCAAACATTCCAACACATGAAACTACAACTACTTTTATCAAAAGAGAATTACAAGTGATTCCAAGATGATGGTATACAATCAGAAAGTTGACCAAAAAAAAAAAAGATTTGTTGGTAGCGCTATAGCACTATATGACCATAGCCCAATGTCTGATGATCTGGGCGAAGATCTGATGCCAATAAAGTTAAGTTGAGGGTTATCCATCGTAGTTGCACCATACGGCCACGAGATGGCAATAACATCACCGTGTTTTGAGCAATATTTTCTGTCTTATCTACTATAAATGAATGTAAACACCCTGTGAGGATTCAAAATGACAGTGGATTAGCAGTTTATGGTGGTTTTATGTGATCAGACACTATTTTCACAACAACAACATATTTTATGACATCATTTGTGATTGGAACTCAAAAGAGGTAAAGACCCCTAATGATAGCCAACCACTGGGTGCAGTATGATTAGCCATTACAAGTCGTTTCCAAATCTGCCCTGCCCTGTGACATAGTGACGTAAGTGGCCCTATAAGTTTGATGTTGGTTTTGGCCTCTGGTTGGGCAGGTTTTGGGCAGAGGCTTTTATAGACGCTGTACAGTTTATGTTGATAAGACATAAATACAATTTTTTTTTTGTTCAAAGCGATTTCAACCATCGGGCCTTTCTGCTCCAAACTTCTCTATGTGCCCTCATAACAGGAATAACATGAATGAAATATGTATCTTACGTGCAACATATGCTTGCTCCATTTCGAAAGCCGCCTATTTACACATGTTTTCAATAGATTTGGGAGGGTGACGTCACAAATGTGTACCGGTAATAATTGTGTGTTCACAATAACCCATAGATTGTGTTATTGGCACAGCAGCGGTGTATCTACGCCCAGTTGAAACTCGTTGAAACTGATCATCTAATTACACAGCAAAAAACAAAATCAAACATTGTTGCCAGGGGTGCGATAATTTACGTATTTGTACGACAATGTTGCCCTCTGTAACGATATCAATAACCCAAAAGGTTAGAATCATGTTTAATGATTTGATCATTGTGTGACACCAACTATGAGTAGTTGTAATCAGTCTTGGCTATCTCCCTTTTTAATTCGTTTCCCGACAGGGTCGAGAGAGTAAAATACGGATCCGTCTGTGTTTACTCTTTTACTCATCTTCTTAAGTGATGTCTTCCAGCCAAATAGGCTTGTGGTGACGATCACCTTGACTCACGAGCAGTTTCCATGGAGATGCTGAACGGGCCACAGCTCGTGTTGTTGTAGTTATTGGCTTCATTACAGGTGAGCATGCGCTTAACTCCATGGACGTGGCATTGCTGTAGGCAGCACGCGCACCAGCAAGCCCACACCAGTGCCACGCTGGTCAATGGGAACTGCATGTTTGCCCCATGGCAAAAAGGTCTAGGGGTCTCCAACATAGACATCTTATAAGGTGCTATGTGATGTCTATGGTCTCCAACCTTCTTTCCCTCTGCGAGCTACTTTTACTTAAATTGCCGTTTTTGTCCTTTTATTGTCCTAGTTGATTTCAACCTAAACAAACGGAATAAGCTTGCTTTGCCTGAACATTTACAAAATGTTGGTGTCCACAACATTTTGCATTAAAACATCACGTTACGTTCATGAAACAAAACAACTGTTTCCCACTCTTCTTGAAAATAGTACGTTTTAAGTAGAGTCATTTAGAGAGAGTCCTTTCTCTCTAAACTAAGGACTCTAGTTTTAAGCACCACCGTTTGATTGACAACTAATTGGCAAATCATCATTGTGTGTAAGAAGGGGGGCGGGACATCTATGAATTTGATTGGATATTATTAACCCTTTGGCGAGCTACCTGGAATGGGGTTGCGAGCATAGGTTGCGAGCTACTGGTAGCTCACGAGCGACGCGTTGGGGACCCCTGGCCTAGACGTCTAGGCCAATGTATGTAGTCTACATTGTGGCAGCCTTCGTCGAGTCTTTCTTCTTTTTAATTATTGATGATTTCTGTCGTTTTATGTCTTATTGTGTAACGTTGTCTTCGAGTATTTAGAAAAAAACCCTTATTAATAGGTAATATCTATATATATGGACCCGGATTAAGTGCGGAGAATTCCAATCCCTTAAAAGTTATTCAAATAAAGGCCATCATTCGTCGTCACAGAAGCCAAACGTACTTTTATAATCCACTCTATACGTACTTGCATATTTTGACCACAAGATGGCGATAACACAACACCTCACGTCTCACACTCGGACGCTTTTACACTCAAGACACACAATCACCAGTGACATCATCTGCTGAGGGTACCAGAGGATGTGCGAAGGACAAAATGTCTTGGAATGCATTACATCATTCTCCACTAATATGATAATATATCTCTGGCGCTTAGTGCCGTGCCAAGTGTGAGATGGGCCATAATCCATGCAATGAAATGGGAGCGAAGGGCGTTTGAGTTGGGGGTGGAATGTTGAAGGTTATTGCAGACATTATGCCTTGGGGAGGGGAGGGAGGAAGGGGGGAGTGTGTGTGTGTGTGTGTGTGTGTGGGGGGGGGGGGGGGGGGGGGGGGGGGGCAAAGGAGGAATAATCGCCGATACACAAACTAGAGACTGGCAGCGAGCCTGTGTAATACTCTTTGTCTGTCTGGCTGGCTGGTGTGCTGTCAGGCTGTCCCTCTGTTCTGCCACTCTTTTTGACTGTCAATCTCAGTTTCTCCCCTCTCTCTCTGTCTTGCTCTCTCTCTCCCTCTCTCTCTTTTGCTCTCTCCCTCTCTCTCTCTTTTGCTCTCTCCCTCTCCCTCTCTCCCCCCTCTCTCTCGCTCTCTTATTGGATTATTTCATGCTCTCTCGACCAGACTACAGCTGGCCAATTGTGCGTGTATCCTCTCAGTGTAGCACACAGTTTCACATGAGAGGAGAGGAGAGATGCTAAAAGGGACAGTGCAGAAGGAGAGTAAAGAGGGTGTGAGTTAAGAGGAGAGGATATGGCCATGCAGGTAAATGTTTTAACACAGCAGGAGGCTGAACAACGCCACAGAGGAGAGGAATGACAAACTCATGAGAAGTGGCCTTGGGATGGAGGCATGGTGATTGTGTGTGTGTGTGTGTGTGTGTGTGTGTGTGTGTGTGTGTGGTACTCTGCAAGGGATTGCTTTTGGCTGCTAGCTAAGCTGAGAGGCCCACAAGCTCCATTTATTTTACATCCAGGTAAACATGCCGCCAATTTCCCCCATTGTGCTTGCCTACAAACTATACAGTACATAGATGCTTGGTTACCTTTCACAACCAAGCACCCTCCATTCAAGATGCTGAATAAAGGACAGTCATTTATCCCCATGCCAATGCTTTGCTCTCTCAACCCAGGAATGCCTTATTCCCACAAGTTGGCAACACATAATAACTATACTAAAATAATACTAATATAATATAATAATATACTAAAATAACTAATAACTAATTACAGAACAGATTTTTTATTATTATTTAATCTAAACACATGCCTAACTTGCATGTTAGTCTTTGTTGTTGTATGTCTGTAAATTGTTGAGTGTTTTGTTTCGTAATGTACTTTAGGACCCCCTCGAAAACGAGAGGATTCCTCTCAAGCGGTTTATCTTACCCAATAACATTTCTGAATGAATGAATGTGTTTGCAATTGGGGGGGGGGGGGGGGGGGGGGGGGGGAGGGGCAACTGGAGTAACTGGAGTCCAAAGGACAGGAAGCCTGAATGAATAGGGAGAGGACAAACATACATGCCGGTTCTCATCCCTGGCAGAAGAAGTAGAGTCCTCCTCGCTGTACTTATGAAAGCTGTGACCTCTTTTATTCTCAGTAGAGTTGTGGACAAATAATTACATACAATCAAAAAAAGAAAAAAAAAAGACACCATAATAAAAACAAACCATGAAGGTAGGATGATTTTAAAAAGTGACCTTCAATATCACACGTATTTATGTACATATTTCTTCAAGAAGAACACTTGAAAGGGAAACTTGAAACCCCCAAAACATAATACTGAATGTACGTCTGTTTGGACAATGCATAAGAATATAAAATAACAATATGGAGGATATAAGCCCACATACATATGGCCACTAAACCCAATTAACACACACACACACACACGTCAACTTTCAAGTGCATACAGTGAAGCTTCACACTGCAGACTGTCGTCTTAGTTGCTCTTTTGTCCTATAGGTCATAAAAATGTATGAACCTACAACGTACATTTGCCCCTTGCTCTCTCTCCTCTCTCTCTAAAATAATGTGTGTGTGTGTGTGTGTGCGGGGGGGGGGGGGGTCTGGTGGTGGTGGCAGGGGCTGTCAGGTGGTGCATACATACATTACACATTTATGTACCACACATGGTCCATCGCAGAGGTTTATCTGCTCAGCCAGTAGCTGTGCAGTCTATGAACACCTGAACAGCCATATGCACAGACACACACGCACACACACATATGCACTCAAGCCCACACATGCACGCACGCACACACAGTCAGCAACAACAACAACAACTCTGACAACACACATACACAGAACAAGCAGAAACAAACACGCAGCACTTGGGGGAGCCACTGCTTGGTGTGAATTTTGTTCTGGGTTTGACCCACTTATGGCCATTCTGACCACAGAAGTATGCATGTGTGTGTGTGTGTCCACTGTCTCCACTCCCTCAATTCCTTACAACCTGCAACCTGACAGTAAAATATCTAAGTTGAATACTGTCTAAAAAAACTCACTCAGACACTTTGAAGCCAGACACTTCCTCCAAAGGCAACAGAACAGTGTGATGGGAAGAAAACGTCACATCAAAATAACCCCCCCCCCCAGAAATGCCACAATTTAAACAGGCAGATTTTCATCAGTGAACATGGACAATGGACAACTGAGAACAAAATCACATTAAGCTCGTCACGCTGTGATATTCTGTGATATCCCCTCCCTTACACACATCCCAACATACGCACATGTATATACAAGGTCAAGGTAGTTCGCAGCTTCAACTTCATTTGTTTACATTGGGTGGGGGCGGGGTCTCGGGGCTTATGACGTAATGTTAGTTTTGGATATTTTTAGTTGAACACGTTCTACACTCTTGCACAACAAAAAAGCACTGATCATTGCACACACAACGTGAAACGATGGCAGAACAAAAGCAGAATTCAAAATTCTATTCATACTCCTTTGGGAAGGTTACCAAGCATTTTTCCCGGGCCTTTTAAAACCATTTTGTACATGAATAGATTTTCCTCGGCGGTCACAACACCAGCACCATATTTCATGTCTCTGTTTTGATTGTGAGCGTGTGAGCGGTACAACCCACGGAGAAGAGCGATGATTGAATGATTGTTCTCTCAGTCAGAGTAGCAGCGCTGCCAAGCTTTCGCCGCTAGCTGGCAAGTATCAAGATGGCCGCGGCGGTTCCCCCCCCCTCCCCTGTTTGGCCTCCAAGTCTTTTATTTTATTAAAGTCACTGCGCCCGCCCGCCGCACACAAGGTCACTTTGCATGCAAGTCTGCCACACAGGACTGCAGGGACAACACCGTAAAGAGGCTGTAACAAGTTAATGGTATGCAGCCACCACAGCTGTGCTCAACATATAAAGCAGAAGATGAAGGATCTTCGTCTCCGGCCGCCGCCACCGCCGGCGGCGAAGGGAACACCGAAGAAACCCCACGACCGGAACGTTCCTCCTGCCCGCGACCGGAGAGGGTTCGTTCGTGCGGCGTTTTCCGTCAATAACGAGATCCGCTCGGCGAAACCAGTCCTTGTGTGGAAAACCGCTTGTGGAATTATGTTTAAAAAAAAAAAAGAAGACATATGTGCAATACAAATGATTTCGGCTTTATGGGATCAAAATGCTTTGTTACGGCAAAATAGCATCAGAGAGACTAACAAAATCTCATTGCCTCTTTGAAAGCAGATGGAACAATTTAAAAGCCCTGCGGCTCTGGGGTTTCATTAACAAATCACTGCCACCCCGAGGAGCACGGCTGCGTGCGGAGATGGGCCGGCTGAAAGCAGCATCCAGGATGGCTCGTGGCGTAGTCTGCTCGCATTAAAGAGCAACCACGCGCCGACATCAAACAGCAGGGACAGCATCACCTGCAGTCGAAAACAAGTCATCGAAACTGTTTGCCCTTTTTTTTTTTGTTGTTGGCTCAAAGGTGCGGTGCCCGGGAAATCTAACCATCAGAACGGCTGTCCTTGTGTTTATCGTTTTCCCTGTTTGCATTATAAACAAAGGGCAATTTTCATCGGTACCTTTAGTCACCGTACCGGAACCTTAATTCTAGTGAGATTATGAATAATCTCAGTCCCACACTCCCCATCGTGTTGAATCATGTGACTATTGTCACATGACGCGTCATGCTTGACATCATGTGACATCATGTTTGCGGAGCTGGGACCTCTACCAAAAAACTGTGATTCATTGTTTTATGGTAATATGAGCTGATAAGTATTATTAGTCATGAACCCGAATCAACAAAAAACATGAGACATGAGACCCCTTTGACACAGCGGCAGGAATATCAACGCACCAGGGAATATACACGTTACTGCGTTTTGAAAAGTGTTACAATTTCTGTTTTTGAAAATCAGGTAGCGCATTAGTATGGTTCCTCAAGTACATATGAAAACAAATAATATGCTGTACACAAATACACACACACACACACACACACCATATTTGACCAATGGAAGGGCTGTTCCTTGCCCCAATGTATTCTGACATCACCAGCCTAAAGTGTACTGGAATCGTGGACATTGTACGTCAGTAACATTGGGCAAGGGCAGGGAGGCAATTTGTTAAGTTTTAAATGGTTTGCATTTCTTTTTTTTTCAATAAGCTTTTGAGCTCTATAAATCAGTATTAGTAGTAGAGTAGTAGGATATTAGTAGAGCTTAGTACTGATTCGAGGTTTGGTCAATGAGTGTCACAAGAGAAAACCAAGTTTCTGTTGTTTTTATGGGAAGTAGCGTGATGCCTTTTCACGGACTGCACCCACGCAGTGCTGAAAATAACCTTTTATGCGTTTGAATATAGAATCTTTGATTTGATATTTTGCAGTGAATTTACAGGATGTTACGGAAGAAGATATGGCAACACCGCACATTTTTGTTTTATTATTAGTCCTGGCAAATATGTATTCACAAAAATATTTCAATGACCGTAATGATTTTAATGAAGTGACAAAACGATTACACTTTTGTTAAAAGCATTTTAAAGAATGAATACGTTTATGTTACGGGTAATGAAGAGGAATAATGAATGATTAATCGCAACATTTGTTTTGTCTTAATCCCAAATGGATTCGTAGTATTTTTTTGAGTTAAAACTCATCGGAGTGTGTATTATTTTCAAAACATTTACAAGAACGTTAACCTCCCCTCAGAAACATGAACAAGTGCGCCCCCCCCCCCCCCCACCCCCCCACCCCCCACCCACACACTCCCCACTTCCAGGATTCTGAACCTTTGGTCCTCAACTCCATATAAAAATACCAAAAAATATTTCTGAATGCCATACGTTTTCTTAAGTTTCAGTATATCTATACATGAAGAAAACACACACACACGCACCCAAAAAAAAAAACCCCACTGTGCAAGTGAAAGGAAACAGACACTTTCGAGGGACGATGGGATGAAGATATCATCTCTTCGTCACGATTGAGTGGAATGCTGAGGACTCCCCCCCTCTCCACCCACCCAAAACACAACTCGTACAGCATCCATCTCGGTCGAAAAAAAGGTGTGAGACGCAGCGTATAAAAACACGAGGCGAGCTCGGCTGCGGCCTCAGGAGCCTCGCCCCTCCTTTCTCTGCACATGAATGAGGTACAAAATGTCCCCCGCGTTCCGCCGCTTGACCATCGTCCGCTTGTTCGCCTTTTACAAAAGAAGAGGTGCCAGCAGTTACACAGGCTCGTGTGTGTGTGTGGGTTATTTTTCTTGTCCCCCCACAACATCGTTGGCACTTTTTTTAAAAATGTATTCAAAATGAAGCCACATTTTATCACTCGCTGAACGTGGATCTCGTCTGCCGAGCCCACCGCCAAATACCGTCAAACGGCGAAAGGAGTTCTCAAAGTGCGCAAGTCCGAGCTGCCTTGTCACGAAAAAACCCATCGTGGAAACACGGGCCACTCGAACAACTTGTGTGTGTGTGTGTGTGTGTCTTTGCAAGAGCGTCAATAGTCAATAACAGGAAAAAAAATAATTTGAAAATTTCATTTCTGAATTCTGTTTAGGTTTATACAAGGGGATGGTAGCAACTTTTGAAACGATCAACATCTGTAATTTTGCCTACTTTTTACAAATGCAATCCAAGACGGACAGGTGGTGGAAAGACAGGAAAGCCAGGACCAAAAGTATGTGAGTGTGTGTGTGTGTGTGTGATTGATTGATTGACTTCCTTTACCACCTATTCTTCGACTTCTTCAGCTTCTGCTCTCGGGGAAAGGTGCCCCGAAGTTGTCCTCTCTTTATGTTGGCTCTGGACTTCTGGTGGCGGCTCGGTCGGTCGCGTTCTCTGATGTCAGAGCGGAGCATCGCAGGCAATAAAGATCTTCTGGGAGCCATTGGCAACTGTTTGGCTTTCGCGTGGAGTAAATGAATGTACTGTTGCGGACGACACGGTGTGATGTGTGGATAATGAATGCTGTCTGATGTTTAATCGCTGCTTCTGGTGGCTGCCGTCGTCGTGTAGTGTGGATTCTAAATGCGAGGGAGCAGGTGCAAAGAAAGACCTTCACCAAGAGTTTTGACTGGATTCGTGCCGAAGCGAATAAAGTCCAGGTGTGTGTGTCTTTTGTGTATGCGTGTGGCACTGCTTTCTCTTTTCTCTTTCCCTCCTTCACACGTGAGTCTGCATCCTCTGCGTGTGTCTGGAATAGTCAGAAGGCGGAGAGGAGTAAGAGAAACGCGAGGAGCCTCCGTACTTCCTCAGCCCCGCTTCCGGGCTCTGTCCGGGCCCGTGACCGGGTCCGGGCCCGTGCCCGCCGTGCCCCGGTCCGGGGCCGTGACCCGGCCCGTGCCCCGGCTGTGGCCCGGCCCCCTGTC
The DNA here is from genome assembly GCA_036785325.1 of Urophycis tenuis. Classification (NCBI taxonomy): domain Eukaryota; kingdom Metazoa; phylum Chordata; class Actinopteri; order Gadiformes; family Phycidae; genus Urophycis; species Urophycis tenuis. The sequence goes on along the minus strand of JAXIVH010000007.1, from coordinate 3,961,677 downwards.
CCGTGGGGTACATCTCATAGGCCGGTCCTTCCTCGATGGGCGGGACGAAGCCCATGCGGTAGCTGGGGTACTGGGAGGGGTACCCCCCGTAGGCCTCATAAGGCATCTGGCCGGAGCCATCCAGCAGGCCGCAGTCCCCGGGGTAGTCCCCGGGGGACTGCAGCGGCGGGTTGGGCGGGGGCCCCTGCTGCTGGCTCTGCGCCGGCACCCCCCGGGAGTAGGTGCTGAACTGGGCGTAGCTGGCGTGGGACATCCTGCTGGGCGGCCGCGGGTCGTAGCAGCCGGCCCGGGAACCGGGGGCGCCGCCGGGGTGGGCGGGGCCGCCGGGGCCCCCGCCCGGGGGTCCGCCGGAGGATGAAGGGCCCCCGGCCTGGCCTCCTCCTCCTCCTCCTCCTCCGCCTCCTCCGCCTCCTCCTCCTCCACCACCGCCGCCTCCTCCTCCTCCGCCGCCTCCTGCAGGGTTCTGGGAGCGGAACTCCCCCTGGAAGTGCACGGCGTGAGACTGGGGCCGCGACTCGTCGTGGGTGGTGGCGCGGACGTTGTAGTAGCCGTTGGTGGGGTCCTGGGGGGGGGGGGGGGAGAGTCAGGCGGGGAAAACCGTTTTAATTCCACGTCTTGTGGGAACTGCAATTGCCATTTTGAAGGCCCGTGACGGAGCGGAACAGACACGCGAGGCGACAGCAGCGTCACAGTGTTTGGACCAAACTATGAGCGGATGGACGGCGCCTCTGTAACCTGCTTTCACGACCAGAGACTCAGACCGCGGTGGCTGAACGCAGGCTTAAGCCACATTGTAGTCTGGTCCACAGAAAAGTACCTTTGTTGGAGCGGCGGACATTTTCCACGGGTGTTTAATTTCGGGCCACTACAGGGCATGCACCTCGAAATGGGTCGTTTGTGTTGCTGACACGCCATTCGGAGGGGAGACAGAGCGCCGCAGTGCTGCACAATCCTGAGTCAATGTAAATATGACACATCCCAGGCTAATGAAAACCTTGTTTGGTCACGTCTGGCATGGGGCACGCCGTGGCAGTTTCAGACACGACGACGTCGTCATTCATTACTAAACAATGACCAACAAAACGACACGAGCATGCACGTCAAATATACAGCGTAGGGGGAATGATGATGAAGGTCAATAGATTCTGAGTGAACGCAAAGATAAATACTAAATCTTACATTTGGTGCGTCGATTTTTAAGATTAGAATTGTTTTGGACTCAAAGTGACGTGTGGTTTCGCATCGCATCATGTTGTCCTTCTCTAAAGCGTGCGTTCTCAATGTTGCCGGCCCCCCTCACCCCCTCACTCCCTCACTCCCTCACTCCCTCACCCCCTCACCCCCTCACTCCCTCAGCCCCCCCCAAAAATGACAAAGAGGCTTGAGCAAATCTACTCCGCTAGTCTACCGGTCCCTAGTCTAGCGGGCTCTTGCAAAGCGTGTGTGTTCACCTTCACAGTCACCTTCACCATCCCTTGACGCGGGTGTCATAACACAACACACACCCCGCTGCCCCCAGCGGCCGCGACCGTCTGCGTCTCTGTTGCTCGACCCGCTCTGAACCGACCGCCCGGTTGCACCTCGCTCTCCCCCCGCCCCCCCCCCTCCAGCGCCCCGCCCCCCCTCCAGCCCCCCGCCCCCCCGCACCACCTGACCTTGAGCTCATACTCCTCCCGCGTGTCCAGGGAGTCGCTCCTCACTTCCTGTTTGAGGTCCATGTCGTCTTTGAACGGCTGGGTGGAGGGAGAGAGGGAGACAGAGGGCAGAAACTGAAACCGTCAAACAACGAAACACAGACGAGGAAGGAGAGAAGGAAGGGTGGGGGTGGGGGGGGGGGGGGGGGGGAGGGGTGTTGAGAAAGTAAAGGAGAAGGAAGGAAGGCAGGTGCAGGAAGGAAGGAAGGAAAGTACGGAGGAAGGACGAGAAGGAGAGGGAACAAGGAAAACACATGTTCAGGTTTTTTCTCTTTCTGTTTCAGCTGCAAATAACAGAAGACGGGTGTGGTGGGGGGGGGGGGGGGGGGGGGGGGGGGGGGGGGGGGAGGGTTAGTGGTCGGACGGCAGTCTGTCCATCCGTCCCTTCGTCCGTCCTGTCTGTCTGTCTGTCTGTCGGTCTCAGAGTGCCTGGGAGCCTTGTCTGCAGGATTTAAACCCTTGTTGTGTCTTGCTCCCGCCAGCAGCTAGCATGCACAGGCTCTGGCCTGCTGCTCCCAGGGTGCAGTGTGCCCGCGCTGCCACTAGGGCCTCCGAGGGCAGTGGCCTGGCAGCAAATCAATAAATGACCGGAGGTGGTAATTCCAGTATTTTGAGTCATTCATCTGTATTTACCAATAGCCGTACCCAGGGGCACGGCTAATCAGTTGCTTAACTGCACCAGTGGAGCACACAGCTCCCGTATAAGTCATGCCGCCTGAATCCCAGATTTTCTCCGGCATTGCAAATTACCTGCTCACTTCAAAGGAGTAGGTCTTGTAACTCTCATCGCAGTAAGGCCTGTGTGTGTGTGTGTGTGTGTGTGTGTGTGTGTGTGTGAGAGTGTGAGTGTGTGGAACGTGGGTGGTTGCTTATTATGAGCACATGTATATATATATGCCTGTTTGCAGTTTTTATATTCCTCATATACAGTAAATCGGGTTTTTCCACGCATATGTGTGAATTCCACGCTATTGTGGACGGGGTGTCCCCTGTGCACAAACACTGGCCATTCTCTGTGTGTGTGTGTGTGTGTGCGTGTCGTTGAATGCGCGCATGCACACAAGTATCTTCACACCACTTCTGTATTTTGTGACCAGAGCGCACACGCTTTGGTGTGTTTGTATGGCCGCCCTGCGTGGTGCCCAGTCTGTCTGTAGTGAGCTATAATAGAGGCGAGGCAGCATGCTAGGCTGTGTGAGTGTGTGTGTGTGTGTTTACAGACTGCCCCCCCCCCCCCCCCCCCCATTGTTTTCCATAGCGTAGTCCAGACTTCCCAAGGTGACTCCCGCCAGCATCCACTCACCGAGTACATGGCCTTGACCATGCGGGTTGCCGTGGAGACGTTGTCGGCCTCCTCCTCCAGACTATGGGTCTCTTTGTTGACTGTCTCCACCTTGATGTCGGGCTTACCTAAGGTGACCCCGCGGCGACCTGGAAGTGAATGAGGGGAGCAAACAGAAAGCGAAGACGGCCGCGGTGAGGATCGCTCTTAGGCTGACGCCTTTTGAAAAACCCCAACTTGTGGACTTTTTGGATTGTTGTATCATATTTCTATACTCCCCTTCCCTTCATAGTTCATACAGTTTACACGTAAGGCCTTATCTGATATCTGATGTTACTTGACACAATTAGTGTCATAATATGACCCAAATAACTCAAAGTAATTCATTATGCTAACACGCTATGCTATTGTAGCGCATTGCCCGAAACACACACACACACACACACGCGCAGTAATTAACCTTTACGCAAACCCCCCGCAGGTATGTGTGTGTGTGTGTGTGTGTGTGTGTATGTGTGTGCGCGTGCGCGCGTGTTTTGCGTCCGAGCGAGAGGCTGAATGGGTTTGCGGTGCTCGCCGTCATCCGTCACGCGTGTCCGTGGAAGCTGCTCGTCACGTAACTCGAGCTGTCGAAAAACACCGGCGGCCGCCCGCAACACAGAGCGGAAAAACACACAGCCCCCCCCCTTGAAGGAAGGCCGCGCGTCTGACGCTAGCTAGCCCCGCCGCCGCCAACGCCACCGCAGCCATAAACATCACACCATCATGTCATAATAATATATACAGGATGCACGCTATAGGAATTCACCATTTTAGTACCTGTTTATCCGTCCTTTTATGGGCATTTAATTCTGCCTGCTATCTGCAGGCCTGTCGTGTTATGAATTCCGGTACACGGAGGAGACCAACGCAGGCAAACGCATATAACTCAACGTAGACAGAAGGTAAATGAGAGCCTTACAGTGGGCGGTTAAAGGCAGTTTGCCATCCCGAATGAATATTCATTAATCTCATTTGAATAAAAAGCTTTGCGGGATGGCATACGCTGTATTCTGACGGCTAATGGCAGCATGACAGAGAGGGGATGAAAGCAAAACTGATGGATACATAAACACACACACGCACACACACACACACACACACACACATACACGCACACTTTCATATCTCAATGAACACGCAAGTGCACAACAACACATTCACATTCCCAATGTAAACATTTGCACGCACAAAGCGCACCTTTATATACCACACCAGCCCCCCCACGCACAAACACACACACACACATGCACACACACACGCTCACAAACACACACACACACACACACACTCACACACACAAACACACACACTTACACAGACACAGGCACACACACAGCCAGTGACAGAGTGCTACATCGTGTGTACTCACTGCCTTTGCGTTGGCGATAGAGGAAGATGGCGAGCGCCACGAGGATTATGATCAGGAGGATGGAGGAGCCCACGGTTCCTCCGGCTATGATACCCACTGGCACCATATCTGTAGTAACACACACACGCGCACACGTGCATACACATACGCATATGCACCCACACACACACAAAAAGACACACACACACACACACACATGCATATGCGCACACACAGACACACACAGGTGCATATGCATACACACACATACGCACACACGTGCATACGCACACACACAGATACACACAGACACACGTGCACACGCACACACACACACAGACACACACACATGGACACACACACATGCATACATGCACACACAGACACACACACACACACACATGGACACACACACATGCATACACGCACACACAGACACACGTACACATACACACACACACACAGACACGCACACACACACACACACACACACGCACAGACGTGCACAGAGAAACACACACTCTTTGTTAGGGATAGTGGATAGTGGTGGAGGTTCCAGCCTGAATCCTGCTGGGTGTGTGTACTGCAGATAAGCGACCAACCCAGAGGTACACGACTAATGAGTGGAAGAAGCTAGCTGGGACGCCTCGGTCCTCTCTCCTCCTCCCTCTGAGAATGGAGCGGTCCAGCTCTTCATCCGGCACACTCAGCCCTCCCCCCCCCCCCCCCCCACCCCCCACCCCCCATGCCGCCCTCCCTCCCTACCTATAACTGTGGGAGATTGTAGGACTTTGCACTGAGTGTCTTGCAGTAGATGAAGCGCAGATAATGAATCAAGAGTCGCAGGTGAGGTAAAATAACAAGTCTGTTAGCGACACAGTACAGTACAGTACAGTACCGTGGAGTTTTGCCATTCTCTGTGAAAGGTTTTAAAGAAATACGGAACGCAGATTTCCCATTCCCAGGTCCCAAATCACTCACTTTGAGTCACGGAAAAAAAAAAAACGACCCAAAAAAATAAATGAATCACAAATCCTCTGTAATTAAAATGATAATGAATTGCAAATGTCATCTAAATTCTAATCGGAGATAACAACTGAGAGCTGTTACATATGCATAAGACACAAAACGATCGTTCGCCTACACAACATCATAAGGGACAAAGGGGGGGTTGTGTGATTTCTCTCTCTCATATGCTGTCTGTATGTCTCTCTATCTCCCTCATATGATGTCTGTCTGTCTCTCTCTATCCCTCTCATATGATGTCTGTCTGTCTGTCTGTCTCTCTGTTAGTATAGGGTATATAAAGCATGGGAGTCAAGGAGTCACAGGATAGGAAAACCCACTGCCAATGATTTTGCCGGGCCGGCCTGGGTTGCAGGTGGAAAAAAGGCAAACATTTTCTCAGTTTTTGCCACCCACCCCCACCCACCTCCACCCACCCCGACCCACCCGTCTCTTCCAGGGTGATGATCATGGTGCCGGGCCCGAAGGAGTTCCAGGCGGTGCAGTTGTAGGGCGAGTGGAAGTCGGACTCCATCACGTTGTTGATGGTCAGCGTGGACAGGACGGCTCCGCCCTGCGACGGCGGCTTGCTCTGCTCCACCGTGTAGCGCTCCATCAGCGTGCCCTTCTCCTTCTCCCACACGTTCTCCTTCCAGGCCCACACCTGCGGGGGGGGGGCAGCAAAGCGGTGAAGCGGGGGGCGGGCTAGTGTGCTTCAAAGCAATCGCGTTCAACCCTGATAAAAGTCTTATAGCGGACAAACACGTTTTTTCATACTCAACGCATTTTTTTTTTTTGGTTTTGGTCACGTTGAGCGTTGTGTTGGTGCAGACCAGGGGGGCCATACCAGTTAAGACCAGGGGCGGCATACCAGTTAAGACCAGGGGCGGCATACCAGTTAAGACCAGTAGGGCCATACCAGTTAAGACCAGTAGGGCCATACCAGTTAAGACCAGGGGCGGCATACCAGTTAAGACCAGTAGGGCCATACCAGTTAAGACCAGTAGGGCCATACCAGTTAAGACCAGGGGGG
>JAXIVH010000007.1:3940273-3945273 GCA_036785325.1 Urophycis tenuis | reverse complement strand
TAATCAAGATTAGTTAATATTGTAATGAGCAATAACTAACATTTAAGTAACAGTAAGAGTTAACCTCAACCCTAATCCTAATCCGAACGCAACTAACCCTAAACCCCTACGGTGATGCTATATAATACTGCTGATTACGGCATTAGCTAATGTTAATTGATAGCTAATCAATGCACCCTTATTGCAGTGTTGTTACTCATTTTGTCATTTCGTGTCTCAACTTCAATGTATCAACGCAAACAAGCTAGCGCAGCTCAGCGCAGCTACGTCAGCGCAGCTACGTCAGCGGGCGGAGGCGGCACACGTACGGTGCACGTTGAGCTTCACGGTGGCCCGTTTCCCCAGCGGCACCGCCGGGTTGGTGGGCCACGCAGGTGAAGTTGCGGCCCGTGTCGGTGTCCCACGGGCGAGATGGGCAGGTAGCTGCGCGTGGTCACCCTCTTCCGGTCCGGCAGCACTTCCTGTGCGCGGACACAAAGGGGGGGGGGAAGAAAAAAACGGACAAAAAAACGGCAATGTGAAGATACGATACACCAAACGGTTGTAACAACAAAAAATAAACAGTGTTTGTAAAGCCGGGCGTCGGCGCACGAGTGATTCGCCTCGCTAACCGTTTTTTTGCTGAGATTTTTTTTGCCGTGTTTGTGTCTATTTGAAACGACTGCGTGAGCAACACGGTAATACGTAGCCTTTTGCTCAGGGGCCTGCATTCATTTGATGCACGCTCCCACTGTAGGTGAGCGTGTGGGTGTTTGAGAGAGTGTGTGCGTATTTTTGTCAAATTGTGTAATGTGTCGATCTTACGCGTCTGTGTGTGAGTGGTGTGTGTGTGTGTGTATGTATACAGATGTATAAAATACGAACAAATGTGCCATTTGGTTGACACTCTTGTCTTACAATACGGTGAGTGCATGCGTTCCTGGCATGGGGGGGGGGGGGCCCGGCGGGAATGGACCCCTAACCCCGCTTTGCTCAGCGGCGCCCGCTCTGCCGGCGGAGAGAGCGTCAGCACTGTTGGAGCACAACCCACTCCATAGTCATACTCGAATAAAAAGTACAGCGTGCTCGGTGGAAAAAGAACGGAAACACATCCGTGAAAAGAAAAATCACTTGAGCGAAAGTCCTTAAGTAATTGCATTTAAATGCACATAAGTATTAAGTCAAGTCGAGTCCATTTTTATTTGTATAGCCTTTAATCACAGTCACAGTCTCAAAGGGCTTAACACGCTGTGTATTTATCACGCCCCCTAACCCTAGACCCCCGGGCGCAGAGTGAAATCTCCTTCCCTGTAGGAAGAGATACTAAGAAGGAGCGCAGCATGGGGGATGCCTCCTTCCAGGGACGGTGAGGAGTGCAATGGCTGCCATAACTGACACGCACAGTAGTGCAGTAGTGCTCTGTAAAGTACCAGCAGCACAAAGAAGCCAACACAAGAGGCCGACCCAGGAGGCCCACATTACATTAAGGTGACCTAGAATGAATCTTTGATCCCTACGTTGGCTGCCGATAATATGGACACCGGTGTCAGCCTTCAGCCAGTCCCTGGCTTACACCCCTTGACCGACAGAGTGTGTATATGTGTGTGTGTATGTGTATGTGCGTGTGTGTATATGTGTGTATGTGTGTGTGTGTGTGTGTGTGTGTGTGTGTTTGTGTGTGTGTGTGTGTGTGTATGTCTGTGTGTGTGTGTATGTGTGTATATATGTGTGTGTATGTGTGTGTGTGTGTATGTGTGTTTGTGTGTGTATATGTGTGTGTGTGTGTGTGTGTGTGTGTGTGTGTGTGTGTGTGTGTGTGTGTGTGTGTGTGCGTATGTGTGTGTGTATGTGTGTGAATATGTGTGTGTGTGTGTGTGTATGTCTGTTTGTGTATGTGTGTGTGTGTGTATGTGTACATGTGTGTGTGTGTGTTTGTGTGTGTGTATGTGTGTGCGTATGTGTGTGTGTGTATGTGTGTGAATATGTGTGTGTGTATGTCTGTGTGTGTATGTTTGTGTGTGTATGTGTGTGCGTATGTGTGTGCGTATGTGTGTGTGTATGTGTGTGAATATGTGTGTGTGTGTGTGTGTGTGTATGTCTGTGTGTGTATGTGTGTATGTATGTGTGTGTGTGTGTGTGTGTATGTGTGTGAATATGTGTGTGTGTGTGTGTGTATGTCTGTGTGTGTATGTGTGTATGTGTGTGTGTGTGTGTGTGTGTGTGTGTGTGTGTGTGTGTGTGTGTGTGTGTGTGTGTGTGTGTATGTGTGTGTGTGTGTGTCTGTGTGTGTCTGTGTGTGTGTGTGTGTGTGTATGTGTGTGTATATGTGTGTGTGTGTGTATGTGTGTGTGTGTGTGTGTGTGGGGGCGTGTGACGTACGGTGGACTGGTGCGGCCCCTCCAGCAGCACCCCGTCCCGGGTCCACTGGATGTGCGCGGCGGGCTTGGCCCCCCGGGTCACGCAGGTCAGGTTGTGCTGGGTCCCCGCCATCAGGAGCAGCTCGGGGGACCCCTCCACGATCGGGTCTTCAGGGGGGACTGGAGCACACACACACACAGACACACACAAACACAGGCACACAGGCACACACACACACACACACACAGACGCAGTGACACGCATGAACGCACACATACACCCACACACACACACACGCACACACACACCCAGGGACAAAGCCACACGTACACACACGCACAGGCAAAAAGGCCCATACACCGAGGCACATACGCACACACACACACACACACACACACACACACAGAAACAGAGACACACACACACACACACACACCACACACAATTGAAAATCAATGTAATGTGTCCCTTCATACTTTTTGAATGGATGGCGAGCGCGGTGCACGCCACGCCGTTACGTATGGGCCGTTAACGTTGGTTCTCTCGTAGATAAGATACCGGCTAACCTTTTCCATTCCCCCCCCCCCACTCCCCGTTGTCTGACGCGTTGAGCCCCCGCGCCATTTATCATTGTTCGGGGCTCTGCCGCGGCCCGACAGCCGTGACCAGCTGTCTAGGACCAATATAGTTTTGGGTCCCATGGCGGTGACTCATCACCCAGGAGAGAGCCTCCGCACGGGGGGTAGGTGACACAGTGGAGAGGCTCCAAGCGCAGCTTAAAGGTCAGAGGGGCTCGCTTAAGCCTTAGTCATTATTTTACATCCAAGACGTGATCAATGTCTTGTCTGCCTCCGCTGCCCAAGAAACACGGGGTGGCCGCTGCTCTGCACTGGCAGGCTGGAGGTTTCATAATGTTTGTCATGCATAATACCGAATATACTCCATAATATTACTGAATATATTCTGTGATATATATATATATCTATGAGCGAGAGGGGATTCGTATGATTCATATATATATATATATATACTATATATATATGAATCCTCCCGCTCATAGAAAGCTTTCAACAAAGTTCTCCTTCCTTATGATTACGCCTTGTTACAGAAGAAAACTTCAAGTGGCGGGCAGTTCACGTGGGCCGCGGTTCGATCGGGTTCGCCTGCTCCCTCGTTCCCTGTTCCGCCGTACTGTACGGAGAGAGAGAGAGAGAGAGCGTGCGACGCGGGGCGCGCTACGCAGAGCGCAGGGCGCGGAGCCTATAGGAGGACTGTGGACAGTAATTATGCACCGGAAATCTATGGGCTTGACGTGTAATGTATCGGTGGCATAAACAAGCCGTCTCGCCAGAGGTCACCCCCCCCACCCCCACCGCGACAGCTCATTTGCATAAACGGCCCGGCCACGTGCGCCCCGGCCGTCTCCATTGGACGAACCCGATGACAATGAAAAGCGATGTCGCAATGCATCATGGGGACGCAGCTGCAGTTTTACGGGCGCATTATAATCAGCGGTGCACTCTGCGGAACTGGTTTTTATACCGCGCGCACACATTTCACGCAACACACACACACACACACCGGTGACCGTTTAAACTCCCCCACCCAGCCATTGTCTTCTGTTGTCAAGCGTTTGGGGGGGGGGAAGTGAAATAGTGCATTGTGGGTAACGTCACTCACTGAGAACGTTGAGCTTGGCTCGGCGGGGAGCGCAGCGCGGCCTCGGTGGCCTGGCACTCGTACAGGGAGTCGTCGGACAGCTCCGAGTGGGAGATCTCCAGGTTGTACTGGCCGATGTCGATCACACGCCAGCACCCGGTACCGCGGCCAGGCTGGGGGAGGCAGGGGGGGGGGGGAGACAGGGGGGGAGGGGGGGTGGAGGGGGGGAGACACGGACATGAGCTCAAGGTCGACGCGGTTGCCACTTTTGGGGAAGTTGGGCTGTAATAAAGAGTTATGATTCATTCTCATTGGAGTGAGTGAAGGCATTAAGAGCAGTTTGAGTCACCGCGTGGAGGGGGTGCATTGAGTTTTATATTTCATGCGGGTTCTGCTAACCCACTTTAAAAAATGAAAGCAGGTCCACATAAAAAGTGTATGTGCATAGATACATACATAACCATATACATACATTTACATATATACATGCATACATACATACATATGTACTGTATGTATGTATCTATGTATGTAAATATATATATATACATACATATACATTTCTATATTACATACATTCCATACTGAAAGTCATTATCAGGCCATGTACCAGTTTGGTTGTACCAGTATGGTTTTGATCTACATTCATTGGAAACCAAAATATGTAAATATATATCTATAATTACATATATTGTATGTGACAATATAACACATTACACTCATACCCCCCAATACAATACAGCCCCATAGACGATATACCGAGTCCTAAGAAGAAAGCCCCTTTCCATCTGTCGTTAATAAACAGTGAGTACACACGCGCACACACACGCAGGCAAACATCAAGACCGCCAGAGACACGCGGAGGGAGACACGCTCGCAAACACAAAGAGACGGACGGAAAAATACAGTTAGGGGGACACAACAGCACCGGCAGGCAGACAGACAGACAGCCGGACGGACCGACGGACAGACGGACAGACACAAAGCACACACACACACACACA
>JAXIVH010000007.1:3935273-3937773 GCA_036785325.1 Urophycis tenuis | reverse complement strand
TCCATGTTTGTGCGTGTGTTTAAGGGTATATACACATGCAGCATGAGTGTAGATGGTGCGTGTGTGGGTGTGTGTGTGTGTATATGTATGTGTGTGTGTATGTGTGTGTATGTGTATGTGTGTGTATGTGTGTGTGTGCGTGTCTGTGTGTGCGTGTGCGCCTGTGTCAGCCTGTAACTACAGTAAGCTGAATGCAACCCACAGTCATCCATGTTAGAAAAGAAAAAAAAAAACCCAAACAGCTAGACGCCCCCAGAGAAATGTTCCTATGATTTGATATGTAAAATGTGTGCTCTGTTGTAGTGCAGTGAGACTGCCTTGACTGGTAACAAGGCTCAAAGCACAGGTCAACAGCCCACCACAGTGCTCCACGTGGAACCGGCCATGTAAATAGATAACAGTGTGTTGTCATTACGCGGGGCACAGAGGATCCCCGACTTGATGATTGTGAGGGCGAAGCAGCAGGATGGGGTGCAGAGAGGCCAGGCCTGTCATCTAATATCAGGACCACACCGCTTTCAGAGCCACTACCTGGGTAACAAATGCCAAATTGTGTTCTGTCTTTTTTTATTCCTATTCAATTCTGAAACCAAGTGGAGCAAAAAAACAAGATAAAACTGCCCGGCTCTGTGATGACAACGTGAGCTTTGATTGGCTGAGGCGGCCGGCCCAGTGGCCCTCGGCAATCATACAAAATGTTGATCTCAGGACAACAGTAATGGCAGTTGGGACAACGCAACAGGTGCTGATTCAGACTGGCTCGTTCTGCTGGCGCCCACACACACACACACACACACACACGCACACACACACACACACACACACACACGCACACGCACACATACACACATACACATGCGTGCACTCACTCCCACACATGTACACATACACCACACACACACACACATGTGAACTCTCTCACACAAGCGCACGCACACACAGACATACACACAAAACCAACAATATTGTTGTCTTCAGGTTGCTTAGATAATGCCTTCCCCACAGCACATTTTATGGGAAAACCCAACATGCAACATTCCTAACATGCTACCAGGGAAGGATTCTATTGTACTGCTGTAGGACCGAACGACTGGAATAATCTTGCCTTCGTATATTGTACATTCAAAAACCAGATTCTGTTCTCTGTAAGCATTAACTAAGAATTAACAGTTAAGAAATGGCATATCATTTACTGATGATGTTTGATCCTAATCCTAACCTTATTAAAATTAATCTTATATATAATGTAGGGTTAGGGTTAAGATGATGCTTATTCCTGCATTAACCCATGTCAATTCACGGCTAGTTGTCATGCCCTCATTGTAAAATGTTACCGATCACTAGAGTTGTAGTCAAGATCACCTAAACCGAGACCAAAACACTACAAGACCAGAGGGTATCGAGACCAAGACAAGACCGACCAAGTCAAAACCAAGACCAAGTCGAGACCGGAAAAAAAAAAACAGACTAGTGTTTAAGTTACACCAATACATGAACAATGGCGCAGCCGTTGGGAAAATATATTCAATGTAACATATTTAGCACGCAGTGTATGAGTGCTGCGTCATATATACGGCTTTATGATGAGCGTGAGCTCACTGCATGGTTTATGCACAAACCCCCTCGAGACCTCTTTATCCGAGACCAAGACAAGACCGGGACCAAATACAGTCTGAGAGTCTGAGACGAGACCAGACCGAGACCGGTCTTGAGTCCTACAACTCTACCGATCGCACGTCATCACATCTCGGGACTACGACTGGATGGACTTGTGACCGAAGCGGTGGGCCATTTTGGAGCGGCGGCGGCGGCGGCGGCGGTCGCTCACCACGCAGGCCCTCTCCGACGCCCAGCGCCAGGCCGTCCTTGGTCCACTGCACGATGCGGTGTAGTTGAAGACCACGCAGGACAGGACCACCCGCTCCCCCAGCACCACGACTGGTCGGCCGGCTCCTGGGAGAAGCGGACGCAGCACCCTGGGGAGGAGGAGGAGGAGGAGGAGGAAGAGAAGGTCAGTCAGACAAACACAGAGACTTAGGATCGGCAAAAAGGACATGGAAAAATCTTTTTCGTTCAAAAAGTGAAGAAGTCCAATGAATCTAAATGAGGATTTGCGCCGGAGAAAAACAAGTTTCAGAATTCATGGAATAGTGAGGTGCAAAGGTATGGAAGAATTTCACACTGTGAATCAGAGGTTTATTACCGGACACACTCACACACGCACGCACGCACGCGCGCACACACGCACACACACACACACAACACACTCACCACCATCAGCACTATCACTGGTTCAGGGCGGTCTTGTTGATGGGAGTACTAATTTGTGTCAAGTTAAGGTTTACGTTTCCTTACACATGGCGGTGGGGGTATGGAGGGTCAAGGCAGACACACACACACACACACACACACAAACACTGGTGGGATTTCGACTTGGAGACGTTCCATGTCTTGAAGCTAGTTTGAGTGCGTATGTGTACAGTATGTTTGAGCGACCGTC
>JAXIVH010000007.1:3929339-3932573 GCA_036785325.1 Urophycis tenuis | reverse complement strand
GATGGGGCCAACTAATGGCCGTGATAGGGAGAGGGAGAGAGAGAGAGAGAGAGAGAGAGAGAGACACCGATGATGATGAGATAAGGAGGGCGGGTGGGGGGGGAGTAAGATACTGAGAGGAAAAGGGAGTAAAGAGCCAAAGAAAGGTACACGGTGAGATAGTGTATTTGCAACATGGAGAGAGAGAGAGAGAGCGCGCGCGCACGAGTGAGAGAGAGAGAGAGAGAGAGAGAGAGAGGGAGGAAGACAGAACACAGATAAACAAGACGGACAGAGAGGGAGGAGGAGAGGTGTGGAACAAAGGGCAGAAGAAGAGTGTAGGCCGGAGAGAACAAGCAAAAAGTGAAAGAGAGAAAATGGAGAGCACACAAGCTTCTATAAACAGAGCGGGGCGGACGCGAAATTGGCCGACATTTGAGTCCTGTAACATTTCAGTATTAGTGAGTTAGTTAGACTCAGTACGGAAGATATGATAGCAGCATGTCATACTAACCAACATGACAATTCAGTTCTCAAATCAATTTGAGAACTGATCTCAGCTAACAGTGGTATTGAGCGTGCCCCTACATCTGAATTGGTCATAAGGCCGCCATTTTGGGTCCCGACCGATAGTTTAAGAAATACGGGATCACGGACTAGCATGCAGTTCCTCTAACGGCCTCCGGCTGGTTCACGGTAGGCGGCCGCTGGAAATCCTGCTTCCATTGCAAGTCCACAGGGGAAAAAACGTGATTTAATTATCGTAACACGGAGCCAATCTTTTTTTTTGTTTTGTTCGGTTAGCATCTCAGCGAACCAGTTTGACTCCGTGCTATGTACTTTCCGAAGGCTTGACAATTATATTGAATCAAAAAGCCATCAAGGCTTGACTGTTCATGAGCTCTGGTGGTAGACTTTTACAAAGTGACCGTTGGGGTCGCAGGGCGTCATGTCTGCTGGCTGACACTCACAGTGCACGTCCACCAGGATGCTGACGTTGGTGCTCCCCACCGCGTTGAACACCTGACAGGAGACGGGCTCCGTGAAGAAGGAGTGGTCTGCCGTGGTCATGAACACACTCTCCCTGGCGCCCTCCAGCAGCACCCCGCCTTTAGCCCACCTGGACACACACACACACGCAAAAACACACACACACACACATGCACACGCACACACACATGAACACAGACATGCATTGACGCAAACACACACGCACAAACACACACGCACACAGACACACACACACACACACGCACACAAACATACACTCACACACACACACACACACACACACACACACACACATACACACGCACACAGACATGCACACACATACACACAGATGCATGCACATACGCGCACAGGCACACACATGCAGGCACACACATACACACACACGCACACGCACAAACAGAGACAAGGTATATGATGACATAGGATATAAAATGGGCCTCATAAACACACAGCTGACACTATTTATAAACCAGGCAGAAGCTATAATGTATTCAAATGAAGTTGGGCTATTGAATATACCTCGGGCGCTGTGTGCTTTAAATGTAATTATTAATGACAGCCGGAGGAGATACAGTACAGTATGTAAAGTGGGGTACACAGCGTGCTGCAGCGGGCGCCTCACCTCTCCCAGCGCGTCTCACCGCAAAGCCACACCGACGTTGTTCAACCCCTAGGTTTTACGTGGTCGGAAAGACCCCGAGTGTGTCGATGTGTGTGTGTGTGTGTGTGTGTGGTTATGGGGTACAGGGGGGAGTGGTAGTGGGGGGTGGGGGTGTATGTAAGGAGGTAGTGGGGGGGGGGGGGGGGGCTCCTACTCTTCCACAACATCTGCTTGCGGTGTAAAATGCATACGGTCAGAGAACCGTGTGGAGCCGGGAAAAGACATCCCAGATCCTCCTCCTCCTCCTCCCTCTCCGCCTCCTCCTCCCTCTCCTCCTCCTTCTCCCTCTCCTCCTGCTCCTCCTCCCTCTCCTCCTCCCTCTCTTCCTCCTCCCTCTCCTCCTCCATCTCCTCCCTCTCCTCCTCCCTCTCTTCCTCCTCCCTCTCCTCCTCCCTCTCTTCCTCCTCCTCCTCCCCCGCAACGATTGATGATGCTCGTCATCTCGACGCGTGAATCCACCGGCGGGGCACAAATAACGAAGGCGCTAAACCACAAAGGACGGCGCGGCATCGCGTTGACGTGTGCAGAAGATGCAGACGCACTGTGGTGTCGTTGGCTCCTTTACCTGGACTGCAGCGCCTTCTCCCCTGCACGCTTACGCAAGGACGCGAGACACCATTAACCACCTTCTGATTTGTATATAGAAAATGGGCTCATAATACAGTTTCAACAACGTTGATACATATATACAACAGGCAATAATGCCTACAGAGATGGGTAAAGACTCAAGTCCCAACTCATTCAACATTCCCCGTGACGGAAGTAGTTTGATATTCTCGCTCCGGTCGTGACCTTTTCCATTTTGTGTTCACGGTGGAAAACCCTGTGAAGCTGTGTGTGGAGGTATAACTGCAGACGGCTCTGCAGGAGATCCGAGGCCCCCGTTCATGAACGCTGTAACAAGACCCGCGTCACGTCGCCGAGTCCCGGACGCGGCTTCTTGTGAAATGTTCGGTACACAGAACCGCTAGGCGCGAGGCGCGCGGGGGGGGGGGGGGGGGGGGGGGGGGGGGGGCGTACAGACCTGTAGCCCATGATGGGGGGGTTGGCGGTGGCCTGGCAGGTGAACGTCACTCTCTCTCCCTCCAGCACGGAGCGAGGCTCGATAGACAGGGTCACCGTGGGCGGGTCTGTACACCGAAACACGCGCACGCACACACACACACGCACGCATGCATGCACGCACACACGCACGCACGCAAGACCATGCACACGCACACACACACACACATACGCAAGCACACACACAGACACACACACACACATAAGCCCATGCACACGCACACACATGCACACGCCAACACATGAATGCACGCAAGTATATGCACACACACACACACACACGCACACATACACACATACATACACACACACACACATGCACACATACACACATACACACACATACGCACACATACACATGCACACACACAGAGGGTGAGAGGACAGCACTGAACCAAAGTAATCTAAATTCAAATGGAGAACAATGCAACCACAATGCAACTCCAAATAATGCAGTGTGTCTGCTTCACTGTGGGTGGGAGTCCGATGCTATGCTAATAAATGTAAGCTAGTCTTGG
>JAXIVH010000007.1:3916839-3924339 GCA_036785325.1 Urophycis tenuis | reverse complement strand
CGTCGGACAGCTCCGAGTGGGAGATCTCCAGGTTGTACTGGCCGATGTCGATCACACGCAGCACCCGATACCGCGGCCAGGCTGGGGGGAGGCAGGGGGGGGGGGGGGGAGACAGGGGGGGAGGGGGGGGGGGGGAGGCAGGGGGGTGGGAGGGGGGGAGACACGGACATGAGCTCAAGGTCGACGCCGGTGCCACTTTTGGGGAAGTTGGGCTGTAATAAAGAGTTATGATTCATTCTCATTGGAGTGAGTGAAGGCATTAAGAGCAGTTTGAGTCACCGCGTGGAGGGGGTGCATTGAGTTTTATATTTCATGCGGGTTCTGCTAACCCACTTTAAAAAATGAAAGCAGGTCCACATAAAAAGTGTATGTGCATAGATACATACATAACCATATACATACATTTACATATATACATGCATACATACATACATATGTACTGTATGTATGTATCTATGTATGTAAATATATATATATACATACATATACATTTCTATATTACATAAATTCCATACTGAAAGTCATTATCAGGCCATGTACCAGTTTGGTTGTACCAGTATGGTTTGATCTACATTCATTGGAAACCAAATATATGTAAATATATATCTATAATTACATATATTGTATGTGACAATATAACACATTACACTCATACCCCCCAATACAATACAGCCCCATAGACGATATACCGAGTCCTAAGAAGAAAGCCCCTTTCCATCTGTCGTTAATAAACAGTGAGTACACACGCGCACACACACGCAGGCAAACATCAAGACCGCCAGAGACACGCGGAGGGAGACACGCTCGCAAACACAAAGAGACGGACGGAAAAATACAGTTAGGGGGAACACAACAGGCACCGGCAGGCAGACAGACAGACAGCCGGACGGACCGACGGACAGACGGACAGACACAAAGCACACACACACACACACACACGCACACACAAAAAAAGGGGAAGTTACGCCCAAATATGGGTCCGGCGTACAGCCCCATTAAAGTAGGTGTCTGCCCTGCGCTACAGCAGAGGCCCTCATCAACCACAGGTCCCCTCACACAACCTGTATGCTCCGCGGCGGACAAAGACATAACTCACTGTGACAACCACCCTCCCCTCCGCACCCCTTCTCTCTCCTCTCCCCACCCACACATACCAATAACCCCCCCCCCCCCCCTGCCCCTCCTCCTCCCTGACACCCACCCACACGCACGCACACACCTGCCGCTAGGGGGCACTGAGCAAAGCCCGGCTTGGGCGTCATGACATCATGGATCAGGGTGGCGGAGGCAGACAGGCAGTAAAGTGGTGGGGTGTGCGTGTGCTGTGTGCGTGGGGGGGGGGGAATTAGCAACGATTACATCATCCGTAAACAGCACCTTGCGGGCATAGCAACACCACAGAGGTGAATGCATGGCAGTGATAAGGTGTGTGTGTGTGTGTGTGTGTGTGTGTGTGTGTGTGTGTGTGTGTGTGTGTGTGTGTGTGTATGTGTGTGTGTGAGGGGGTGGTTTTTGTAATGAACAATATGTAGACAGCACAGGCACCAGCAGGTGGAATGGATGAATGAGTGTGAGTGTTTGTGTGTGTGTGTGTGTGTGTGTGTGTGTGTGTGTGTGTGTGTGTGTGTGTGTGTGTGTGTGTGTTTGTGTGCATGTGTGTGTGAATTCACAAGGGTTTACAGCGCACACCTGAAGAACATACATTTTGTCCAAGATGTAGGCCAGTATTTTGAGTTTTTTCAATGTTGCTTTCGATATACCGAAAAAGATTTTCCAAAAAGGATTTTTTAATTGTTTGCCTGAGACATTACTTGAGTTCTCCTTCTCTTTGTGTGTGTGTATGCGCACCTGCGTGTGTGCATGTGTGTGTGCGTGTGCGTGTGTTTCAAGAGAAACATCAAACGTGAACGATGGTGATCATCCCCATTGGTTTTACATCACGATGAACCACACTTGACTGTCACTTTTTCCATCATCTTTTGTCATCGATGACTTGTTTATCGAAAAAGTCCTCAGCGCTCCATTTTCTCCCTTCTCTCCGGCGTGTTGTTCTCAAGATAAAACACAGGAGGTTAATGTCGCCTTTTGTGTTGTGATTACGAGCACAAGGTATAATTTTAACCAGTATCATGCGCCCACACACACACGCACACACATACACAACACACACACGAACACACACACGCACACATGCACACACGCAGCTGTACAGGCTTTCTGTGCCCACACACATCTCCACATAGGCTGCATAAACCGTATACTCAGCGTTCACAGACGTTTTCGTATTTGTATGTGCTCTCCCACTGTAATTAAGTGTGCAAAAAAAAAAACATACATATCGTGTCTGTGTGAAGAAGGGAGCAGGTAGGTATTAGCTGCATGCTATGCACACGCCTACGCACGCCACCCCACCCCTCCCCCCCCACCCCCCCCAAAACAACGTACAGCTACGCGGGCGTCCATTTCCCAGCCCCCCTTCAACAGCGTCGACACGAGCTCGTCTGGCGAGCAGCTAAAACAGATATGGCGCCGTTCGTTTTTTTTTTGTTTTACAGTTTTCGCAACGATTGTGTCTATGTAACCGGAAACGTGGTTATTCACTAACGTGGTTATCCGCTAACGTGGTTATCCGCTAACGTGGTTAACCGGTTACCAAGATAACTGGCCTCATACTCAACGTGCGTCATTGATTTTTCTCAGCCTCCCTGGGAGAGAAAGTACTTTTGGGTGAAAAGCGCATTCTGCCGACTTGAATGGCTGAACGTAAAATGGAGACAGCAGGACCCGGCCGCTGTCTCCTGTTAAGGAGCAAAGCCAGGACGAGAAATAGAAGGAGAAAGGGAGGTAGATGGGAGCGGGCCGGGGGGATGGATGGAGGATGAGGTTAAGGTGGATGAGGGACGAAACGTTAGCTTTAATTGTGCGTTCAACATCATCCATCCTGATGCTGAAATCAACACTCTGTATGTGTACGTGAGAGAGGGAGGGAAAGGGAGGGAGAGAGATTGTGGCAGACCGAGGCAGAGAGAGAGAGAGAGCGAGGGAGAGCGAGAGTGGAAGACTGGGTGAGATAAGAGGAGAGGCAAAGTGCTGGGGTGCTAAAGAGCAAAGGCAGAGAGTAAGATGGAGAGAGATGTTTTGTTGACCTTTATTAAACCTTTACAGTCAAACATTGACTTCACGTTGCATCTCAAGTTACCACTCGTGTTGCATCACATCCTCCTCTGGTGTGTGTGTGTGTGTGTGTGTCTGTGTGTGTGTGTGTGTGTGTGTGTGTGTGTGTGTGTGTGTGTGTGTGTGTGTGTGTGTGTGTGTGTTTGGCTGCCATGTGAGTGATTGTGTAGACTGTGAGTGTAGAGTGTAAGCCTGATTGTGCACTTGTTCTTTTCCATGTTTGTGCGTGTGTTTAAGGGTATATACACATGCAGCAATGAGTGTAGATGTGCGTGTGTGGGTGTGTGTGTGTGTGTATATGTATGTGTGTGTGTATGTGTGTGTATGTGTATGTGTGTGTATGTGTGTGTGTGCGTGTCTGTGTGTGCGTGTGCGCCTGTGGTCAGCCTGTAACTACAGTAAGCTGAATGCAACCCACAGTCATCCATGTTAGAAAAGAAAAAAAAAAACCCAAACAGCTAGACGCCCCCAGAGAAATGTTCCTATGATTTGATATGTAAAATGTGTGCTCTGTTGTAGTGCAGTGAGACTGCCTTGACTGGTAACAAGGCTCAAAGCCACAGGTCACAGCCCACCACAGTGCTCCACGTGGAACCGGCCATGTAAATAGATAACAGTGTGTTGTCATTACCGCGGGGCACAGAGGATCCCCGACTTGATGATTGTGAGGGCGAAGCAGCAGGATGGGGTGCAGAGAGGCCAGCCCTGTCATCTAATATCAGGACCACACCGCTTTCCAGAGCCACTACCTGGGTAACAAATGCCAAATTGTGTTCTGTTCTTTTTTTATTCCTATTCATTTCTGAAACCAAGTGGAGCAAACAAAACAAGATAAACTGCCCGGCTCTGTGATGACAACGTGAGCTTTGATTGGCTGAGGCGGCCGGCCCAGTGGCCCTCGGCAATCATACAAAATGTTGATCTCAGGACAACAGTAATGGCAGTTGGGACAACGCAACAGGTGCTGATTCAGACTGGCTCGTTCTGCTGGCGCCCACACACACACACACACACACACGCACACATACACACATACACATGCGTGCACTCACTCCCACACATGTACACATACACACATGTGAACTCTCTCACACAAGCGCACGCACACACAGACATACACACAAAACCAACAATATTGTTGTCTTCAGGTTGCTTAGATAATGCCTTCCCCACAGCACATTTTATGGGAAAACCCATTTGCCATGAACATTTCCTAACATGCTACCAGGGAAGGATTCTATTGTACTGCTGTAGGACCGAACGACCGGAATAATCTTGCCTTCGTATATTGTACATTCAAAACCAAGCTTATGTTCTCTGTAAGCATTAACTAAGAATTAACAGTTAAGAAATGGCATATCATTTACTGATGATGTTTGATCCTAATCCTAACCTTATTAAAAATTAATCTTATATATAATGTAGGGTTAGGGTTAAGATGATGCTTATTCCTGCATTAACCCATGTCAATTCACGGCTAGTTGTCATGCCCTCATTGTAAAATGTTACCGATCACTAGAGTTGTAGTCAAGATCACCTAAACCGAGACCAAACACTACCAAGACCAGAGGGTATCGAGACCAAGACCAAGACCGACCAAGTCAAAACCAAGACCAAGTCAAGACCAAGTCGAGACCGGAAAAAAAAAACAGACTAGTGTTTAAGTTACACCAATACATGAACAATGGCGCAGCCGTTGGGAAAATATATTCAATGTAACATATTTAGCACGCCGTGTATGAGTGCTGCGTCATATATAAGGCTTTATGATGAGCGTGAGCTCGCTGCATGGTTTATGCACAAACCCCCTCGAGACCTCTTTATCCGAGACCAAGACAAGACCGGGATCAAATACAGTCTGAGAGTCTGAGACGAGACCAGACCGAGACCGGTCTTGAGTCCTACAACTCTACCGATCGCACGTCATCACATCTCGGGGACTACGACTGGATGGACTTGTGACCGAAGCGGTGGGCCATTTTGAGCGGCGGTGGCGGCGGCGGCGGCGGCGGCGGTCGCTCACCACGCAGGCCCTCTCCGACGCCCAGCGCCAGGCCGTCCTTGGTCCACTGCACGATGCCGGTGTAGTTGAAGACCACGCAGGACAGGACCACCCGCTCCCCCCAGCACCACCGACTGGTCGGCCGGCTCCTGGGAGAAGCGACGCAGCACCCTGGGGAGGAGGAGGAGGAGGAGGAGGAGGAGGATGAGAAGGTCAGTCAGAATAAACACAGAGACTTAGGATCGGCAAAAAGGACATGGAAAAATCTTTTTCGTTCAAAAAGTAAAGAAGTCCAATGAATCTAAATGAGGATTTGCGCCGGAGGAAAAACAAGTTTCAGAATTCATGGAATAGTGAGGTGCAAAGGTATGGAAGAATTTCACACTGTGAATCAGAGGTTTATTACCGGACACACTCACACACGCACGCACGCACGCGCGCACACACACACACACACACACACACACACACACTCACCACCATCAGCACTATCACTGGTTCAGGGCGGTCTTGTTGATGGGAGTACTAATTTGTGTCAAGTTAAGGTTTACGTTTCATTACACATGGCGGGGGGGTATGGAGGGTCAAGGCAGACACAAACACTGGTGGGATTTCGACTTGGAGACGTTCCATGTCTTGAAGCTAGTTTGAGTGCGTATGTGTACAGTATGTTTGAGCGACCGTCAGCCTCCCTTACCGGTACAATTCACCGTCCTTTCAGTTTGAAAAGTGTGGAACAGCACACACAGACACGCAGCTAATTACGAAAGTCTCAGATTTCCGCAAAACGACGTACCGTCTCACAGAGTCTCTCCAGACACCAGCGACGACGCTGACGGAAGGCACGCAACCAAATAACGTCACAATGTGATTCATTCCTCGTCAAACTTCGGCTGTCCGACCTCACGCTCCCAAACCAAGCTACGCCGTGCGCTCCAATTATCATCGATTTATATGAAGCTGTTGTTATGTCTAGGAATTCATTTGGCATATCTATTATCTCGTTATTTGTTTTACAAACCGTGCCTGCCAGCAAGAGTCACGCAAAGCACGGGTTTGGAATTCAATTGGATTTGGAGGGGGGCTAATTCCGTCAGCGTGTGTGCGAGCGTGTACGAGCACGCACGTGCACGTGCATACCGAAATGCCAAAGCGAGACAGTGCGCGCCCGTGTGTTTGGCGGCGCACGTGACGTTCTCACGAGAAACCCTACTGTAACCAGAGGAAAAGGGGGCTGATTGCGAGCAGGCTCTGGGCTACGGGTGGGGAGAGGCAAGGCGCCACAGCTGCCGGTGCAGATATTAACATGCCACGCCGACAGTGAACACCGCCGTCTGTTTTCAGCGGCTTGCATCACCGGGTCAAACGATTCACATGCAACTCTTGCAGGGGGAAATGCTTAATTAAGCAGCGTTAATTGAGACTGCGGTGCCTCCGCTGACACCCGCGGGCGGGCGCGCGCGCCCGCACGCACGCACAAGAACACACACAGGCACGCACGCACACGCACGCACGCACACACACACACACACACACACAGGCATGCGCACACACATGCACGCTCGCACGCACACACACATGCACACACATGCACACACACGCGCACGCACACACACACACACACACATACGCTCACACACACAAGCACACACACACACTCATACATGCACACGTGCATGATGACATCCATGCACACAAACATGTACATTTGTAATACACATACAGTGCAGCTCACAATGTGTACACACACGCGCACACGTGCACATACACACACACACACATACACACACACACACAGTCACTCACGCTCACTGTGTCAATTAAATGCAAAATTACAATTTAAAAGGAATTGCCATGGACAGCTAACTCTACAAACAAACTTCACACACACACACCACACACACACACACACACACACACACACACACACACACAGATGATGTTTGTCTTTCCCAGGCCTTACTTTTCCTTGAATCACGGTTAAGACAGTGCCATTAGCTAATTAAGACAGCAACTGAGGAGAGGACTGGTGGTCCGGGGGAGGGTGTGTTTGTGTGTGTGTGTGTGTGTGTGTGTGTGTGTGTGTGTGTGTGTGTGTGTGTGTGTGTGTGTGTGTGTGTGTGTGTGCGTGTGTATGTGTGAGTGTGTGTGTGTGTGTGTGTGTGTGTGTGGGAGGGGGGGGGGGGGGGGGGGGAGGGGCGGTTTGAGGGGGGAGGAGGCGGAGGAGGAGGAGGATGAGGAGGAGGAGGATGAGGAGGAGGATGGGGAGGATGAGGAGAAGGAGGAGGACGTCCCGTGGGGGAGATGTTCCACGGTGGAGGGCG
>JAXIVH010000007.1:3892000-3902000 GCA_036785325.1 Urophycis tenuis | reverse complement strand
GTATGTGTTTCTGTCTCCATGATGTGTGCGTAGGTGAACGCTGTGGATGCACTGGGCCAGACGGCTCTGCACCGGGCTGCGCTGGCAGGACACCTCCAGACCTGCAGGCTGTTGCTAGGATACGGAGCGGACGCGTCGCTGGGCTCCCAGCAGGGGGCCGGGCCCATCCACCACCTCCTCTCTGGTATACACGCACACGCACGCATGCACACGCACGCATGCACACACGGGCACAAGCACACGCACGCATGCACACGCACACACACACATGCACACGCACACACACACGGGCACACACGCAAGCGCACACGCGGGCACACACCGCACACACGCACACGCACGCACACACACACACACACACACACACACACACATATATATATATATATATATATATATATATATATATATATATATATATATATATATATATATACTGCATATATATACATATGATTTGATATACATTTATATCACAAATCAAACTTAAAGTGGTTAAACTCCATTTCCCCCCCCCCACCCCCATTACATTTTTTGTAATAGTTTTTACTGTTGGCGTCCATCGGCCAGGGATTTGGGATTTGGGTTCGCCGTCGGTCCGTTTCGGGAAAACTGATGTCAATCTTGCAACATTTTTGCAGAGGCGTGAAGTTCTCCTTTACTCTGTAGTGCCCTCAGTGCAAATCAGTGCAAAACAGCAATGAAGTGCTTTTAACAAGGGAACCAACACAGCAAGAACAGTTCAGTGGTTTAAACAACCGTGGGGAAAGAATTCAGGATCATGGATAAACATTCGAGTGATTAAGTAATTAGAGCAAAGCTGAACTAACGAGCTGTTTTGGAGATGCCGTTGAGGACAGTAGTAGCAGTAACAGCAGGAGTAGCAGCACCTTTGTGAATGACCGGGTGTGATGTCTCTAGAGAACGCTCCCTCCAGGACCTGTGACGTGGACTACAGGCTGCTGGAGGCGGCTAAAGCCGGAGACCAGGACACGGTCCAGGTACTACACGTCCTTTCCCGGTGGGGAAACCTCATGGGTTGAGCACCGCATGACTGATCCCAATGTAGTCTACACCACCGCCTGGGAAATGTAGTCTCTATCACCCCACTGTCTGTCGACGCTGTCGGGTGGGTGTCTCACACTAGCAAGCCTCGCTACGCCTCGCTACACATTTTACATTTAGGGCATTTAGCAGACGCTTTTGTCCAGACAGAGCGACATACTATCAGTACATTTGTGGGGTTGGCTTGTGGACGGTTGAAGGTGGGTGGGGATTGAACCACCAACCCTCCGGTTAGTGGACGACCCGCTCTACCCACTGTGCTATGCCGCCCTCTCTGCCAGGGTTAGGGGCTCTGTTCCTGGTTAAGAAGGAGGAGAACTCATGCATCCTCTCTCTCTCTCTCTCTCTCTCTCTCTCTCTCTCTCTCTCTCTCTCTCTCTCTCTCTCTCTCTCTCTCTCTCTCTCTCTCTCTCCCCCTCTCTTTCTCTCTCTCTCTCTCTCTCTCTCTCTCTCTCTCTCTCTCTCTCTCTCTCTCTCTCTCTCTCTCTCTCTCTCTCTCCCTGGGTGTCTCTCGGCCAGGCCCTGTGCACGTCCCAGAGTGTGAACTGCAGGGACCACGCGGGCCGTCTCTCCACCCCTCTGCACGTGGCGGCGGGCTTCAACCGGCTGGGGGTGGTGGAGTTCCTGCTGCTGCACGGAGCGGACGTGCACGCCAGGGACAAGGGGTAGGCCTGTTTCTGTGTCTGTCTGCCTGTCTGTCTGCCGGTCTGTCTATCTGTCTCTCTGTCTGTCTGTCGATCTGTTTGCCAGTCTCTCTGTCTGTCTGCCTGTCTGTCTGCCAGTCTGTCTGTCTGTCTCTCTGTCTGTCTGTCTGTCTCTCTGCCAGTCTATCTCTCTGTCTGTCTGTCTGTCTCTCTGTCTGTCTGTGCACACGTACTCTTACTCTTACGTTTTAAACCTTGATGAGTTTATACTTTTCAAAACACCCTCAAACTCACCGTCCTCACATCACTCACTCTTTTTAAACAAAACCTGGTACAATTTGTAGTTGACTGTTGCACCTGTTGAATTTTGTTACTTGCTTGTCTCACTGTTGTTATTGTCATGTACTTATTTACTAATTGTTGTTCTATATGTATGTATAACCTTGCTTTACCTTAAGCCCCGCCCCCCCTTTCCCCCTCAAAGAGCATTTGCTCTTTGTTCAGGCTGCATTTGTAAATAAGAATTTGTTCTTAATTGCTTGCCTGGGTAAATAAAGGTTAAATAAAAAATAAAATAAAAAATCCTGCTTTTTGAGAACAAGCAAGTGGAGAGAGACAGGAATTTGTGTTGAAAGACACAAAGAAAGAGTGAAGAACACGGCCAGAACCTGGGTCACCACGAGGCGTGCCGTCTGTGTGGTCGGCGCCTGCGGCATTGTATCTGGCCGTGGGCCTGTATTGGACCTGTATTCTCCCTGGTGTTTGCAACAGTATATAGTGTACCAGCATCCTAACCGGTATGCGTCCTGCACAGCGGCCTGGTCCCCCTCCACAACGCCTGCTCCTACGGCCACCTGGAGGTGGCGGAGCTGCTGGTGCGCCACGGGGCCTCGGTCAACGT
Source organism: Urophycis tenuis (assembly GCA_036785325.1). NCBI lineage: Eukaryota > Metazoa > Chordata > Actinopteri > Gadiformes > Phycidae > Urophycis > Urophycis tenuis. The sequence goes on along the minus strand of JAXIVH010000007.1, from coordinate 3,899,390 downwards.
GGCCGACCTCTGGAGGTTCACGCCGCTGCACGAGGCCGCCGCCAAGGGGAAGTACCACATCTGCAAGCTGCTGCTGAAGGTGAGGGACTCCCACCCGCACCCGCACCTCGCGGCGTGTTAACCTTCTCCTCCTGCTCCCTGTTCCTCCTCCTCCTCCTCCTCCTCTTCCTCCTCCTCTCACACTTCTCCTTCACCTCCTCCAATGTCCTCTCACAATTCCCTCTTTCTTCCTTCCACCTCCACCTCCTCCTCCTCCTCCTCCTCCTCCTGCCCACTCTTGCTCTCCTCCCTTTCCCACCTCCTCCTCAGAACGGAGCCGACCCCACCAAGAGGAACCGTGACGGGAGCACTCCCCTGGACCTGGTGAAGGAGGGGGAGGAGGACATCCAGGACCTCCTGCGTGGAGACGCGGCCCTGCTGGACGCTGCTAAGAAGGGCTGCCTGGCCCGCGTCCAGAAGCTCTGCTCGCCGGAGAACGTCAACTGCAGAGACAGCCAGGGGCGTAACTCCACCCCACTCCACCTGGCAGGTAACATGATACAGCTTACACAGGTGACACACGCGGGTGACACACAGGTAACAGATATGATACAGCTACCACAGGTCACATAATTGATACAGCGACCATAGGCGACATACACAGGTAACACACAGGTAACATACAGTATAGCATACAGCTAACACAGGTGACATACGCAGGTAACACACAGGTAACATATGTGATATAGCGAAGACAGGTGACATACACGGGTAACACACAGGTAACAGATATGATACAGCTAACACAGGTAACATATATGATACAGCTAGAACAGGTGACATACACGGGTAACACACAGGTAACATACAGTATAGCATACAGCTAACACAGGTGACATACGCAGGTAACATACAAGTGACACACAGGTAACATATGTGATGCAGCGAACATAGGTGACATACACAGGTAACACACAGGTAACATATGATATAGCTAACACAGGTGACACTGTAAATAATACAGCTAGCACAGGTGACATATACACGTTAACACACAGGTGACACACAGTATATCATACAGCTAACACAGGTGACATACACGGGTAACACACAGGTAACATACAGTATAGCATACGGCTAACACAGGTGACATACGCAGGTAACATACAAGTGACACACAGGTAACATATGTGATATAGCGAAGACAGGTGACATACACAGGTAACACACGTAACATATGATATAGCTAACACAGGTGACACTGTATATAATACAGCTAGCACAGGTGACATATACACGTTAACACACAGGTGCCGTGACACACAGTATATCATACAGCTAACACAGGTGACATACACGGGTAACACACAGGTAACATACAGTATATCATCAGTGTCGGGGAAGTTACTCAAAATAAGTAATTAGTTACTTATTACTAGTTACTTCTGTAAATTGTAATGAGATTACTTTACTAGTTACTGCATTTGAAAAGTAACTTCACTACTTATTACTTTACTTTCCCATTTCTTAATTTACAGTAGATACATAGACAAACATCAAAGCCCTATCATCACTTAGTGTTTATTGTATAAATGTATACAACATGGCTTATGTATCCATATGAAAGAACAATATCCCTGTCTGCACAAAGAAATATGCCTCACTGTAAAATCCACAAACAGGACAAAGGAGGCTATGTGAGCTCAATCAGTAGTAGCAACACATAAGTTTCCAAACAAAGGCTTTGGGAAACATGAGAACAAAAATCTTTCCCTGAGAACAAAACCAGCTTGTTAATACATTCATGGCAAACAAAAAATTAAGTGGTCAATGAAAAATATAAAAATAAAGGTCACTTTATCCCATGCAATTAAAACACAAATGCACTTAAGCCAATGAAAAGGAAACAGAAAATTCACATCATCCAAAAAGCATTATTTTCCCCTTAGCTTTCTCTCCTCTACCTCCAGGAGATGTGGCTGCCAGAGCTGGTAATGTACCAAGTCACAAACTCTTGAACCTATTAATGAAATATTGTGTTGCAATTATCACAATGCAGGAAACACAAAATGCAACAAAAGTGCAACAGTGAAAACAGAAAGTGCAATAAAAACTTTATCCCATTCAATTAATTTTTCTCTCTATTCTTCAAAATAACGATTGTATCGCATAAGTAAAAGTCTTTCAAATCTTTTATCTGACAGCCTGTTCCTCCTTGGGGTCAGAACAATACTGCCCAGGCTGAAAAGCCTTTCGACCGGTGCACTTGATGGTAATGGAGTGTTGTACTGCTTTGCGATTTCCTTAATCCTGGGGAACCTGGAGAGAACCTCCCAGTCGGATCCAGGCATTTTTAAGTACTCCATAACTTCAGTCTCTGCTGTGTAGGAAAGGTCCTCTTCAAAATCAAAAAAGCCATTGTGACTGGAGGTGGCAGGGCTCTGATCTGCTGGTCTTATCGGTGGCTCTTCAGGAGGAGTCCGGGCACGACATTCAGAGATCAGCATGGTTTGAACAGCATCTCTTCTCTTCTCATCTTTGAGCCAGCGGACCTTGAATTTGGGTGATGTGGCAGCAGCCATCAGAGCATCCTTGCTGTCCAAGACAGATGCAAATCTGTCTTTGATTGCCTGTGCTATGAAATAGTAGGCTACATTAGACAAACATATACAGTTCAATTAACAGCTTTTACAGCCTCTTAAATTTGGGATAAATCAGCTATATTAAATTGTAGGCCTATAGCCTACACTGCAAGCTATTATGTAAGGGTTTGGGCCTATTCATTTTATTATTCAATATGTGTTTACCTGTACAATAGCACCAGGCATGCCAGCTGTCATCTGGGAAAGGCCATTCTTCAACGCAAGCAACTTTGACATGAGAATCTCCAAGGTTGGCAGGAGGGTTCCATAGTAGCAATCGTCTTCTCCTTGTAGTATATCTAATGCGGCAGCAAGAGGTCTTGTCACTGCACAATATTCCTTCAGGAACTGATACTCTCGCTCAGTGATGGCCTTAAGACCCAGTCTAGAAAAAATGGTGTTTAAATCTCTGATTGGGATTTCTGTTATGAGAGACAAGGCATCATGAGTGGAGTTCCAGCGTGTAGCAGTGGGTAGCTTTCTTTTTAGCACATCCTCAACCTGGTCTGAGGCCACAGTAGAGCGACTAGTTTTTGTCCAGAGAGCTGTAAACTTGGCAAGAGCACTTCTGTAAACTGCTTTACAGTCATTGTTACTGGTCAGCCATTTCTCCAGGTCATTTTTTGAGATCAGATTTAGTGTATGTGATGCACAGCGCAGATGAGGTGGCAGTGAAAATGTCTCGTCTGATCCTGTAGAGAGTGCTTCGGCAACATCAGTAAAGATGACCTCCTCTTCATCATCAGGTGGCTCGTCAGAGTCAGAACCATCATCAGGATGTGATTCATACATTCTAAAGGCTTTTGAAAAATTGCTGCCATTATCGGTGACACATGCTGTTACTTTATGTGATAGCCCGAACGCTGAATGAACCCCATCTATCTCGCGAGCTATGACATCATAAGTGTGTCTTCCTCTCACTCTCTTGCAGCAAAGAGCAGCCTTTTCACATTTAAAATTAATGCCGTCTATCCAGTGCACCGTCATTCCTAAGTAACTTTTGTTATTGGCGGACCAAATGTCTGCGGTGGTGTACACATGATCCAGGGACTCGAAAGTTCTTTTGAGCTGCGATTCCATGTCGGAATAACATTTGTCCAGGTAACGGGAAAATGTTTTCCTGTCGGACATTGGCTTGCGAGTAGCGGGTATTTTGTCTAGTATTTTTTTAAACCTGGGCGATTCAATTGTCGATAGGGGAAGCATGTCTTCTACAACGAACCCAGCAACCAGCCTGTTAATGTCTTTCTGTGTTACCTGCTTCTGCGCTCCAACACTTGAAAAAAGCTTTGCCTGTTTAGGCGGGGTCGGCTCCTTCAGATGACCGGCGAGCAGGATCTTGCGCTAAAAGTTTTGTGTTGCCATGCTGGGCTGACAAATGCTTGGACAGGTTGCTCATTGACTTAGCAGCAGTTGAAAGAAACTTTTCGCCTGGGCATAGAGTGCATTTCACTCGAATATTTTTGTCCATTCGTGCTATGAACTGGAAATAATGCGAATATCGCCACTGGCCGAAATCCCCAGTCTCCGTCTCAGTCTCCGTCTCCATTTCCCTCTCTCCTTTTCGCACCAGCAGCAACGTCACTCGACTCAAATCGATCACTATGGCAACGTGCTCAGGCAGCACGCACACATGCCAGATCAGAACTCTACACACAGGCAAAACACGGCTTGGGTAACGCAGGAAAGCGCGTTCCTATAGTCTAGTAAAGTAGTGTAGTTACCGATATTTTTAGTGTAATGCGTTACTTTACTTCGTTACCCAAAAAAGTAATATCGTTACAGTAATCCGTTACTTTGTAACTCGTTACCCCCAACACTGTATATCATACAGCTAACACAGGTAACATACAAGTGACACACAGGTAATCACGTGTACAACACACAACATAAATCATACAGGTAACACATCCTACAGGAAACACACAGGTTACACATACAGGTAGCGTATGTCATAATCATACAGGTTAGACACAGCTTACTTACAGAGATACACACACTGGTATCATACATACATACATTGATTGGTGAATGGGGGGTCTCTCTCTCTCTCTCTCTCTCTCTCTCTCTCTCTCTCTCTCTCTCTCTTTCTCTCTCTCTCTCCCTCCCTCTCTCTCTCTCTCTCTCTCTCTCTCTCTCTCTCTCTCTCTCTCTCTCTCTCTCTCTCTCTCTCTCTCTGTATATGCTGGTGTCTCTCTCCCCTAGCTGGGTACAATAACGTGGAGGTAGCAGAATATCTCCTGGAGCACGGAGCAGACGTCAACGCACAAGACAAAGGAGGACTCATCCCCCTGCACAACGCTGCGTCCTATGGGGTAACACACACACACACACACACACACACACACACACACACACACACACACACACACACACACACACACACACACACACACACACACACACACACACATACAGACACACACACACAAACAGACACACATAAACACAAACAAACACACATATCCCTACATAATGCTGCCTCATATGGAGTAACACACACACACACACAAAATCTCCCCTCTCTCCCCTCTCCTCTTCCTTTCTCCCTCCCTCTCTCTCTCTCTCTCTCTCTCTCTCTCTCCATCCCTATCTCTTGTTTGAACTGGAATATCCTACATTTTAGTTGCCTATGAGCCGCAAAATAGTTTAAGTTGCCACAGCATGTAGTGTACGATAAAGTTACGTTTGTGAAACTAAAAAACTCAAAAAAAAACTTTTGATTCTCTGGATCAAAGTGTCTGAATGTGGATGTGCGTGTTTACGCCTGCTCCTCGACTGTTTGGTCTTCCTGCTATGTCACCATAACTAAAACTGGTTTTCTTTTTACTCCCGAGTCGAGTTCACTCGGATGTATTTGAATGAGTCTCTCTCTCTCTCTCTCTCTCTCTCTCTCTCTCTCTCTCTCTCTCTCTCTCTCTCTCTCAGCACGTGGACATCGCGGCGCTTCTCATCAGGTTCCAGGCGGGCGTCAGCGCCAGAGACAGGTGGTGGTTCACTCCGCTGCACGAGGCGGCCCAGAAGGGACGCACCCAGCTGTGCTCCCTGCTGCTGGCCCACGGGGCCGACCCCTCCGCCAGCAACCAGGAGGGACAGAGGCCCCTGGACCTGGCCACCGTGAGACCTACCTGGGTGGCCGGCGGTGTGGATGGCTAGGGCGTTAGCTGGTAGCGTTAGCTGATAGCGTTAGCCTACAGCCCGCGTGTGAAAGCATTGGTCTTCAGAGAGCGAAGGAATGACAGTGGCAGTGGAGAGAGATAGCTAGGGGGTTAGCTGATAGCATTAGCCTGGCAATAGTTGTATTTAGGGATGCACCGATACCGATACCAGTATCGGGTATCTGGCCGATACTTAATTAAAATACTCGTACTCGTATTCGTTTTTAATTGCCGATACCACACACCGATACCACTATGCCAGTAGCCTACATCAAACCGGCCGTATGCAGAGATGAGTTGTCCTACCTAACTAACTCGGGGGAGATAATGAATGAGCAGAAACTCTGAGATTCTGCCAAAGGCTTGTGTGTGTGTGGATGTTCGCTGCGAAAAGACGTAACAGTAGGCTAAGTCATGTCGGCGATTTGGGCATATTTTAAGATAAAGCGTCATCCGGCAGACTGTAAGATCTGTAATGCTACGGTGTCAAGGGGCGGAAAGGAAAGTACTTCGTTTAATACAAGCAATCTGATAAAACATCTTAAGACGCACCATAGTGCTTAGTACACAGAGTTCACTAATGCTAGCGGCGTAAGACCGAAGCAGCCAACCTTATGACGTCTTGCAAAAGCGAGAGAAAATGTCCAAAGACAACTCACGGGCAATATAAATAACACTTCATAGCGCTCAATGACCAGCCACTTTCAGTTGTTGATAATGTCGGATTTCGCCATCTTTTAAAAGTGCTAGAGCCCATGTATGAGATTCCCAGTCGCCTCTACATCACCGATGTAATGTTGCCAAAGGTGTATGATAAAGTGAAAGATCACGTTGACGTCATTTGACAACATAGTTCGTTGATTTGTTTAGCCTTTCTGAAGAAACATGGGAATAGTACCACATGGTTTGTGTACTTGAAAGAAGGATAGGCTACTTTTGATAACTGAAACGTGATAATGTGCTTATTAAGCAATAGTTCTGATCACTTTTTGTGATTTATTTTTGTTGTTATTCGCTTTATCTGGTTATATTTACATTTTGTCTAATGTGATGGCATTTTGTCTTTGAAGGCTTTTTTTGTTATAACCAGAAAGCTCTGTTTAGTTTTGGCTTGGAATAGCCTGTTGCACTTCTTTCATAGAGACCAAATCTAGAAAGTATCGGTATCGGTACTCGGTATCGGCAAGTACACAAATAAAAGTATCGGTATCGTATCGGTTTGAAAAAAGTGGTATCGCTGCATCCCTAGTTGTATTGTTAGCTTGGCTCATAGCGTGAGTCTAGCAATGGCTGGGGTGTTAGCTGATAGAAGTAGCCTCGCGACGTCTGGGGCTAGGCGTTTGTGTGTGTAGTCTATTGCCCTGATGCCATTGAATAACCACAGATTTTTAGGAAAACTGTGTTTCTGTGTCTGCATGTGTTATCTACTTTCCTTAACATTAGCGCGTGTTCTCTCTCGTCGTCCTGCTCTCTCGTGTCGCAGTCTGATGACATCAGAGCGCTGCTGGTTGACGCCATGCCGGCCGGCATCAAAGGTGCCAGCGTGGTCACCACCGCGCCGACCGGGGGCGTCGCCGTCTCCCCCTCCCGCTCACCCTCCCGCCTGTCGGC
>JAXIVH010000007.1:3882000-3889500 GCA_036785325.1 Urophycis tenuis | reverse complement strand
GAAGCAGTAATGAAAAAATACCATAATGCTGTATAATCCAATGATTCAATGAATGTATATTTTCTTAAATTGAATGGTTACTTAATATCCAATTAATATATTGCTGTTAGAAATTGAAAAATTATAATTATCATCAAGCATGAATAATTAAGATCAGTGTCTATGAAAGGGGCGTGTCCAATGTTGGCATGCTTCTGACCAATTAAATAGCTTTCTTTTTGTCTCTCTCTCTCTCTCTTTCTACTTTTCCAACTCTCTCTTCCTATCCATCCATCTCTCTCACCCCATCTATCTCTCTCCCACCCTCCCTTCTGTCTCTCACTCTCTCTACTCCTCGATGTCTCTCACCCCAGGCTCGCCCTTCATCCACGCCATCATCCACAAGGGTTTTGACGAGCGCCACGCATACATCGGGGGGATGTTCGGCGCCGGGATCTACTTCGCCGAGAACTCGTCCAAGAGCAACCAGTACGTGTACGGGATTGGTGGAGGCACAGGATGTCCCGCCCACAAGGACCGCTCCTGCTACGTCTGTCACAGGTGAACTTCCTGCTTCCCGGAAGCTAGTGCGTTAGCGGGCCAAATGTAGATCCGCGTCTGGTTTTGCATCTGGTTTGAATGTGTTCAGACCTGTCAGTCTGTCTCATGCTAAGAGTTGAATGTGTTCAGACCTGTCTGTCTGTCTCATGCTAAGGCTTGAATGTGTTCAGACCTGTCTGTCTGTCTCATGCTAAGGCTTGAATGTGTTCAGACCTGTCAGTCTGTCTCATGCTAAGAGTTGAATGTGTTCAGACCTGTCTGTCTGTCTCATGCTAAGGCTTGAATGTGTTCAGACCTGTCTGTCTGTCTCATGCTAAGGCTTGAATGTGTTCAGACCTGTCTGTCTGTCTCATGCTAAGGCTTGAATGTGTTCAGACCTGTCTGGCTGTCTCATGCTAAGGTTTGAATGTGTTGAGACCTGTCTGTCTGTCTCATGCTAAGGCTTGAATGTGTTCAGACCTAGACCTGTCTGTCTGTCTCATGCTAAGAGTTGAATGTGTTCAGACCTGTCTGTCTGTCTCATGCTAAGGTTTGAATGTGTTCAGACCTGTCTGTCTATCTCATGCTAAGGTTTGAATGTGTTCAGACCTGTCTGTCTGTCTTATGTTATGGTTTGAATGTGTTCAGACATTAAAAATTAAAAAATAGATTTAAAAAAAAAAGGTGTAAATAATAGTAAAGAATAAAACTAGGAAAAGATATACAGAAAATAATTTCTTTGTATTTGTTTGTTTGTGCAGACAGATGCTGCTGTGCAGGGTCACCCTGGGTAAGTCCTTCCTGCAGTTCAGTGCCATGAAGATGGCCCACGCCCCCCCAGGCCACCACTCGGTCATCGGACGCCCGAGCGCCAATGGTCTGGCGTACGCGGAATACGTCATCTACAGAGGAGAACAGGTCAGACTGCATACTTGTACACAGTACATGTATTGCACACTACTGCTGAGCCCCAATAGTCCATTAGGTTGTATTCAAATCTCAATTCTGGATTTTAATGCTTTTTTTTTGTTAAAAAAAAAAGTAAATACTAAGAGTATTTAGTATATGTCGATGCATATTTGGGAACCACAGGTAGAAGTACATATATACTGTATATATATTGACTGTACATATCAGTATCTATACAATACATGTAGACATACTTATACATACCCAGAATTGATGAGATAGAAGACAGCAGGTCAGAATATAAAGCTATACACAAAAATACAAACACAAATTTATTTTTTTGATTTGTTGCAGGTCTTTGGAAAATATGACAAAATTGAATGGGTCAAAAATATCCATAGAGCAACTAGTATACATTTGGTGATGTAGAACATTCTAAAATGTCACTTGACTTCATGACTCATCACTTGTTGGTTTATCACTTGCCTCATCACTTGTTGGTTGTCTCTTCCCTACCAAGGCCTACCCAGAATACCTCATCACCTACCAGATCATCAAGCCAGACAACATAGCCACACCCCCTTCACCGAACCAACAGATATCCTGAACCTTAGCCATGCTCCCTTCACCTAACCAATAGAAATCCTGCAACCCAGAACCAGACTGGCGCTGGATGCTAGCTGCTCTGAATCAGAGCCTCGTATAGGCCAGAACCCTGGCCAATAGAAATGTTTTTTGGACTGGACCTGAACCATCGTGAAGCCTCATAGAGGAAGTGATGTCACTTTGCCTCTGATGCTCAGTTCTCTCGCTGTTGTCCATTTTCCAAGCGCCGCCTTGTTAGCTCGCAGGCTAACATGTTTTTATATCTGTAACTGATGTAATATTGGGGTCAGAATGTAAATGCGAGCGAGTGCACTGGAAGAAATGGCTGCAAGTATCGAGAATACAATTTTTTAAATACAATTGTAAAATTCATTCACCGGTGAAAAAGCCAAACGTTTGCAATGCAAATGCCGCACAAAGGCCCACTTTACATATTGTGTCTCGTATGTCCCCATTGTGACATACAAGGTTTGGGATGTGGCTGCCTGTTCCCCATTTTGAACCGTGAGTAAATGCCTACCTAGTCCCGCCATGGTGACCTCCCACAGGCCTCCGAAAAGTAGGCTGTTGCTGTTGAGATATTGATCCAGAGATGAACATTTCAAAACAAAAATGACCTGAGCCATCAGACTGTTTATAAACTCCCAGTTATAATCGTGCACAGACACACGCACACACACACACACAGGCATGCACGCACGCACGCACACACACACACACACACGCACGCACGCACACACACACACACACACACAAACAGACACACACACAGATGCAAGTACACAAACAGACACACACACTCTCTTACACGTCTTCTTTCGGAGTGTGTTGTCATCATTGCACATCACGTCCTTCCTTTGTCCCTATGCTAGTATATTTGTATGTTTGTAAGTGTTGTATTTCAATATCTGGATATTGTTGTGACGTACCGTACGTGTTTTAACCCTTTGGGGGTGTTTACATTTAAAGGGATACACCGAGTTATCTTTACAAAAAAAAACTGTTTTGCTTTGTATTACCAAGATCAGACGGGTTGTTATAGTCCTGAAATAATTAAATAAATTGTCACTGTTTTCAACGCTGTGTTATGCTACCTGTGATGCGCCGCTGACACAAATCAGCTGCTTCGAGCTGGCTAGCCTACGTAGACGGTTATCTGTCCATAGTGTGCCACGGGTTGCATAATAATCACAGTGCTCAAAATAGTGACAAATTAGCAAGCAAACGGCAATTTACAGTATCTCGGCGTATTCCTCTAAACTGCTGTCTTGCACTGCTGCTGAGCACTCACCCCCCTCTGGCGACCCCTAGTGGTAAACCGGCCAAGTGGAGGCCCATTAGTTCGGGAGCTCGCCAGAGACTTTGATGATGATTTAGCTCTTCATAATGCGAGTCTTGTAGATTTCACTCGTGGACAAGGTATTTATTCTGAAAAAAGTGTCGTATCTAATGCGAACATGTGCCTCGACTGAAACCTCAATCCGCCTTTTAACCAGACGGGCAATTCGTGTCATTATAATCTTATCTTAAACATTTGAATCATGTGTCTCAGTGAAAAGAAGTAACACATTTTGATCACCACTTTAAAGGGCATCCAGCACTGCATAAACGGCATAAATCCGAACTGCTCAAAATGGATCTGCGGATGTGGATGGAAAATGTTCCATTGCTAAAAGTTAAAGAAAATTAAGAAAATATCAGATAAGACATCAAAAGAATGTAAAACATTGGTAGGGTTATCAAACGCCAGCTAGTTGTCAAATGTCCTATTATTATTATTATTATTATTATTATTATTATTATTATTATTATTATTATTATTATTATTATTATTGTTGTTATTGTTATTATTATAAGCATTGGCATTCTGATGACACCAGTTCATCCTCAAATTTTGAGGCTTAAATTCTCATGTGTGACTTTGGTTTTAACCTGAAGATGCGAAACTGTCGCCTTTGTGTTTTTGTTGACGTAGCCTACTGTAGGCCTACACTATTTTTGCCGTCTATGACCGCAGAGGATGTTCAGTAAATGACGTTTGTTATGTAAAATGCCTCCAGTGTTAATTTTGGTTCGATTAGAGTTCGATTTTGTTATAGGCCTACTTAGTTTTTTTTCTTAGATGATCAAACGTCGTGTGGTGTGTGTGTGTGGTTTTTGTTTGTTTGTGTTTGTACATAGGCCTATAGGGGTGAGGGACGGCTTGAACGCGTGTTTGGTTTTCACACAGTAATTTGCCTGTCTTGTGATGTGTTATTTTCTGCGTGTGCCAACATTGCACAGCCTGTTGTTCGGCTATATCGACGCTCCACTCCTGTACAGACTTTATAAACAATTTAATACTGAAGTCACTGTGTTTTCTTTCAATAGGCATACTTCATGTCATTATTATGTATCGTTGTTTCAGAGTTTAGGCCTAGTTTGCTTACAGTGAACAACATGGTTTTAGGCCCTATTTTCAACAAGTAAAGCTGCCCGTACAGGGCTAATGAAGGCCTCATTAGCAGATTTCTTAATGGTGTTTATAGTCTGTCTAAAACTAGATTTGCGATTTAATTATTTTAACAATTTTATTCACAGGGTGTCACGCTTTCACCTTCTGTCCACTAGATGTCGATAGAGGATTTAAAATCTTCATGGAAAGCCAAATAGGGGGAGGGGCTTCTCAAACAACATCCGGTTAGAATGTCCAGTTCTTCTGCGGTATATTTATAGTATATATTTATATAATTTAAATAGGACTCATCCGTAAACCATGAACACATTCACTGTATTTACATGTAAATACCAAATCATACTTTAAATTCCGTGCAAATTCAATAATTTACCAATTATTTACTGCTCTATTATAGGCCTACCGTTAGTGTGAGCTGTCTGACCCTGCTCTTGATAAAATGCCGTGCGTTAAGAAACGGCCTCTTGACTTACTTATTTCAACTCGTATCATTTCGATACATAATCATCCTCATTATTTCAATTTATTTTGGAAATGTTCACTCTTGGTCAACAATCACCTACACATTCACAGCGCTAGACACTGTCCGAAAATAAACCTCAATCAAAAAGCTCCACTCTGAAAACTAAATGACCAAACTGATAACTAGCTTCTTATCAATGGGAAACTACCATCATGAAATGGTGATAGTTACCCATTGATATGGTGAACTACAATATAACTATCAATATTAATATTTCCTGCTCCAGTTGAATGTGTGTGTCTATTGTTTGATGTATCATTGTTATTGTAGCAGTGTAAGCCTACATATTGTGTAGTATGTCATTAATACTCATCATTAAAAGAGAGAGGGTACAGAAAGTATATTAAGAAGATTGTTTTATTCAACAATGGAACTTTAGTAATAAATAGAGGCATGAATTATGCATTCCACGGTGAAATTGCAGGAAATCTTACAAATGTTCAAGAAGTGGAAAATCGATTTCACCCATAGTGACAGATAGACAGAGAGTGCCGAGACAAGATAGAAACAGACAGGGAACAATCTTTAGAAAGAAGTATTGCGATTTTTAAAGGATGTCTCTCTTCTCCTCGATCAGGACAGAAACCCAAGGTTGAATAATAGTCTATCATCCCAATGTGCAAATGATCCATAAATAATAAATAAGTATTGCATCACTAACAAAGTGCTACAGAGAGAGGCACCAACAATCTTCATAAACCCAAAATATGAATTGTAACCATGTGTATGTGTGTGTTGTGCACTGTTGTTAAAATGTTGTGCCTTTTGGAGGTGTGGTACAATCTGTTGTTTTTCTCCCCCAAGGACCGTTCAAAGCAGGCTCCTTTGTGATCCAGTAGATGTTTGACTTCATCATGCCTTAAACAAGGTATTGTAGCAATGTGTTTTTGTTGTATTTACTGCTTGTGTTCAAAATGTCCACAATTTTGGTCCTTGTGGAGAGGCAGTTGATATCTACGTGCTTTTGGTCGTCAAAATGTCTAATCAGTTGGGTTTTTTTGTGCGTAGATATAAGCTTTCCACAGTTTAAAGCAGTGTCTTCAGAAGCCTCTGGTGGTAGAAATTGCTTGTTTAAAAATAATGATTTGTATGTTCTGAATTACAATCATATCCAATAAAGAAAGAAATGCAAAAGCACTTGAATTGATAACTATTCAGGAAAACAAAATCATGTATCATCGAAGACAATGCAACTTTGCATTGAAAATTTGCCCCAAAAATAATTCAAGTGCTTCTTGCGAAGTAACAGACTTCCAAAAGATTTTCACACATTAGCAAAATTTCCATCTGACTGCTTCTGCCGTGGAACTTATCGTATCGTATCGATTCCTTTTGAGTAATAAGAAGCAGCCTGATAGCAACACCAATGTTGAATTAAAAATAAAATCATGTTGTAACAGCCTGGACAACAATCTACACCTGAGTCACGGAAGATCTTGATTATCGTAATCAACCTCTTCTGACGTTTTTATCGTTTTGAAAATCCGCATTTCTTCTATTTTGTTTGTTAATGTAGGAAACCGGCAATACACATGTTAAAGGTATTTTTGTATTCAGAAAATCGTAGAAAGTTACCGATGAAGGTGTGACATTTTGACAAAAGCAGAACAGGGTTAAAACCTCATCCGCATTGAATAAACAGTGTCATTGGTCGAATTGTGTGTGTGTGTGTGTCTGTGTCTGTGTGTTGTGTGTGACAAGCTGCATCTTAAAGACTGTTGTATTGCGATGCTGAAATATTGAAAGGTCTCCAGGCTCTGCTGGAGGAGGAACGTTCCCGGTCTGGTGGTGACCGAGGACCGACAACGGCGATGTCTAAACCGCCGGGGAGAACAAGGCACACAGAACAGAACGTTCTGTCTGGCGCGCCTCCACCCTGGCACTTCAAACACACACACACACACACACACACACACACACACACACACACACACACACACACACACACACACACACACACACACACACACACACACACACACACACACACACACACACACACACACACACACACACACACACACACACCCAGCATCGACGGTCTGCTGTGCCCCAGCAGGTCAAACGCCATCACACCTTTTAGTACCGCATAACAGTGAGTACCGCGTGACGTCGGACCCAAAACGTTCTCCCCCTCATGGTCCTCTTCTGTGTGTGTGTGTGTCTGTCTGTCTGTCTGTCTGTCTGTGTGTGTGTGTGTGCGTGCGTGTGCCGAAGCAGGAATTTCGCCGTGTCACGGGTGTGTTTGTTTTCTTATGCTGTTCATCTAAGGCAAAGTAGAAAGGGGTTTCCCGGTCCAGTCGCCAGGGGCACCTTTTATTTGGCTGTCCTCTTGTTTATTCTAGCACTCCAAACACCTCTTTCAGATGAGAAGAGGAGATGAGAGGGACGGACAGGAGTGGGGGAGGAATAGAGAGAGGGAGGGAGATGAAAGGATTAGGACAGGAGGTTGTGCGTGGGCGAGAGAGAGATAAAGAGAGGGAGAGAT
>JAXIVH010000007.1:3857835-3881800 GCA_036785325.1 Urophycis tenuis | reverse complement strand
TTAACTGACTGGTAGGACCCCGTCGGGCGGGCAAGCACGCCTGCCTGCAAATGCGTGGTGCGGCGGGACCGGTGAGCTGTGCTCTGTCACAACGTGACTCGGAGTGAACAATACACACACTGATTTATTTATTTATTTATTTCACACAGGCATTTGGATAATTGCGTGTGTTTTCGCTTCCCCCTGGGGCCTGTGTGGATACAGCAGGTGCTATCCAGTCGGAGGAAAAAAAAAAAAAAAAAAAAACTAGAACTAAAAAAAGACATAACGAGGAGACAATTCTTTTAGTCGTTCCTCTTTAATTGGAGGCAGAATGGCTGTGCACTGCGCCCTTTGAATTCCCAATTCCCCTCCTTCGTCCCCACAATTGGCCGGCCTACCTGGGGTGAGCTTGCAGTGATTGGGCAGCTGGTCGATGCCCTCCTTAAGCAGCACGGGTAGTATGACATCATAATTAGGCAGCTCGCTGAGGAGAAGCACAAACAACACACACACACAAAAAAAAAATCACAAAAAAAAGGGGGCCACCGCGATTAAAGCACGCATTTACCGAACAAAGGATACAACACTATAACCACTACAATACCAGCAACACAAGAAAAAAAAACTACGCACTTCAAAGTCAACATGTGTGTGTGTGTGTGTGTGAGCACCGAGTTACCAATAGGTCTGCTTCAGAATCAGACTCTTCTCCTCCAGCCAAGTCTTCCTGCTCTCCGCGCTCATCCCCTTGCCGGCGTCGAGCACGGCGGGGGGGAAATCTGACGGCGCCAACAACAGAAAAATGCATTCAGAGACACAATTAATATCTCCTAATAAAGCTAGAGGCTCAACGCCCCCTCCACATGCACGTACGCACACACATACACACGCACGCGGAATTAACACCACAATCACATCTGCATTGAACGTGCGTTCCGTTGATGCTGGTGGGCGCCACCGCGCAGACTAAGAGGGTCCCGAGCACGGGGTCTCGTCAATAAGGCCTGCGTGGGGGGGGGGGGGTACTTGGCGCCCGTCGATTGATACGCGGCCACGCACGGCGTTGGTGTCAATGTCTCGGCTCGTTCTAATGAGATTAACGACGCCGTTGGACGTTGTTTACGTCGCTTCGGAAGCTCCCACCTGGCCGGCATTAAAAAAAGGGGAAACGCCGCTTTCCCTTTTAATGTGTTCACGCATCACTGGGTAAATAATTTGGGATGGAGGGGTGTGGGGGGGCAGGTGGGCTCGCTGGAAGCCGGGGCACCGTGCAGCTTTTAATGGGGAACATGGACGTTAATTAACCTACCTGCTTAAATAAACGGATGAAAAAAAAATAAAATAAAGATTTAAAACACGCATGCCCCCCCCCCCCCCCCCCCACCCCCCCCCCCCACACACCACCACCACACCACCACACCACCCAAAAAAAGGAAGAACATTCCCCGACACGACCGCAGATCAATGTAAATTTTCCGGCGGAGTCCGTGGTCTGGCTGACCCTAATTAAAGCGCGGCCGCTGTCTGTGAATAAGACACGCATGCTAATTAATCAGAGTTTGGGGCTCATTGTGCCGTCGCCGCTGCACGCCTCTGTCTGGTTGGATCCCGACGGCGGCGGCAGAGAGAGAGAGAGGCGGCCGACCGGGCTGCTTAGCATTCTGGAGTAACAGCAGCACCCCAAAACACACACACGTACTCATGCCAAATCACCACCCCACCCCCTCCCATCACCACCACCACCAGCACCGCCAACAGCAGCCGGGCAGGGGGTGATTTGGCATGATGATGTGCACAGCTTCATCTCTCTCCGTTTTGGCCTGCGATTATCATCATCACCAATTCCTCGTGTCGTCCCCTCACTAAAAGGATACTGAAGTAACACTCCAACGGCGGCCGCAGAGTGGAACCCCTCTTCTTGGTGCCCGTGTGTGCGTGTGTGTGTGTTGGGAGGCGGGGGGTACGGTGGAGGGTGAGGGGGAGCGCTCTGACCTTGGCCAGGGGGAGTCAGGCACACGGCTTGGTTGAGGGCAGCCAGGACACTCTGCTCCGCCAGGCCAATCCTCAGCTTCCCTGCCAGAGACCTGGACATGCACACACACACACACACACAGTGGACACACACAGTGGACACACACAGTGGACACACACAGTGGACACACACACAGTGGAAACACACAGTGGACACACACACAGTGGACACACACACAGTGGACACACACAGTGGACACACACACAGTGGACACACACAGTGGACACACACACAGTGGACACACACACAGTGGACACACACAGTGGACACACACACACACACACCTGTAAGTAGCAGCAAACACTCGCATTTCTAAAACTAGTGGTACCCATGACAACGGCTATGCTCCGGAGCAGTGGGCAGGGCTCAGAGCAGACGTGAGAGGGAGGCATTAGGTTAGAAGCAGACCCCTTGTAGGGGGAGTGTGCGGTCGACCTGCCATGAGGATATCTACGATTTACTGGCATGTAGAGGGGCATATGTGGTTTTCAGTGTGTGTGTGTGTGTGTGCGTGCGCTTGGATATGCATTGGAGTCAGTGTGTGTGTGTGTGTGCGTGCGCTTGGATATGCATTGGAGTCAATGTGTGTGTGTGTGTGTGTGTGTGTGCGTGCGCTTGGATATGCATTGGAGTCAGTGTGTGTGTGTGTGTGTGTGCGTGCGCTTGGATATGCATTGGAGTCAGTGTGTGTGTGTGTGTGTGTGCGTGCGCTTGGATATGCATTGGAGTCAGTGTGTGTGTGTGTGGTGTGCGTGCGTATGTGTGTTTTACCTGACTATGTAGCGAGCTTCTGAGAAGCGACACGCCACAAAGAGGCCTTTGATGATGTCGATTTTCTTATTCATGGCCTGCGGTCGCCGGGAGGAAATTGAGATTTAAAAGAAGTGGGGGGAGGGCGGGAGGGAGGGAGGGAGGGAGGGAGGGAGAGAGGAAGAGAAGGAGAGAGGAGAGAGGGAGCGAGGAGAGCGAGGAGAGCGAGGCAAGAATGAATAGGAGAATGCACAGCGTGGTTGTCTGAGTGTTTGTGCCACACCAGCGAGAACAGATTTTCACGTTCAACAGAGTTCAAATAAATTAAGAGACAAAAAAATAAATAAACAGCCGAGAAATATACATACACTGCGACATCCCGGCGAGATTTAAACAAGTAAATATGTACCCCCCCCCCGCCAAAACACAGCTTCCGGGCACATTCCTTCTCCCCGCTGAACCGAACAACAAAAACTCAAAAGGAAACGCATTCAGACCGACCACCAGCCACTTCCGCGCGGGCAAATTGTCGATCAAGCCATCCCCCCCCCCCCCCCCCCCCCACCCCCTGCCGCCACCCGCCGACGGTGCAGTCTCTCCTTGATAAATACAACAAAAAAAACTCCCGACGGAACTTCAAAAGCAAAGAACCCGGCGGCCCGGCTCACCGCGCTCCCGCTCATTCTGCCGATCTCCTTCAGCTTGGCGAACACGCCCCCTGCCGTCAGATTGGCCGGCTGGAACATCATGCGCTGGTTGCTACGGGACTCTCCGCCACCAGGCCCAGGTCACCCTTCTCCTGCGCCTCAGCCTTGATTTTGTCCAACTGTCGCCCTGGCAACAACCAGATCCCAGATTGGTAAACACGCGGGAGGGCTCGGCAGATTAGGAGCAAGAGGACGGTGATTGCAATTAAGGCCAGGTGTGTGCGTGTGTGCGTGTGTGTGTGTGTGTGTGTGGTGCGTCGTGTGTGTGTGTGCGCGCATATTAGGGAGTGAAAGAGACTGTGACGGAAACCAAACGAATGAATGAGGCGTGTCGGCTTATTGTGCATCTCTCCGCACCGTGTCGTGTGTGTGTGTGTGTGTGTGTGTGTGTGTGTGTGTGTGTGTGCGCGCTTATGTGCGTGCGTGTGTGTCTGTGTGTGTGTGTGCGTGTGTGTGCTTATGTGCGTGCGTGTGTGTGTGTATTACCGGTTGCTTGGGCAACAGCCTTCATCAACACCGTGTCTCCCACCCCAGCTCATGCCCAGGTAGGCGGGGCCCAGCTGATTCAGACACAGGTACACACAGCACAGCAGGTCATCTGGAACACACACACACACACACACGCACATTCCAAACTAGCCCATTTCCGCCCTGCAAGCCTGTGCCTGACGAACACAATTAAGATCGGTGTTGACACGACTCTTGACATGCGTGGGGAAGAAATAAATAATAATAAAAAGAATGTAATAATAATACACATGACATCGGACAGGACAACTGGTAGACCTGCAAAAAAAAGCCGTGTGCCATTAAGAAAACATTACGCAACGCGCCAGGCGGTCCCTGGTGGAACCAGCCAAGCCAAGGCCCGGGGAGGGGGGGGGGGGGTCAGAGGACAGCTTGCACTCTTACACCGTATCTCCTTGAAGTACGAGTTCCCATGAATTGAGGACGGTGCCGTCCCTTTCATTTAGACCTCCATGTGATGACTTGGGTGTGTGTGGGGGGGGGGGGGGAGAGGAGAGGGGGAGGGGAGGGGAGGGTCTTACCTGGGTTGAGGAGCAGCACGGAGCGCAGCAGGTTGGCCAGCGTCTCGATGTTCCTCAGCCTGAGAGAGCGAGGAGAGGAGAGGGGGGAGAGAGTGTGAGCGAGAGAGTGAGGGATAGACAGAGAAAGAGAGAGGAAAGAGAAAGAGACAGAGAGAGCGAGAGGAAAGAGTCTAACTACGCCATACTGACGTATCGTCATGCATTTCATTGCACTTGACAACCCTTATATATTAATATATATATAATATATTATGCCCTTACCCCAATAGTCTTAGTCGAGCACTTTTCCTATTCCATTTTCCCCCCACTCCATATTTTGACCATTCAATTTGTATCATATTTTTGCATCTTCTCCTGCATTGGCAACATAAATGTGTGTTTTCCATGCTTATGCAGCCCCGCGCATCTTGACAGGGAGCGAGAGAGAGCGGGCGCGAGAGAGCGAGGAGAACAGATCAGATTACTGCAGAGCGAGAGAGAGAGACTATGGAGGGGGGCCGACTAACTTTGTTTTGAAGCCATCACCGAGCAGGGGAAGGAGTAAATGTAGGGGGGGGCATGGGGGAGAGAGAGAGAGGTGTGTGTGTGTGTGTGTGGGGGGCGGGTGGGGGGGGGGAGAGAGAGAGAGAGAGAGAGAGAGAGAGAGAGTGTGTGTGTGTGGGGTGGGGTGGGGAGTGCGTGGGGGTGGGAAGATGGAGAGAGGGGTTGTGGTGTGGGAGAGGAAATGAGATTTGTCTGGAGGAGGATGTTAGCAGACAGGAAACACGAGCCGCTCCAAAGTGTGTTTGGCGAGTTCGTTTTCGACACACTGTATACTGGATGTACGCGCGGCCCGTATACACATCTCAGCTCCATCTCAATTAGCGGGGGGGGGCGGGGGGGGGGGGGGGGTAGGGGGGGTAGGAGGGGGCGGTGTGGACGGTAACGCCCAGGCCACGGCCCGCCCCTCCCGCTGGTCCGCCATGCGCGTGTAATAATTGGGTTTGAAGCGCCGTGACGTCTTGTTGTTAAAGGGGACCCCTGCACTCGCTCGCACTAAACACACGGGCGGACACGGCGGGGGGTGGGGGGGATCACCCCCCCGGACGATCGAAGAAGGGGCGTGAACTCCCGCCTCTGCCTCCGTCTCCTCCTACTCCTCCTCCTCCATCCCCCTTCTCCTCCTCCCCCTCCCCCGCCCTCATCCTCCTGTGGCGGCACTTACCGGCCAGAGTCCTCCCTCGATCTTCTCGAACGTCCTCAGCCACGGCCAAGTACGGCACCCTGAGGAACACCGGGGGGGGGGGGTGAGAAAGGTCAAGTCAGTCATGTCCACAACGCTCAGGAAACACACCCTTTGCGGGTTCACGCCGTCGGCGCTGAAAAACCTGCCGTTTGCAGCAAAACAACGGGGGGGGGGGGGGGGGGCAATGGCTCTGGCCTTGCCTCACGGCCCCCGCCGCGAGGAGAACCGGAGATCACCCCGCGCCACGTTTAGTGCACTCTTTTCACTATTGAACAACTATTGAGCCGGTGACGTGCGGGGGGGGGGCACCTTCGAGTCGCATCACGTCACACTTGAACACTTGAACTGTGGCGATCACACGGCACGGTGGGTAATCATGGGACGTGAGTAAAGGGGGGAAACCTGACACCAATTTTAGTGCGGTTGGGTGGGTGAGTGGGTGGGTGGGTGGGGGGGGGGTGGGTGCCATGGTGGGTGGGTGAGGGGGGGGGGGGGTGGGTGCCATGGTGGGGCAAGCAGTCGCACGGGTGTCAGAGGACCCCCCGTGGACAGCTCGCCCCGCATGGGTCGGAGCATGTCTTGAAATCGATGAAAAACCCGCCATGCGTCACGCAGGTGTAGTGTGGGAAATAATTGTGCATCAGCGCACACACAGAGTTTATGATGCATTATGGGTATGCTGTAGTGCACTATATGGGGAACTCGTTTTGCAAGCCCCCCGCCCCCCCACCCCCCCCCCCTCCCGCCCCCTGCCACCTACAATAATGAACCTATAACAAAACTAGACACTCAACAATGATGTCGACCATACAAAGTGAATACTGACTGTTCCGGTCACTACACAGGCGCGGGAATAGCGAGATGAGAGAGTGTCGTTATGGTTACTCAGTGCTTCCGTAGAGAACAGAAGAAACATTCCTCTGCATCTTTACGAGCAGAGCAGGGCAGTGCCATCCACCAAAACGACAACAGCAAAAACAATTAACCTAGGTTAATTAGATCTGCTTTGTTTCGACTCTTCTTCGACGCCTTAGGGTAGCTGTCTTTTAGGAAGACCATAAAAAGGAAGACAAAACATGGATTGCATCATTTTCAATATGTGTGCTATACCAGGTTTAAAGAGGGGTCTTTCGTCCCATTACCTCCTACATAAACATTTCTTTGCATTCCACAGAAGTTACAGTAAAAATAATTGACTCGCTGTGCACCGTTATAGCTGGGCACTCTGGGAATGGGCTGGGAACAGGTAACAAGCTAGAACAGTGCTGTTGGTGCATCCTGAGTCTCAAGTGAACCTGGAGTCGTATTCAACAACCTTTTGCTCCAGTTCATATCAATATCTCGTCTCCCCCCCCCCCCCCCGCTTCAGATTACTACATAACAGGACTCTGCAGAGCGGCGAAGGTGAGTGGGACGACACCGTGTGTGGGTGTGTGGGTGTGGCTTACTTCTGGCCCCCGCCCCCAGCAGGCGTGGTCTATCGGTGGTAGTTGGGCCTGGAGGGGTCGAAGTCCGTCGGCCCTGGCGTTTTGTCCCTGAGAAGAGAGGACGAGAGAGAGGACATGCAAATTTGAAATCTGGGATCGTTCCACCCCCCCTGGGTGGAAGTGTGTGAACTTAATCTATCCCCCAACAGAGAGGAAGAGTAGACATGGGCCGCTATTTAAAGAGAGTCAAGTCCAAAGCGGCCCCAGCTGAGGCCGTGATTCATCAGCAGACTGATAATATCCAGCCAATAAACGGGAAAACATCATTAAGTCTCGGCACTGCCTTCCCCCGGCCGCAACTTGTCTGGAGTTTATGTGCTCGCAGTGAAGCATGATGGGAAGTTAAATGAGGTGACCGTGTCTGAGAAGGACTAACTGAGGCGGTGCGGCTGGGATCCCGTCAAGGTGCTCCTTCAGCCCAGCAAACAAAATGTTTTATGCCACGCCATTTACTGCAGAGGTATATCAGCCGTCGTTTTTATTAGACCGCCGGTATTCCACCGACACACTGTGGCTTCGTTAGCTAGCGTGATTTTGTTCACGAGGTGTACATGCAAAATATCGCCGGAAAAAACCCTCGACTCTCTCGCGCCGCTTCGGGTTACGCCCGAACGCGCTTTGTGGCGGCGAGCACACGCAAGAAGTGGGCTGCGCGAGTCGAACGCCACTTTCCAGTTTGTGTTTGTGCATTTCGCTTTGGTAGACGCGATCCTGAAGATTGTGGTTCAAACAGCAGCAGCAGCAGCCCCGCGCACAGAGCAGCCTCGCCTGTGCTCAGGGTGTGACTCGGGTCTATTTCAGTTCGAGGAAGTTTTCTTCTTTTTGTTCCCCCCCCCACCCCCCCCACCCCCGCCATCAGTTGAGCAGCCGCACTCTTGTTTATGGTTGCTTAATATTCATATATACACACACACCGTCTTGCGTTTGTCAGAAAATTTTGTCAAAAAAAAAAAACTAAACAAAGCCCTGGTTTATATAACCTCAGCCTCAGTAAGTGATGCTGCTTGCCGTTTTGTCGCCAGGGAAACCGGCGTCCACAAACAGGGCGTGCTTGCACGTCCTGCGGCGTGTCGTCTGTTTCCTACGCAGATGGAGAGGCGCGCCGAAGGATGTCGCGGGAGTCGAGCGATCACAAGTGCAAACCAAAAAACCCAAAAAAACGTAAAAAAGGAGAAAAAAAAAATCTTGTTAAAGAATATCACGCCTGGGCTTTTTTTTTCGCGGAGGCCCGCGACACAGCGCCGTCGGGACTTAACGTGATAGAAATCTTTACAGCCCCGCGCGCCGTATCGTACCGCTGCCCGTTTAGGAGCGCCGCACCCCCCCCCCCCCCCCCCCCCCCCCAAAAAAAAACAAAATAAAAAGCGGAACCATCGCTTAACCGTTCGACGCGACGGTCCAGCACAATCGCCCGAAAATTATTGTCCATCGTTATCAACGCGCAAAAAACTCCTTATCTGAGCTTCCCTCACCGGAGTGGTGCAACAAATTGATTTTTCACCAGCTTGAAAAGGTGTGAAAATTGAGCCGAGGCGAAATTGCCGAGAAGTATGGCAGGAGAACAAGTGGAGGGGGGCTAGGGGCGGGGGGGGGGGTGGGGAATAAAAAAAATGGCTTCCAGCCAAGGTTGCATTCAATATTTGTCGAAAGAGTCTTGTTTGATGACCGCATTAGCCGTGTTGGGCTTTCAGAGCTCACCCACTGCTCGGCCCCGGGCCTCCAATGCCGACCTCCTGGAAACCCCCCCCCCCCCCATTGAACGGGTTATGCCGGGGGGGGGGGGGGCTTCGCGTTGCCCGCCCCTGTCAGGCCTGAGTGGCGCGGCGTGCAACACGTGTGCGTTTGCGTTGGTCCGGCAGAGCGGTGGAAAACCAAAAAATCGAAGGCGGCCGGGGGAAGGGAGGGATTGTAGTGGTGGGGGGAGCGGAGGAGGAGGAGAGCGGACGTGGGCTTGCATTTGTCAGCTGGGGGCGTCCGTGAAGCCGCCACGTGGGCAGGGGGGGTGGAGGGGGGGGGGGGGGGGGGGGGTCGGGGGTCGCGGGTGTGTTGAGGCTGTGCACGAGTGTGGTGTGAGAATGTAAGACGGCGTGATGGGTTCACCAGGAGCTCTCGCTTTGCTGACGAGTTGACGGTGTGGGTGTGGGGTTATGATTTGACTGTTGGGGGATGGGGAGTGGAAACGTCATGTCAGCATGTTATGACACCACCCAAAACGTTTTGGGTTCATTTAACAAAGCGCGCAACAGAATTGGATGCAGAATCATGAATCAACCTTTTTTTTTTCCCGTTTTGGTTTTCGGTGTCGATTGTGTTTGCAAAACGTGTGAATGTCATAACGACGGTGAATAGTGTGATGGCGTTGAACACCGTTCAACCACTCACCGCGAGGTTGTGTTACGGCAAATGCACGCACGCACACACACACACGCACGCACGCACACACACACACACTACAGTAGCAGCATTTGAACAGCACTACTATGACGCTCCGCTCGGCCTTCGTCACAAGACTCGGCCCCCGACAATCAGCCCCTCGCCACATCGTCACGCCTTCTGGCGCCCTTCCTCGCCTGCAACGCCGGCCCGAAATCTCAAGACCCGCAGAGAGACGGACGGACAGACAGACAAGCAGACGGACAGACGGGACACCAGACGAGGCAAGCGGCGAAAGCCGAGCGGCGAGGGATCGGGGGAGGTTGGTGTGTGGGGACAACTCGAAGACAGAGAGCTCTACCCTGTCTTATCTCTGGTCTGCTCCGCCCTTCACGGTCTTCTCTTCTGCGCCTTTGGCCGCGTGGTCACCGCCGCCCGCCTGCGGCCCCGCGGCACGCGGCTCCTCCAGCTTCTCCGGCTTGACCGCGGGTTTCCTGGGCGCTTTGGCAAAGTGAAAGAAATATAAACAAAAGTATCTGTGTGTGTGTGTGTGTGTGTGTGTCTGTGTGTAAGGGCGTGAGTGCCATCTGTTCTACAGCCTAGCCTGATTCTGGACACAGAGTCACACACACACACACACACACTCAGACACAGACACACACACACACACTCAGACACAGACACACACACACACAACACAGACACAGACACACACACACAACACACACACACACTCAGACACACACACACACACACATCCCAACAAACATGCAGTGTGTCCAGATGTGTGCACCCGTGCAGGAAAATGCTAATTCCACTGGCTCACCAAAGAAACTGCTGATGGCAGCTTTCTTGGCCAAGTCCTTATCTCCTCCCTGTTCTTTCGCCTCCTTCCGCTCCTTGGCTGCTTGACTCCGTGGCTCTTGGAGCTGTCCTTTTCAGCCGCCCGCGCTCCCACCTCCACCTCCTCTTCCTCCTCCTCCTCCTCCTCGCTCTTCTTATGCCTTGTCGTGGTCTTCGTCTTCTTCTTGTGCTGCTTGGCGTCTGTGGGCCCTTTCTCATCCTTGGTCTTCTTTTCATCCTTCGCTCCATTTGCCCTTTCTTCCCCGCACGCATTCTTCCCGTCCTCCTCCTCCTCCTCCTCCTCCTCCTGGCGTTGCTTGTTCTTCTTCTTCTTCTTCTTCACCTCCTCTCCCTCCCTCTTTTCAGCCGTCGCCTCCCTGCTCCCCGTCTCCCGCCCTCCGCTGGCACAGCCGCCTCGGTCACTGCCTTCTCCCTCCTTTCTTCCTTCGCCACGGCCTCCTCCTCCTCCTCCTCCTCCTCCATCGGCTCATCACCTTTGCCTGCACAGGAAAGTGGGGGGTGGGGGTGGGTGGGGGGGTACAGGAGGGGAGACAGTGTAAAAAAAAAAAAAAAGACAGGATGAATGCCAGGAGCCTCACAAAAAGGGCAGCACTGAGGGGTTTGGCGAGCGGACGCCGTGTGAAGATCGCTTTGCTAGATAACTGCCGGGGCCTCCGCTCGTTAAACGCCGGTTGTCGTTTTCAACAGGGGGGCTTTCTGCGGGGCGAGAGGGGGGGGCGGCGCGGATCAAGAGGGGCCGGCCGGGCGGTCCACAAATAAAAGTGCAGGCGGGGGAGAATTCGGGATTTTACAGCTTGGTCAACCCGCCTTGACATAGCGCGCGCACACACGCACACACACACAAACAGAGCGAGAGAGAGAGAGAGAGACACCACACACAGCGAGAGAGACACACACACACACAGCGAGAGAGACAGAAACAGACACACACACAAACGGACACACTCAGAGACACACACCCACAGAAAGACATAGACACACGCACACACACACACACACACACACACACACACACACACACACACACAAAAAGAGAGACACACACACACACACAGATATAGAGACACACACCCAGAGACACACACACACACAAACACACAGCAGGATGTGAAAATTTTGTTCTGTCCAGGAATAATAAACGAGGCATACTAAATAATACAAAGCGGGGGAGGGGGGAAGAAAGAGCGTTGAGGTAATTTAGCAGCATGTCATCATGCATATATATACGGAGCTTGTTTATGTAAATTCCTTAATTTGACTTAATTAAATTCGGAATTTGCATACATTTACATTCATGTTAGCATTTCCAAAACACAAACTGTTTAAATAAAATAACTTGGGTACGTTCGTTGTCTGCCTTAAATCAGCCTTTTATTTTATTTTCTCTCCACAACACGGCTTAAAGCTGAAAAACCATCCGCCACCAACTCTCCACAAGCAGCCGTTCGGGAGGGGGACGGGGGGGGAGGGGGGCGAGCCCTCGCTGGGAACAGACGCTCGAGAACGGTCGAGATAACGAAACGTCAACGCGACACTATCAGCCCAGGCTGTGGACGGCCCCACACCTGCGGCAACGGCGGCGAGCGCGTCAACGCCACCGAGCGAGGCTGGCGTCCTACCGTCGCGGCCCGGGGACGGGCTCTCCACGCGGGGCCTCTTGCTGCGCTGCGTGGGGGTCTCCTCTCCGCCCGCCGCCGCCGCCGCCGCCGCCGCCGGCTGCTGCTGCTTCTTCTCCGGGGCCCCGGCGGCCGGGGGCTCCGCCGCCACTGTCTCCTGGGTGGCGATCGGGCTGCCGCCGTCGTCCAGCTTCCGCTTGGGGAACATCTTCCTCGCTGCGCAGACACACACACACACACAGGCGCACGCACACGCACACACAGGAATGCATCCACGCACATATACACGCACACATACAGATACAAACACACACACACACACACACACACACACACACACACAGGAATACATCCAGGCACGCACGCACACACACACGTACACACACGTACACACCAGAGAAAAGGGAGATAATTAATGATGAGCATTAATTAAAAAGGTGCTGTAAGTAAGTTGGAGAGTTCAAAAGAGCGAGTAGGGGAAAAAAAACAAAAAAAAAAGTTTGAGACTTAGATAACCCACAAAACAATTCAGAAGGGTTGCATTTTATGAATCCCTGAACCAATCGGGGGGGAAGAGATTCCCTGATTGGTCAGAAATGAGCCTGGGAGAGCGGTCCAAAATCCTACCTGGCTTATAATGAAACTTGAAACTGATATTCTCAACGGTGCGTTTCACTCACTAACAGCTGACAGATGCAGACGCAATTTCTAACAAAAGACACTCAAATTATATTAAATCCCACCTACATTAAAAAATGACAATAGATAATCACATTGCCATGCGTGTGTGTGTGTGTGTGCGTTTGTGTGTGTTGTGCGTGTGCGTGTGTTGGCTACGCACCATTTGGAGTGCAATTTGGATAATGCTCCGAGAGCAGAGAGGATTACGCGGAGCTTGGAAACAGGTATTCAGGATGGCCCTGGTGAGGCAATCTACACTGCTGTTTACCTTGAACACTCCAGCAGCCCAGTGTACACTTAATTCCTGCCTCCTCATAATTATTGGATCCAATGGCTCCTTTACAAGTGAACAAATTAAGGATTACGAAGCAAAGAGGCGAGTGTGTGTGTGTGTTGTGTGTGTGTGTGTGTGTGTGTGTGTGTGTGTCGGTCGGTCACACAGAGTAGGATTGCTGTAATTAAAATAGGCACGACTCCTCACTCATTGCACAAGTAGGCCAAGGGAAAGGGGCGGGAGACAACGAGACCGAGGCAGAGCCAACAAGAGAGAGAGAGGGAGACAGAGAGAGAGAGCGCAGCAGAGCCAGCGAGAGAGAGAGAGAGGGGGGGGGGGGGGGGGGGGGGAGACAGCGAGACAGAGAGTAGAGCCAGTGAGAGAGAGAGGGGATGGAGACAGCGAGACAGAGGCAGAGCCAGTGAGAGAGAGAGAGAGGGGGGAGACAGCGAGAGAAAAACTGCGTAACCAGGAGCTACTTTGCTAATGAAAACACTCATTCTACCCAAGAAAGCGTTACACTGCAAAGCCGCCCAAGATGCTGATGTGTCGTCCTTCGTTATTTTATGTGCTGGTAAACAGCGGCAAATACCTCTCCGTTGTGCTTAAGTGGCACACGCGCACACACGCGCACACACACGCACGGTAGGAATGGATAGGAAGTAAATAGATAGGTTAATTATAACTTTAGTGATTAGGTCATCATATGGAAGCAAACTGCGCCTCCCATCTACACAACAGCACCGTGGGATGCCATTCATCAGGATATGGTGCAACAGGGTTCAGTTATTCTCCGTAACAAGGAGTTGTTGCCCAGGCCCACATTAACCACGGGTGTTGCTATGAAGGCAGCAGTCCCTGATGACTCTGGCATCAGACCAATCAGCACAACAGAGTCATTAAAAACGCATACAGGCTGGAGCCCTGGGGGTCATTCATTTCATGCAGCACACTTAGTGAAACATCTAAGTCGACGAGCTAATTCATCATATCAATATATATAGATATAGATATATATATAGATATAGGTGATGACATTCCATCTTGAGAAAACAGCATCAACGTGTATCTGGAATGACGCACAATGCCCGGCTAATTCTATTTTAATTCAATTGAGCGTCTCACTTCGGTGGGGGGGGGGGGGGGGAGGGGCAACGCGCAACAGGCCGCTCGTTAAACGGCGCCCGTGTTCCGCCCGGCGCGCTACGGTGAAGGGGGGGGGGGGGGGTCTTGCACCGCGGGCCACGCCCCCCTCCACCCCCCCAGGTAAACAACAAAACGATGCTATGAAATAAGCTAAACACAAACACGCAACGCGTTCTTGCCGGCGCTGGGCGCCCCAGCACGCAACGCACACGGTGAATAATGAACGGACCCGCTGCGGCCTGGCCGCGGGGGGGTACCAAAATAAGAAATGGGCAAGGGGGTGCAAAAAATAAGAGAGAGAGAGAGAGAGAGAGAGAGAGAGAGAGAGAGAGAGGAGAGAGAGAGAGAGACAGACAGAGACAGAGACAGAGACAGAGACAGAGAGAAGACAGAGACAGACAGAGACAGAGACAGAGACAGAGACAGACAGAGACAGAGAGACAGAGAGACAGAGAGAGAGAGAGAGAGAGAGAGAGAGAGAGAGAGAGAGAGCAGAGACAGACAGACAGACAGAGACAGACAGAGAGACAGAGACAGAGAGAGAAAAACGAGTAGGGAGACAGAAAGGGCGTGGGCCTCTCATGACCACCGACCGGCCTACCGGTTTTGCGTTTGGGGATCCCGGACGGCGAGATGGAGGTGGGGGTGCCCGGGGTCCCCGGGGTGGCTGAGGAGGCCGGGGTTGCCGGGGTGACGGGCGTGGCCGGGGTGATGGGGGTGCCGGAGATGGAGAGAGCGGGGTGGGCACGGCCCTGAAGGCATCGTCCTGGACAGGAGAGAGAGACAGAGAGAGACAGAGAGAGACAGAGAGAGACAGAGAGGAGGAGGGGGAGAGTGAGAGAGCGTTCAGAGTTTAGGAGGTCAGACATCACTACATGGAGCATATGAAGAATTAGGTTTATGATTTGTGGTGTATGGTTTGTAATGGCTTGTGTGTATCGCGTATAGTTACGCCTCTTAAGTAAAACTGTTTTGACAGGCTGATTCCCAGCAGTGGTGCGTGACGCTATGCAACACAAACAAGAGGGAGACGAGGACAGCACAGAAAAACGCAGAAGTAAAACGTCTCCCAGGCAATTAAAGTGCAACGCCCGCCTGGTCATTAATGCAGAGTGCAGCTTCTGCCGCCTGTTTTTTTCCCCCTCCGTCGTCTCGCAGCCCAAATAATGAATTCCTCACCTCTAGAGGGCAGGACGTGAAGCCCGAAGCAATCTGATGAACAAACCCGCGGCTCAAAACCTCTTTAGTCTCGCCCTGGCTGTCCCTCCCTCCGTCTCAGCGCGGAGGGCCTCTGCAGGTTCCACCGTATGACAGCCTTAATAAAGGCAGGCGTAAACAAACCAGGGAGATCTCCACATCTCTACCGCCGCCGCCGCCGGCTTCAGCTCCGGTCGGCCTTTTATTTCACGGGCTCAGGCCGGGGGTTCCGGCTGCATTTAACGTTTAATACATTCAGCGCCTTTTTCGTCGCTCGTTCACTATAGAAGCAGCTCGGGTCATTATTATCTCTCGGTCGGGTCTTTTTGCAGGCAGAAGCCCCAACCCCCTGCCCCCCCCCCCCCCCCCCCCCCCAGAGAGAGCCCATTTCCCCGCCTCGCGTCGGTCCCTGAAGCTGACCAACAAGCCATCAATAACCTGACGGATGGTTCGTCGCTGCGTCTTCCATCAGTTCTGGATTAGAGGAGAGGCCTGGAAACGGGTGACGCCGCGCAGGTGAAACAGCAGCTGGCCCCGGGGCGCACTAGTTTGAGAGAAGACGAGGAAAGTCTGAAGTGTGGAAACACGTTCACCGCAGGTGGGGCTTTCGTCGACGCAAAAGAAAAGTTGCGACAGTCTGTTGCAACGCGGCTGCAAGATGACGCGGAATAAATTCCGCGCTGCAAAAAAAAAAAGGATCTTGAGACATTTATTTTAGAGTGTGTAATAACACTCCTTCAAAACGGGGCCGTCCTCCTGAGTTGCGTACTGTCTAAGGTGGATTTCTTCTGCCGTTTCCTTATTAGTCCATTGTTTTGATTCCGACATCGGTTCCAAGCCGTTTTCTCACAAAAAGAACATTGATAAAGATAAGAATTACTGCTGTTCTTGCCTAACAACCTCGAAGATTTAATGAGTAGATAATGTGTCGGGGGGGTTCATGCAAAAATGTGTCACCTAAGAAGCTTAAAGGGAAATTTGTTACAGAACATGTTCAGACTTATTCAACCATACGGCGGTGGTTTCGGGGTGCAGACAGTATTTTGTCGGGTTCGGTCCTCGTCGGACTCAACTTTCGAGACCCGACTCAAAGAGGTCCATTGGGAGTTAATTTTTGTCAACAAATCGTAAAATTGGGCACAACATAAAAACGTTTATGGTAATTCGGGGTGACGTGAGCAGGACATCATGGCCTAATAACATCATCTGACAGTGTTCGTAAAAGTGATTTGCGACAAGGGATCTGTGCCGTCGCAAACGTGATTTGCTGCGTTCACTGGATCGCGCCGGCCACACCTGGCTAGGTGGCGAAATATCACTCCAGTAAACTGTGGATTAATAGGTGGGGGTTTCTGTTGAGTGTACACTCCCTTTTTGATTAATTGTTGAAAATAACGGTTTCGGGTTAAAAGGTCGCATCTGACAGACTCACCTGAATGGAACAAGAATACAAAGGAAACAGGCGCCATAAGGCAGGGTGACCGATGTTGTGTGACAATTACCATCACAACAGATGAACTGATTAACCGGCTGTCAATGCTGGCTAAACATGCTTTTGGGTGGAAGGCATCGCAAACATATATAAAGAAAACATGTTGCATGCATGCATCACATCATACATCAACACATGCATCTTAGTATGTTAAATGAATGCCAATGATTTTCTTCAAATTGCAGTTTTTACTTTTGATTAATTTAGTGGATACTTCGATCCAATGCAACATATATAGGTAGACTAAAGATATTTTCTGTCCAAGCCCAAGTGATGTCAATGGTCTATTTTACTGTTATTATTATTATTTATTCCCTAAAATGTACTACCTTTAATTTATTACCTTTAATCATCCTTCTATTCATGCACTTATTTTTATGGTCTTTTATAGTCTTGATGTTGAATGCTGATGTTTGATGATGTGCTGATGATGATGATGATGATGATGATGATGATGAGCCGAGAAACTCAAGGCTAACTTCCTGTCCCTTTCCCTTTTGCAGCTAGCAAATATGGGAGCTTTCTTTTCCTTCAGTTGTCTTTATTCGCTTTGAGTGTCTGGTTGTTGTGTAAGCTGTTCCTCTGAGTGCTGGAATCAGTGCCTTTGTGGAGATCTCTCTCCTGATTGGATGAGGAGGGAACAGGATACAGGAAAAATGTGTTTTCTGCTTAGTAGAGAGAGCAGAGGGACTGGGAGAGCCATTTTACTGACTAAACACTATATAGTTTATGACTGTTGGAATATAGTTATCTAACACTTATTTTAACGAATCAATATTGCACACAGCGCCTTTAAAAAATACTTTTTGATTACAACGTGCCTCTAGATTACAACGTGACCCTGCTGCTATAACCGTTTACAAGCTGTCTAAAACATGGCGGTCGGCATGGTTACATGTTTCTTCATCTTTGGCAATGAGTGTCCACAGCCCCTCACAGTCCTCCACCGACATCTATAATGAATAAGAAAACATTCTACGACCTATTTAGCCGGTATTGGACCCCCGTAAGTCAGCCGTAGTCCTCCCACAGTCTGGGAGACGGCGTTGACCAGGGAAAAGGTCTTGATTGACAACGCGAGCGTGGCCAATCACAGAAGGTGTGTCAGGATCAGTGCTAGTTGTAGAAGGACAGGCAAATGTGATTTTTTTTTTTTTTTAAAGACATACTGCAATGCAAATGACTATGGGTAAATCACATCTCTTCTCCGTTTTGGCACCGTAGTGGTGGAACGAGCTCCCTGCCAATGTCAGGACTGCAGAGTCACTCCCCATCTTCCGGAAGAGAATCAAGACCCACTTGTTCAGAGTTCATCTGAATCCTGCATAACATCCATCCTCTACCTCTTGAAAAAAAACCCTACCCTCATGCTCTTGTATGTTGTACATCTTGGCACTTTAATCGCTCTTTGTAACTTTGCACTTAGCCAGAGATGTTGTATACTAGCAATGGTTAACTGAGCAATTGAAATGCTTGAAACTTGTTCTGGTGACTTTCTTACTGTGTTAGCAGCAATGAAATGTTTATCCTTCTTCTGACAAATGTACTCTTTGTAAGTCGCTTTGGATAAGTCTGCTAAATGCCCTAAATGTAAATAACTATGGTCTATGGTCTGGGTGGGGCTGGCTACCGAGGCCTGCAACTCATTCTTCTCCCTCCCCCATTTGTCATTTGAGAGAAGTAGGCGTTAACCAATACAAATAAAATAACCAATAGCGAGTAACCAATGCTTCAGAGAAGAGGGGGCTACCGGTATACAGGAGAAGAGAGTTTTAGAAGGATTACAGGAGGTTTACAGAAGATTACAGAAGTTGTGCATCGTATCCTATTGATGTGCACATTCTGAAGACGGCTCGCGAGAGAACACTCAAGTTTTCTCGCAGAGGGCCGAGTTGGGAGGCTACTTTTGAGCCCCGCGAATATACGATTATTCCACCACCGCCAAATGCAAACATGTCAAATGTATTTTTTTTTTAAAGAACATTCTGAACCACAGGAAACGCTTGCCGAGAATGGAATTGGCCGGTGGAGCAGGACAGAGTCAGACATCAGAGAGCTCAGACGGACGGAAGACGCTGCTCCAAAAAGATAATTATAATCATGAAAATGATGCACGGGAAATAACTGTTTCCGTGTCCCACAGACAAGGTAAGCGAACGTGTTTTTGTTGGTATACATCATCACGACTGCGTCAGAAACAGTACCTGGGAACTCTGAATTGACTTGTAATGCATCTTCCCTTCTTCTACTCCAGAGTGTGTCTCGCTCACACAACCACAAGGCATCAACACATCCTTGAAACAACATTTCCATGGCTTTACCAGATGTGGATCCTGAGGGTGTGAAAGGTACAATGACCGGCCCAGTAAGGCCCATCCTTGTTAGGGAAGACTTTGAATGTCCTAAACTTAAAACTATTTACCGTCATACTGTGTAGGTAGCATTTAATAAAAATCTTGCATCCTGCAAGATCCATTATGAGACTGTTGAAAAAAAGCATAACCAAAAAAGAAGCAACCAACTGTTCAGAAGAGATACAAGAAAATCCACAAAAAAAATAATCTATAGAAGAGGAGGGCAGCATCACAACTTGCAGGAGCCAAAGTAAGAGAAGGTCAAAACATAACGATTCCCCGGTAGTTCTCAGACGTTCGCCTCACTTCGTGTTTTCAGGGGTGTGATTTCAGTTTACCTGCGTGCGGCAGCTTCACAAGGACAGCGCTCGTGTTCTTCAAAACTAAGGAAGAGGCTGCCGTACGAAAGGCCACAAGAGGGATATGATGTCTGAATAGGGGCCACGCCTTCTTCGGCAGAAGGCCCATATGGGTCGACCAACCTGTCACTCATAGCAAAGAGACATCTGCTCCATGTTGTTCTACAGAACAGACAGGACTCAAACCCCCCCCCCCCTCTCAACTCTAAACACTCAGTCCACAACTGAGCCTCCATCACCCACACTACCCCTAGTGTTTAGTTAGTGTACTGCACTGGATGACCTGCGTGAAGACCACCAAGTGAATTGCTTTGTGCACCTTGGCGAATAAAGGTGATTCTGATTCTAGTATTACTATACATACCTGAGAACACAAAGCAACACCAATAATAATAATAATAATAACAATGAAACCACTCCCCACTGGTCCTCACACTGGACCAATAGGCAGGGTCGTTAAAGGCGGGGCAAGACATGGTGCCGCCAACCCAAGGCGAGACCTTCGACCAATGGAAGGACGCCTGGTGGCCCGTGGCGTGCAATGCAAATGTTCCCTTGCAAGAACCCCACTGGGGACGACTGTTCACCATAGCAACTTGCGGCCCTGGGGATGTGGAATGCAAATGTGCCCTTGAAGGCGCCCAGCAGGTGGCAGGCTCCAGCACCTGGTGCACGTCCAGCAGAAGGGATTATTCCAGGCTAGGAACGGCTATTTCCACCACGCGGGCGCAAGCTCCGCTAACGTCCACTTACCGCCGTGAGACGTTCTCGTCAGCAACTGTCGTCCTGGAAACGTAAAGTGCCGTCATGTGCACACCTCATATTCCATGTACCCCGTGCACGTTGCTCTTTAAAGTGGCAATCACCACGAGTTTCCTGTCATTAAATGTCTGGTAAGTGGCTAACCATCGCCGCATGAGGGAACACAGCGGGGATTGGGCCTACGGTCCACTGATGAAAGCCCTTGCTCTGGAAATGCAATTAAAAATGGAAACGGTGCCCAAAAAATGTGGGGAAACCAACGACTGGGCTGTAAAGCCCAAGTTATGTTGGAGTTATGCTTCCATGTTGACGCAGCGCTAGGGGGGTTACGGACCCATTACATCCTTGCGGACCCCCCTTGCGTCCACCGCAAGGGCCTGACGTGCACCCCCCAAAAATCCTAGACGCGCGTCGAGGCGACGCAACACCAACGCAGCGGCCTTGGCTGTGATTGGTCCGCTAACTACATCCACTGGAGACCGCTTTTCCGGTTTCCACTCATAAACACCGCCACGGTGTGATAAATGTTTAGACTGATTGGCAACAACATACATATAACTTTTGCCTTCATGTCTAAACTTTTTTTTACTCGCTAGTAATCCGTATGTAATGACCAGAATGGTCATTCTGGTCCCTCTACCGGTGTGGCAATGAATTGCATTTCGAGACGTAAACCCCACACAGAACCATCGCGGTCTCATGACTGCTTCCAAGCAACTGCGTGGTCATTGCGTGATCACTATGTGATCACTACGCGGTACCATGACCGACGCTTAAGACACTAAAAGGTGTTCTCCAGAACGTTCCGTCATGGCCTGAGGTCAGCAGCCTCAGTGCCCCTACCGTGGTCTTTTTGGGTGGGAGGGCTTCCTCTTTGTCCTTGGGCGGGGCCTTGTCTTTGGGCGGGGCCTTGTCTTTGGGCGGGGCCTTGTCCCTGGGGGGCGGGGCTTGCTCTTTCACCGTAGGCGGGTCGTCGTCATCGCTGTCTAGGATTTGACGGCTGCGTTTGACGACCTTCTTGACGGGTGAATCGGCTTCCTGGACGCCATTCTGCGCCTTCAGGGGGCTTTTGACAGGCCTGGGGTGAGAGCCAAAGAACAGTCCAACACTCACACAAGACAGGAAACATTTCTGGACAACGTATTGCTATAGGTGATCGTATGGGGATGTGCAAACAGCGGGAGACTTTTTCTGGTTCTTAGTCCTTAAATATTAGAAATTGTTCCATGCACGTACTGTAAAATATGCATGTCTAGTATAGAGCATAGCAAAGGCAACCAAAACCGTCACAAACATTATTTTACTCTTTAGGGCTATAGTTAGACTTGGACTTATTAGACTTCATATTAAGTCTCTGTCCAGTTTCAAAAGACAAATGTGACCCCTATGGAGTTGTCATACGATAACCCGAATCTTGTGCTCTCACCACAAGATTTGAGTACCGTTTCCTTTAGTTTTTCCACCACCACGGAGTAGCAGGCATAACTTACTCTTTAACTGGTTCTTCACGCTTCTTCTTGATCTCCTTCTCCTTGCTCTTGGGTTGGAAGAAGGAGCTAACGTGGAGGAGACAAGGAGAAAAGCCAAGCCAAATCAAAGCACAATAATAGTGTGAGATCAGGCCATAATGGAGGAGGACAGGTACACGCCATACTTCCTCATACTTCTACGGAGCAGTGACAATACGGTGTTTCCAAACCAAGGTGACTGACTGTAAGCCCTCCATTTTCACGTCATAGACTTAAACCTCAGTTGAAATATGAGGTCGTTCTTTATATGTACGTGTTTATATGTGGTTCATTTGACAGGGACTGTACCCATTGCAAACTTTTCTACGAATGTGTCAAGGGTGAAGCCGGGAAGGGTAATTTATATTTGCAGCCCCTGGGCAGGTCACACATTAAAATATCTAATACATAAACTTAACATTAGCAAGCCAAACTGACCACATATGTAGGTTGAGCACTAGTGCTACTTTACTGGCTAACATCTCAGAATATGCTAAGGTACTCTTATGTACTCACGCGATGCTTCGCTGCATGTTGCCTTTAAGCTATTCGTTGCTATACGATTAAATTAGGAATATGTTCAAAATCAATATCCCATAAACAGCTACAGATATTCTCTAGCGTCACTGACTCAATGCGAGGAAAGATAATATATTCCGCGCCAAAAGTCGTTTTGTTTTTCTCCCGGGAAAAAAAAGCCTGTCTTGCTGTGAGAAAATGCAATGAAGGATCGGCACGACTGCCGCCTGCTGTGTCGGAGTCGTAATGACCGAGGAGAAAAACGAGTTGGTCCTGATGCTGAGAGATATTTCTGTCCCCGTCCCCATAAATGTTTGAGCGTGTATATGTGAATGCATAATTCATATGCCCGTTTTTATCTTCATAAACCCTGGAATCGAGGGAGAAGACAAGACAAACAGCTGAATAATTAAAGTTGAGAGAACAGCTTTATTTACTGAAACACAAGTGCATGTTGTTAACAGTTTACAAGTGTAATTCCCAGTCACATAATGAAAAGCTATGGTCTAAAAAGACACATTTCCTCAACCTTCCTTTACACAAAACGACCCCCACTAATATATGAAATA
Organism: Urophycis tenuis; assembly: GCA_036785325.1. Lineage (NCBI taxonomy): Eukaryota > Metazoa > Chordata > Actinopteri > Gadiformes > Phycidae > Urophycis > Urophycis tenuis. The sequence continues at coordinate 3,858,854 of JAXIVH010000007.1, read as the reverse complement.
GAAAGTTATGTTATATATATTTTTTTTTATAAGGGGGGAAAATAACAGTGTAAAAAAGGGGAAGAAAAAGGGGAAAAGGGAAGTTGATGTTTAATATCCTAAAGAGGAGGACGCTGTCCACGGGGTCTTGTTGAACCGCCGTCCCGTTACCTCGCAACCCCGACCTCGTCATTTTAATAACACCAATAATCTCTCTTGCTTTATCACTTCTCTGCTCTGCTCCCGAAGCCCTTGTGTCCGGTCTTGCTCTCTCTCACTCCGCCGCCGCCGCCGCCGCCGCCACCGCCGCCGCCGCCGCCGCCGCCGCCGCTGCAGCCCCTCAAGTCCCACCCCGGGGTGCTCTTGGCGGGCCAGCCGTCGGCCGCCGACGCAAAGTCGCCGTGGCCCGTCGCCACGGCACCCAGGGGAAGGCGCAGATCTCTCAGGAGGTGGGCGCCGGGGGGAAGCGGGGCCGAGTGCAGGTGGGCGTGGCCTTGGGGGGCACGCGCAAACGGGATTGGCTTGGGCAGGCAGTAAGGGTGGAGGAAGGGGTGCGCCATTGGCTGAAGGGCTGCCAAACAAGGACACGGGACGGTGTGATGCAACGCGACTCGTCTGAGAGGGAGTTCAGACGGTCGACGGAGAGGCAGAGGAGTCGGCCCATATAGGCTGCCGTCACACTTTATGCACATGGTTGACATTTATCACCGGTCATAAGAAATCCAATTAAAACAGGTACATTAAAAGTACGACAGGAAATGTGAAAACTTTCCCCACGTCATGAAATCAGGCCAAAAGTTGGAAACCGAGAGGGCAACGCTGTGTTTTTCGTCGGTGATGAGGTATGAGGTGGAAACAACAAAGCAGGCAGGGATCTGCTTCTGGGTGAAGCCACTCCTGATTCAGGGTTAATGGTGTCAGAGAGTGTGGAAAAAGGTGACGAGTTCATGCGAACGATGCAGGTGGCCGAGTTATTTCATTGGCCACCGCTGAGCGACACGAAACACATATAAACACATATATAAATATATATATATATA